>VZRF01007136.1:437230-523001 GCA_013396875.1 Vireo altiloquus
CAGATAGGAAGATGGCTTGTTGGGATTTTATTGGCCAGCAACGCTACTACAAAACTGATATTTTCAACAGCTGCTGGTGCATTTGTGCTCCGAAAAATTAGAGGCTAAATTGAAGCATTGAAGAACATCAAAGGACCAATTTAATGCAAAAAAACAAGTACTCCAACTGGATCTATTTTACTGCGAATTAATAATGCAGATTTATAAAAATGTGATGCACTGAGTGCTTTGTTTTTACAGGGACTTCAAAACCACTTTTTCCCCATCACAAAACATTAGATTTATTTATATGACTGGTATTTTTTGTCAATGCTTTTCTTTTGGTCCAAAAACCTGCTAATTACTAAGAAAATTACAAGTTTGTATTAACTTGTAATTTTAAACTCTAAAGTATACTGTATTATACTGTCCCACTCTGTCCCACACATGCATAGATTAGTGTATTGCTATATCCACACATTATATCAGACCTATTACACAATTAAGTAAGATTATTTAGGCACATAATCCTTTTTATTAAGTCTTATTTCTAATACCACCATTGTTGAGTTGTTAGCACTGAAAAACACTGGGGATTGCCATAAAGTTCAGTAGATGGCACACGATATCTCTTCTTTTAGCAGAACTTTTCTTTTATTAGAGACAGGAGATGTTTAAAGTGTTAAAATTAATTGCAGGAAAACCCACATCACAACATTTGGTTGTTTGTTCCCATCTAAGTAACAATTGAGTTGCCGTGGGTGGCTGTTTTATGCTATTTTTACATTTCATCTGCCATTCCTCCTAAAAAGAAAACCTAATCAAAGAGTATATATACATACCACACGGGTAATATCTTATCTCCCTTTTATTTTTGAAGATCAACTATTTATTACACATGTATTTTTAGCAACTACAACCTGGTTCACAATGTGTTTCAGATGGAGTGTATTACCAAAAATTCTCAGGAATCGGTGGATGACATTTTAGCTACGAAATATTTGAGGGGAAGGAAAACCATTCTGTTCAGACCTTAAACAGATGTCCAAATACAGGGGTATGAGTTTGTACCCAGGAACTCAATTGGATGCTTGCCACGGCCTTTAGTAAAAACTGCTTTTGAAAAACATTTTGAAGTCACCAAAAAATATAATTAATAATCCCAAAATAAACAGCTCAGGAAGGGATGAATGGAAGTGTTCTTGCTGTTCTGGTTCATTTTGGTGATGATGGGTGTAGCAAGGTCAGAGTGGTGAGAGGAGTTTACTGGTAGAAAAAAATTGCACCTATTGAAGCACTACTGCTGCATTTAGATGCTTCTAAACAGTCACGTTTTACACTTCAAATTTGATTGTTTCTTTTTCAGACTAGTGAGTCATTTTCCAGAGCATTTTATAGAGAAGAATTTTGTCTTGTAGTTTGGTGATCACAGGCACTTTTTACATACAGATATATATATATATGTATATAATTCTGCATGTTGATAATTCATTTTTCAGTTTTCACCACCAGGTTTTATTTTGGATCCAGCACTTAAGTTGTAGTCATTGCTCTTGTTTCTTATTTTTAGAAAGGTTGAATATGTTTTGTATCCAAATAGTACCTTAGCAGAAACAAATATTTTGTTCTAAGATTAGGAACTTCATCATGCAAGAAAATTAACCTGGTTGTCTACCTTTGCCAGTAAAAGCACAAATATAAGTCTCCTATACAGCCAGGATTACCTGTTTTGATATTTACATGGCTCCTCCACCAGACTGGGAAACAGACCAAATATCTAAATGCTGATGTCAGTAGAATCCCTGGGTTAAATATTGTAAATTTATTTCTATTATGTATTACAAAAGGCACCCTTCCTCATTAGTTTTACTGAAGTCTCCAGATGGGAAACAAAATATTAATTTTGTTCAGCCTTAGGCATTGTTGACTGTTAAGGTACTCACTAAATCACTGATCTTATACACATTAATATTAGATTTCTGCTATAAAAATTTAGGACCCATGGGTATAAGGTTCAGTTTGTCATAAGTATAATTAATTGTTTTCAGAAATGATTAATTTGTCAAAATGGCAAACATATATATTGGGCAGGCAAGACTCCTGAGCAAGCTAACCTACCTTAAAGTCATGGTAATACTCATGGAATTATGCAAATTAATTGAGTCTTTCAATGTTGCATAAAATGCTACTACTAGTACAATGCATGGAACATTAGGCTGTTCATCCAACAAAAAAGTTGCATTTTAAAGGCAGGCATCTTTACAAGAGAGTCCTTATGGCAGAAGGCCCCTAGAAGCACAATTTTTTTCCTGCAAAGCGAGAGACTTTCAACCGTTACGCAGAAGTTGTATTTTCTATTACAATTTTTAAAGCAACCCTCATGAGAAGAAAAAACAGTGAAATTCTGGTGAGCTGAGACAAAGGAAACTATGAGATCTGCACTCTGTGCTGATGTTAGGGGGAAATGGTATATGTCCTAGTAATAAGAGTTTCACTAGTAAAACCTCATTTACAAGCCTTGGAACTCGTGATACACTACATTAAAATCTAAAAAGATTAACTTAATTATGCAAATTAAATTTACTGTTTATCTCCTAAGTAGTAAAAGTCATTGTCAACATTGAAATAGCCATATTACTCTAAAGACATTTCTTTCCCTCCAAAGTGAACCACATATATATTTGAAACTCTGATGTAGTTAATTATTATCTATAAAGTCCATTCAAACTTAGACTTATTCTCCTCACTACCCAAAACACTTATTTTTATGCCCATTAATAGTGTCTGGTTATCAATGAACTCCATATGTTACTGCAGCAAATAAAAATATCCATGTTAAATACAATTATCTTTAATATCCCTAGATATTAAAGATTGAGTAGTCTTAATGAAATTTTCCCTACCAAATCACTTGGAATTTCCTGGAGATTCACCCTGTTAACTCTTGTTCTTCCTCATTCCCAAAATCAGTATGTCTGAAATGAGAGATATTAAAAATATTCAGAGAAGTATTTCAGGGGTGAGGAAAAGCTGCTCTCATGGCTAACAATCTCTCTTCTAAATCCCATGAAGCCCCACAGAGCTGATTCTGATATTCATCCATTTTATTCAAATGCCACCAACTGACTTTCGTGGTTGTTCCTATTTTACATTGCTGTAAATACAATCAGGATTACAATGTACACCAAAACACAGGTAGGCTGTGAGTGCTCCATCCATTCTGGCACACTACAGAATAATGCAGGGCCATTAGACAAATGCACTAGTGAATCAATTATTATGGTTTGAGGCAACAACTTCTGCCCTTGGACTAATAGACAAGTATTAATTTCAATCTCTCCAGTGTCAACAGTCTTGCTATTAACATATATATCAAAGACACAGTTATTATGACAAACATAATAGCCTTTCTTTTTCACATCTAATCACATTTTAAATAGTTTTTTTTAACTTCAAACTGGACTTTGTATTTATAATTTATTATATTAAATGCAGATATTCTTTACTGCTTTTTACTGATAGCCTCTAGAACAATTACAAATACCTGACATTCAAAGGGGTTATGCAACCTTACCATAATTGTTTTCATTTTTGACATATTCAGTTAAGAATTAATAGTCAGGAACACTATGTTCTGTTCCATAAATTAAGATAAAGTATTTTCTTCTTTTTCTCAAAAACCAAATGAACTAAAAAACTCAAAAAAAAATCCCCTCCAACTCGGTTGGATTACCTATATAAATAGTCTTTAAAAATGTGAAATTTAGAAATGTCAATCCAGAAAGAAGTGCAGCTCTTAAACCCACCACATACACAGATATTATGTCAGGCTGTAACAATGGGATTCATTGTGCCTGGGTGGTTCCATGTCACATCCAGTATCTCCAGCAGCAGCTGCTGTACACGGAGAGAACACAGAGTATTTCATCTCCCAGCCCAGGTTTTAGCATGGACTACATGGGAGTTCAGGGAGCCATAATGCCAGAGATGCTGCACGGCCGTCACTGGAGGCTTGGAACTGGTGCTCCCAGAGGAGACAAAATGGAGCAGAAGGGCTGAGGTCATAACCCTGGGTGGGGAGAACCTGCAGGAGAAACGCAGAGAGGAGTAACAGGACAGGTCCTGGTGTAAAGTCAGTGGTCAGTGTGGTACCCAAGTGAAGCCATTTGGAGATTTCTCCGTTCAGACCATGCTTGGGTGTGGGAGTTTAACAGCATGTGCCAGCATGGAACACGTGCCAGCAGCCAGCTACCCCCACACCTTGATTTTAAAAATTAACTGTGGCAGAACTAAGACATCTTAGCCCAGAGTTAACATTAGCTCAGCTGATAATGGTCACTGCCCAACCCTGAAAAGTTGGGGCAGCCTTGTAGCTGGGACGTAGCCAAAGGAACACATGAATCCCTCTATCCACTGAACACCACTGATGCCAGGCCGAGCTGTGCAGGCACACATTGGCGTTTGGCCCTTCAGCTGCATTTCCCACCATGCCAGATGCAGAAGACCAATAGGTCTCTGTGACGGCCCAGAACCTCCCTGTGTATTTCCAAATCTGTCCACAAGCAATCCCACAGTTCCACAAAAACTATGATTTCCACGGGAATTAGCAGTGCCATGCCCTAACCGTCTCCCTTGAAAAGAGCTGCATGTGGCCCTGCTGAGGGGCCATGGGGTCATTGTTTCGTTTGAGGTGTCCATCCAGGAAGGAGTGATTTGATAATGTGGTACCTGCTGTACCCTCTGATGCCATGTTAATTGAGTGACTGACTTGGGAAGTAGCTATTTACCTATGCCCTTGGCACAACGTCTCTCTGAGCAATTTTCCACGTTATTATTACAGTGGCTTCACTGGTAACATCCTTCAGCTGTGACCACACAGCTCCAGAACATCCACAGTTAGATAGCAATCCTGCCCTGTTTCCATGCAAGGTCCTGAAGCAGCAGACCAATCTTGTTCCCCCCACAAGGGCAGTGATGGGACGTGAACAGGGTCACACGTGGAGGGCAACCCCCACATGCTTTGAAAAGTTTCCATCTGTTTGCATCCTGAATGGCAACAAGTAAGAGACACTGGGAAAGGGCAAGGGGATGGCCATTATATGGATGATCACTCATCGCATTGTAGGATAAGTCTACATCTTCTTTCCACCTAAGAATACAGATTTTCTCTCCCTTTTAGGGTCTTTCTGCCTTCCATGTACTTGGACTGGGTTTTAGCCTAGCATCTTAAGGTCCAAGACTTCCCTTTACATGAAGGGAAGAAGGAACTGGGTTTCTAGGCAGCATGTGCTTCTCATAAGATGTATATTATTATTTCCTTAATAGACCACAGTGTCTTAGAAGAGGTCCCATATCTGTATACGAATTAAGTATTTAGATACTCTGTTTGAAATCTATTCTTTCAGTGACCCATCATGTAACTATTGTGTGCATTTTGGCAGGCTACCATGTTGCACATGTGCAGCAAATATGGTTGGTAACAAATCATTATGATGTCCCAAAAAGCATATGTTGAACTTGCTTCATATTCAGCACTCAAAATACAACATTTTGCTCATTTTACACGTCTTTTTTTCAGTCTGAATACAGAAAGCAATCAGATCTCATTGGGGAGTTAATCACTTGTGAACATAGAGCAATGAAATTATCTAACTCAAAGGGCTCCTTTTTTCAACCTTAAAATCACTGGTGAGCCTTTACACATTTATTCACTGTTGAAAATGATTTTGTAATTATTTTGAAAGAGTCATTTTGGGAGGTATGTGAAATAACTTCAACAGAAATACTCATATGAGAAAGCACTCAATGTAAAGATGACGTATTTGGACTCACAGCATTTTTCATATTCAGTTTCTGTGAAGCCACTCACTACCAATGAATTAGTTGTTATTACTTACAGGTTATATCCCGCATTTCACAACAGATATTTTTCACAGCTAAGTATAGGGTGAGCTCTTGCAAACAAAAATACTCAATGTTCAGGAGCTTTTGCAGTAAAAAAGATGTACTGTGGTCAGAGTTTATGTCCTCACTTGTCCAAAATTAATTTAAAACACAAATCCCAAGTCTGCATCCCAGTAAGAGCTTGTGCCAATCAACCATTCCAGTTTATATCTGCAATTCATTTTTATAGGTTCCAAGAAATACAGACACACATATTTCAGGCAGGCATTTTCCTTACATCCAAAAAGGGGGATGGGTACATGTAAAATCAGCTTTTATAAAAAGATAACCATAAACATGTATTCCAGAGATGACATTTTCTTGTTACTGCAGCTCTATAAATCATTGCCTCTTCCTATGTGATATGAGTGTAAAATATTTATTTCATATTAGTATACATCAATATATACATTGCAGGTTGACTGCAACCTGGAATTCATAGGATACTAAAGAGTTTATATGGTATCCTAATATTAACGTAATTTATCAGCATTTGAAGACCTCAGTGTTCCATCCTTTCTGTTTGTGAATGATCAGCATGGGCAAGCATCAGAAAATAAAGATAATAAAGACAATGCAGGATTAGTGGTATGCTGCAGAAAGAGAACCTTTCTGGCACCACATGCTGAGATGATGCTAACATTATGGTAAGAAAGCAGTCTCTTTGATTGCTCTAACACCACTATATTTCTGAAATGGTTGCTTTTGTTACCATCAAAATCAGAAGAGGTAACTTAAGACTTTGTTTGTTCTGTAACCTACAATTAGGACTACTCAACATCATAAATACTGCAAGTTTTCTATTAATATTCTGCTGTGAATCTGACACAATTTTACTGTTTTCTCAGAGTCTGCGTTTGGATTGACTTAATGCACTCATGTAGGTAATTTTTATACCACCAAACTAAAAAGACTGAATAAAAAGGTATCATGCATATGTCACCACTTTATATGTTTTATGCCCTTTCGAAAATTTGCTGCTTTTTTCGTGTGATTTTGACATAAAATGGCGATTGATATGAAATTAAAATGTTTGCTTTGGTTTAGATAGTTTGAATGTAAACTAATAAGTATGTTACAAATGAAAATTGATGTTAAAAAGTATTTTATCTTAAGTGTATCTACCCTAAGGGTCATTGCCCAAAGGTATCTCAACCTCCCAAAAAAACACTCCCTCTTTGACATTTAAACTTTCTCATGTATTAACTTAAAAAAAAAATTGTCCAGTAAATAATATTGGTTTTTTGAGGGGAGAAAAATAATTACACAAAACCAGTTCTTACTATGTAGAGAATGAGACCAAATCCTCAGATGATTTGGGTAATGGAGACATTATTCTCTTACATTAAAAACACTAATATGCTGCCCAGAATTAAAAATTAAAGATCCAGAAATAGGCATTTTACTGTATATTGGAAAGTGAAGAGTCAATTCCATTCTGCAAGGGTTGTCATTTCTTTTGTTGGGCCAAAATTTGTGTCTGCCATAAGAATGCATCAGATGCCAAAGAAAGGACTTTTTGCTCTCTTTTCAAGTAGCCATCAGCAATCTTCAAACACATACAAAATTAATGAAATATGACTTAGCTACATATTCTTGAGTTTTACTAGACATGTTGGGGAAAGAAAGGGTTTGTGATATTTTCCCTTCACCATCAGCAACAGCATCATTATGGCTATTTTAAAAAGTTGCTGCGCTGCAGTTATTGTGGCACATGGGACTGAAATTTCCATTACAATGCCCCAAGCCTGCCTCAGGTCCTGAAGACTGTGGGTATTATTTTTTTAAATGTTAATTTTTATTTTATTTTTACTTTATATGTAGAAATCTGACAGCACTTAAATTTTAATCATTCAGGAGCTTAATCTAGGATTTCTTTCAAAGCTTAAAATTCCCTGTAAAGCCAAATTCCTTGATGTGCAGGAAATGCAGAATCAAACCCTAGGTAGCTGGATCCAAGCTTTGTTTTATCAGCCAAGAAACAAAGTTCTCCTGATTTAAAGTACTGCACATAACATGGCTAAGATAAGGATTTAGTTTCCTAAGCCAGGCCCTGATCCTTTAATGAGCTGTGGGGAGGCTCACACACAGCCACACTGCTGGAGTCACTTGCAGAAAACTCCACTTCTGGCCAGGTTTCCCTATTTCCCCTCAACTTCAACATGAGAGACAACCACCCTTTGCACCGTCAGTTCATTATGCTTTAAGATCCCCTAAAAATCATTTATTCTGCACCCTCTGAATTCAGCAGGAGCAGGACGTTTCTAGAAGTGGGTTATTTCGTTTGATTGATATTATTAATTTAACAGTAAGAATAAGTACAGACCACAGAATGAGAGATTTTTAAATTTGTTTTTCTTTTCTAATAGAGACATCAACATAGCTCCAAAATGGGTCATCATCACATGATGATGTATTCACCTGCACAGGTAATTTTATTCTGCTGATTGCCACAAATGCAACAATAAACAATTCCTCTAAACAGTAAGATATACTGGGATTATACTTTCTCTACCATTTTTGCAATATTTATCTGTCCTCACTACAAATTCTTTTCACCAAAAGAATTTGTTTCAAGTCGACACTCTTTAAAAAAGGATTTATTTCAAGAAAACATAGTTTAGATGGAAAAATGTATCAATGAAACTCTGTAATGTTATTTCAAAGATCCTCTGTTTACCTTAGCAATTCAAAAATAATTTCATTGGTTTTTTAACGAAATTATTTCCAGTACTGTAGTATAAGAAATCTAAAATCACTGAATTATTTAGTTATATTTTAACATGTCTTTTCTGTGGTGTCAACAGCACACCACAAAAATAACATACATCACACTGAGATTTTTCCTGTGAAATATTTACATGAAATATTACACATTTTAAAGTTTGTGCAACCATTTTGCATTCATCATAATGTAAACCAGTCAAATAATACAAAAATGCTATTGATGTAAAAAGATATATAATTTGAAAACAAATAATACCTTGGATTTTACATAAACATGATAAAACTGCGATAAAGAAATGTCAAGAAATAAAATTATAAGGTCTTCTGTAATTTAATATTTTGACAGTCCTGTTCTCTACTTTTTTCTCTAAAAGAAAATAGTATTTATTATAGAAAATAAGACTTAGTGATGTTGTACATAACAGATATCACAAATTATTTATGAGCAGATCATTTTATGGATCTCCCATTGTTCTGGCAATACAATGTGATGATCCTCAATACTTCATTTCAGGAATTCATCACTTTATGGAAACCCATTTTGCTACAAACAAAGCATCCACCCACTGTGGAGTGCTTAATTTTGACAACTTGCCCAATCTAATATATGGAAACATTGGAAAGAAAATATCCTTCACCTTTAAAATTGCTCATAAAGGCATAGAAATTAAATTGGTGCTCACTTTCAGTTTGTGGAGCAACAAACCCAGGCTGAGCATGTTTGCATGTGGCCGATAGCCAGCATGCTCCCTGCAGAGCTCGAGGCTCTCCACATGCAGCTCTGTGTCAGCCAAGGTGCAGGAGGCTCCCTGGCACCAGCACCAACACCAGCCAGGGGACACCCACACAGCCCTGGGGTGGAGAACAAAGCCATGGAAGATCCCTCACGAGCCAGCCAGGATCATCTCTGAAATTTCAGCAAGAGCTGCCTGGGGGATGGTCCTCTCTTACAGAGCACAGGGATGTGTTTGGTTTCCCAACAGTGTGATAACTTTCTGTGAGTGGCATGGGCTCCAGAACACAAAGGATTCCCCTTCTGCCCCCACACCAGACATAGCCAGACAGAATCAAACCATGTCTCACAGCCTACAATAGCACCTGAGCTCACCACATTCGTCTCACTTCGGGGAGTGAAGGGGATAGCTGTGTTACATTTGTAGTAATAATTGGCAAATACGGAGCCTTTGGAATCACCTCCGCAGGACTCATTGTTTTTGCTCACAGCCAGTTTGCATTTCCAGCCTATTTTCAAGGTATTTCATTACCCCTGCTAGCTCTGAGTCTAGTGATTTTCAGGTATATGTCATTAGCCTGAGTGCTACCTAAATCTACTGCACAGAGGTCTGAGCAGATAAATACCAGGGATTAATTTAGAAGGTCAGATTGTGGAAGGAGGCAGCCCCACACACTTTTCTCAGTCCCACTGCATTTGCTCTGGGGATGCATGGCTTATTAACACTCTGGTGAATAAAGCACATTTATACCTTTGAAGAGATCAAAACAAGACCTGTTTGGGGAGATTTCGGTAGAAGTTCTCACATGCTTTATAAATGCAGGCCACTAGACTGTAGGCAGGTCACGCCATGTCCCCTTGAAGAGCTGCAGTCCTGAGCACCACATGAAACACCTCATCAACACTTCCTGTCAAAATCAAACTCAGCCCAACAGCAACAGCACAGTGCTCCATCATCCCGAGGCACAGGAATGACACACAGTGACTGCACGGAGAGCAAACAGCAAAGCCTCAGGTAGCTGGATTCTGACCCGCTCACAGGGATTTTTTTCCCTGACTGATGCTGGAAAATTGCATGACAATTTAGAAGGACGAGAGGAGGCTGGCAAGACTGGACACCTGCACTGCAGCGTTTGGGCATGTGCCCACAGCCCCCAGTAGGGTGCCAGGCTGCAGCAGGGGCTGGGGAGAGCAGGGGGGACCTGACCCTCTCACCTTCCCTCACCCAGTCACGAACGCACGGTGAGAAAGGGAGGCCTGATCTGTGCTTGCTCCTTGCACCATGCTAGAGAGTGTGCTGGGCTAGATCCTCGCAGCTGCCATGCCTGAGCACACAAGAAAGCACATCCTCTCTTTTGTTTTGGCTTTACAGGGAAAAAAGCAGGCAGTAGCTTAAAACGGTATGGCAAAAGAACAACATCCAGCATGATCATCTGCACAGCACTGGGCACACTTAGCACCTTGTGCAAATAAAACACAGCTTCATTAATGGCTCCCAAGCCAGGCAGTCGCTGGGACAGACAGCACACAGCTCTCCGTAAGCGCATATGGTATGAACCAGCGCTTGCCTTTCCCCTCAGTTTGGGCCTTATCGCGCTGTTTTGGCAATCCAAATGGTCACTCCAAGACTCTTTGGAGGCTTTGTGCAAGGGCTGCACTCCTGAGTGCGGAGAGCAGCGGCGGCAGCAGCCAGCTGGCCGGCCAGGCGGCTGGACACCGGCCAGGGTGGCTCGCCTCCAGCACTCCAGCCCCTGGAAGCTTTGTAGCAGGAAGTAGCTGACAGACCATCAGGGAAGATACATTTCGTCTATTAGGTAACTGAAGCATAATTTGATGAAAGTTAACACACAAAAAAAAAATCAAAAAAACACAAATAAAAATATTAGCTTTACTAAAGTTCACAAGGAGACAGTCACAGGGTAACTGCCTCCATGATTTTAAGTGAGAATTGTAGTGCTGTGAGATATATGACATATTGGTGGCATTGCCAATACATCACATACCAGTTTTGTGCAGCTTGCCATTTCATTTCCAGAGTTAATGTGTCTTGCAATTTTTCCCACATCCTACACCATGTAAAAGAATATTTTTAATATCTCCAAACCATTTCTACTTGTAATAGTATATCATTAAATTATTTGATAGGTTTTCTCCTTTTCTTTCATCTTTGAGAGATTTCTAATTCAGAGACTGGACTGTTACCAGTAGTGAAAGAACAATATGCTTTAACAGGTGTGTCTAGGGGAAGAAGGTGATCTATAGATTTTGTACTAGAAAAACAAGAGTTACAAAGGAGACCTTTGCCTTTCAGCAACTAACCCTTCAAAGATATTAAGGTTGGAAAGTCCTGTCTTGATCTTTTAACCTGATCTCCAAAATATTGGAATAAATTTTCATTTAGCAATTACTGCACAAAGACTGCATCACTAAAGGTACCAAAACCTACTCTGGAAATTCTTCCAGACTTGATGTAGAAATGCCAAGCGGTAAAGCATTCAATGTAACTCTGAATACTCCATTTAAGTGGTGAATAATTTCACTGTCAAAGAGAAGCACCTGATTTCTAATCTTAAACTGTCGGATTTCAGTGTCCAACCACTCCATCTCATAGAACACACTGTGCTTCTATGCCCTACTTGCTGTTCAGTTTCAGTATTGGTTGTAAACTCCTCGTGGCTCTTTATGATGTATCTGGCATAACGAGATCAACTTGCTGCTATTGCCATCACCATCTACTATCACATTAATCATTCTAACCAGCACATCCCTTCAGAGCTCATATTCAGGTATTTATCCACCAAAACCCTTAAATTCTTCTCATAGTAATTATTTTCAATTAAATTTTTCCTTCCAGTAACTGTGATTTTTATGTGTTTGTAGATAGCACAGCAGAGGAAAAAAAGCTCTTACCACAGATCTGTTGCAGACTAACTTGTTAGACTCTCACTGAGCACAATCAGCACCCTTCTCCTCAAATGTTACAGAGATTTCTGCCCTCCACTCCTCTGCATATAGGTCTGGCTTATTATTCATTTCCACCTTGATCTAGACTCACATTTTGATGGGCTTAAAAGTGAACAAGTAGATGTCTGACAAGATGTGAAATTAACCTTTCACATTTTCTTAAGCAACGAAGGAAAAATCCATTTGTTTCTGCTGTAAAGGCCTCCCTCATTCCTGTTCCTCACTGTCCCCTAAAATACCATATAGAAAGGTAGAGNACCATATAGAAATATTCTATATTGACCATGTAGAATAGACCATATATGACCATATTCCTCACTGTCCCTCAAAATACCATATAGAAAGGTAGAGAATTTATCTCAGTGTTGAAATGGCCAGACCTTGAGATTAAGATTCCCCGTGCTTCATACTCTTGAGGGTACTTAACAGAGGACTAGCAAAGGGTAAATTGGAGGGGAGACAAATCTTCAGCCCATCATCTCTGGACCAGTATCTATCTCTACCAGAAGATTTCATGGCTTATATTTAGGAAACACCACTCAGTTGGCAGTTCTGAGAGAAAAGTGCACATGAAGTTAGTACATCACTGTGCCCAGCAGCAACACTGGCTGTGAACAGAGAGTGAACTCCAGACACTGCATTGGTTTGAATTTTGCATCAGCTGTCGCCTGACTGGTGGTATTCCTCCTCACAGCCTAGAGAAGAGCTGCTGGGGTAGACCTTCCCATGCTCAGTTCTGGGTGGGAGCAAGCCCCAAACTGCTACAGGTGTTTTTTTCATTACAAACATCCTACTGGGAATATACAAAAGAAGCAAAAACACATATAATCAAAAATCCAGGAAAAACCTTTCACACTTGCTGCAAAATATAATGCACTGAAAATCTGTAGGTATTACTATGGTTACTAATCCAGAGATAACTAAGGTTTCCTGCCTTCTCTTACTTTGTGGGTTTCTCTGTTGTGCTTTATTCACAAGAGTAACAAATTATCCTTAATTTACTGCTACTAACGATGTAGGCAATTTTTGGTTCCAAGTTTGATGCCTTAATACAGGTAAAACACTCAGGTAGACAGAATCCTTGCCTAAATTAAGAAGGCAGGATTAGGCCTACCTTATTATTACAGTTATTTATTACACAATGATAATTAACTCGAGGTAGACAAGCTCATTTATTTGGCAACAGCAACCCTGGCTGAAACACACTGTAAAAAAATGCTGAGCATAAATAATATAAAGAAATGCTTATGCAACAATAAGAAAATGTATGATTGTGTATTCTATCACATAGCTTAAAAACTGCAGGTTAAGCAAATTACCACTGGCACTGCTTATCCGTAATTCTGCCGATCACCTAAATGAATGATCAGGTATGAACCTTTCAATTCTAGCCGAGTTTCTTTCTAAATACCTCACTATTTAGCAGCCTAAAGGGAGCCAACACATCAGTAGTGCCTTCTATGCACTGTCGAGTCCCAGCTTGAGCACACCAAACTCTGAGGCCTTTTGAAATCTTTAAAGACAATCACACATAAGACAGTTTCTCTATTGCAGGGCTGGGTAGCACTACTGCAGCACAAAACAATATTTCAAGCTTTCTGATATACATGTGTCACCTCTATGTGACAAATAGCTTGTATTAATTAGGCACTAGACTTGGTGAGATTGCTGTTATTAACTGAGAGAAGATGGGTTGAATTTAATTGTGTGTGACATCAAAGTCAAGTGACTGATATTTCAAGCATCATTTAAAATGTTTGATATTGGAGTCATTGTATTCACATAAAGACTGTCTAAAAATATAAAGGAGAATGATGAGAGAGGAACTGAAATGCATTCATACAATCCATCTTATGAAGTGAATTTGATGTAATTTTGCTTGTATTTTTGATCCAGTGTTGACAATATTTATTTATTTAGTTGTATAAAATTATTACTTTGAAGAACAGTTTATTTTTCTCAGTACTAATTTTGGAGACAGCTGGGTTGGTTTGTATTGGTTCCAACATGAGTGTTCTCAGAAATGTGGACATAAGGGAGGGGGAACATAAAAGATCAGCTTGCACTGGGATTTGCTTTATAGCCATTAATGAACACTATTTGGAAAATGTTTACTTAAGAAAAGCAGACTGCACATTATTTAGGCAAACTTCCATAACATCTTGAAAAAAATAAAGGGGAAAAGGAAATTATATTTAAAACAGCACATGAAAGAATATATTTGAGCAAGAGCTCGCTGTTGTACTATGCACTGTACAAATGGTAACTATCTCACACTCATCACGATGTGAGGAATGCTGTTTTAGGGTCGAATGCTTCTCTCATTTAAGATGCTGGCAAAAATCCTCTTCAGTTTGACAGGGCAGAATCATACTTGTGATGTAGCATGATAATGTATATGGTGTTTTGCTGAAAAGTGGGTCAATAAACAATTGCCCCAGAGGATACTTGTCTATAATGCTTCTGCATTGTACCATTTCCTTTTAGTTCTTTCTTTAAAAATAAATAAAATAAAGCCCTTGCTTATTCCGTGCTTGCCATAAAGCACACAAAACAATCCAACAGAAAGCAGCTTAATTAAACCACAAGGCGTTGCAGGCAAACATGTATCCCCTAGGTATTCCCAAGCAGACAAATCTGAAGTGCACGACAGCCAAAAGTAAATATTAACAATTTCACAAACCAGAAAGGCAATGTTCCAGCCAGGAAAACCTCCCCATTGCTGCAGTGGAGCCCTAGACCCATACACTGTGGAGTAAGAAGGGACAGTCAGGCTCACTGGAGGTGCCCCTCTGCTTCCTGCAGCCCATAGAGGTCTAAATATAAACCCAAAGATGTATAACATATACAAATAAAGTACATATGTATGCATGTAACGTGCACATATGTATGTGGATTTTCATGTATGTAAATATGTGTATATTTTTTTATATCAGAATTAGTACTGCCACAATCACAAACACAACCAAGCTTAGAAAGTATATGTGAAGGATGTAACCTCATCCCAGTGGGATTCAGTTCTCTGAGGGGCTTTGTCCACCCAGGGTCATAATCTAGACTGATCAGACAAAATATTTAATCATGTGTTTAATTGTAAAACTGATTTTGATGGGGAAACTGGTGTGCATAAAGCCAAAAGACACATAAATACCTCAGCAGTAGCTGTGTAAGTAGAAAACACTGATAGCTGATGGAGAATTCATGGATAAACTTCAGTTTATGTGAGAGAATAATTCTCTCCCCTTTCTCCTGTTCTTCACAGCAATGGACCAAAATCCTTTTCAAAATTATCCAAATTCTCTTGTCCTCAGTGCACCACAAAGGTGCACCTTTTCCTCACTCTGTACAGGGCTGACATTGCCTCAGGTTTTAACTAGCCTTCTGCTAAATAGAGATTTAAATTATTTCATTGAAAAGCAAAAAACAAAACTTAGCGTGTCAAGCAGGTTTCTTTGGAAGTTGCAATATCAGTTTTAGCATAATTGATAAAGTAATTTATGCAACAAAGCAGATTTTTTCTATATATGAATAGTTCACAGAAGTAGCTCTAGGTTCCCTGCAATTCATTTGTTATTAGGAGCTATTTAGGGAATAATTACAGCAACCTCTCACTGCTCTGTCCTTCATCTGACAGGCAATCGCTGGATGCTTTTTTAAAAATCCACCCAGTATGTTCCTACTTTTTGATAAAATTTGCAAAGCTCTCTGAACCAGGTCGCAGTACCATACTTGCAAATTAAAAGTTAATCCTTATATATATTCAAAGGTGTTTAAAATGAACTGTTTCCACAACTGTCCCTGCCAGAAAATTCATCCACCTAAAAGAATATTCAGGGGAAGTAAATATTAAAAAGCGTGAATACAATCAAAGCAAAACATGCAAACAGATATCTGAGGGGGTTGTGTTGTTCCTTCTACCCAGCTTGCATTGTAAGCTTTATATTTTGAAACTAAATAATTTAAAAATAAAGAGCTCTTCCTTTTATTTACAGCAAAATATGCTCTAAACTAAATTCACGCTTATATTCTGATGCCCCTGAAATCAGTCATTCTCCCTGACTAATGCTTTCTGGAGAGCTGGTTATGGGATAAAAATGTCAAAGAGAAAAGTTAACCATTATAACCCTGTACCCAAATACATGCATGTATTTAAATGCAGCTCAGAGATGTTATTTGGGTTTGCAAACAAGAATTTTCATAACACCTGCAAAATAGTAGGCATCAATCTTTAAATATCCTTCATTTGTCTTACGAAAAATGTTGAAAACCTTAAGGCAAGGTTTTGAAAGGGGTGGTGCTACTTCTCCTTTGAAGTATAAAAACTGTTTATGTATCAAATTTGACTGTGACATAAAAGTTTCCTTTGTAGAACCAAAGCCAAACCTACCTGGTCTTTAAACTTTGCTAGTATGTTGTTGCCTGGAATGTGACCTTTTAGGAACTGCTTTTCCAGCATCATTCCAGTGACTGAAATACTAGTACGAGTGTTTTGGATGGCTTCCAGCCAGCTCATCTACCTGTCTGCTGTGAGAGCCTGAGCTCGCTGCACTGCTGCTACACAACAGCGCCCGGGGCATTCTTTTTCTCTCCTCGCAAACACACGTGACTTTCAATTTTTGCAACCATTTGTAGTTCACTGGCAGATTTATTGACCAGGAAAGTTCATGCCTCCCCTATGCTGCCCAAATAGGCTCTGTTTTGTTTTGTTTTTAGCTGGACTTCTACCTGACCTCCAATGTTGTAGGAGTCATTTTACACCAGCAATTAAATGCTGGAGTAGTTATTTGCAGCTAGCAATTGTCCCCATTTAGAAGACTAACTGCCCGGTTGCAAAGCTTCTAAATGGGTGCAATTGCAAGTTCAAACAGTTGGGCCCATGTGTAATTACGGTCACAAAATTGGGCTCACTTATGTCGGAGGTTGCTGCAGAAGACGTAGGCCACCAACTAAAAATAATGGTTCTGTGCCTGGTTGCTGCTATGTGTTGGTTCTTTACAGCAGGAGGAATAAAAGGAAAAGCCTCTTGGTGGGAATACAGAAAACATAAATCCATTACGACAATTTGAGACTATAAAGTGATCAACGTGGCGCCTAGGACAAATGATCATAACTGTCTCATGCCTAATCACCCATTTCAGACACAGCTTTATGAACAAGTTTTGTTCTCTTTCATGGCTTTTCCCTTATTAAGGCAGAGCAGTGTCAGTGGTCACAGGACTCAATTCCAGGTAGCAGAGACACAGGATGTGGGATGCCACTGGCCATTTTAAACTATCTGCTGAACCTACAGCTTTTTTCCTTCTCTCCACTTGAAAGAAGTTGATCAAGAAAACACCTGCTGGAGGATTTTTCCCCTCTCACGTAGCCAGACAGTAGGTACAGTGCTACTGCTGTCAGGGAAATTGTGTCTAACTCATCCTAATCATAATTAGGAGAAATTTCCCACCTTTTTCTCCCCAGTGCAAAAGTATTTTCAGTGGTTGAAGGGCATACTTCCACAGGTAAAGGCCCCTTTTTTGGGACAGCGTGATATCCTGCACACATCTGGGGTTCTCCCCAAAGCATATTCCAGCCTTGACAATGGGAGTGCAGCCCTACAGACCCAGGAACTCCCAAAAGCATCCTGTTTACTAGCCCTTCATTACCACTGCTCAACGCCACAGCACAAGCAAGAAAGAGCTCTGCTGTATCCCTACGAATTCCTTCATCACAGCCTCCTCCAACCCGTGTGCCTAATCAGCTCCGAGCATGTCAAACCACTGCTGTTCAGCTCATCTGCTGATGACATGAGACACATCTGGGCAATGGAACAAAGGGAATATTCTAAAATGATTATGCTAAGAGGAGAATTAATATTCATCCCCAAAAGGTGCAACTGCCAGCCCAGAACAGTAAATACAATCGACTACCCTACAGCACCAAAGTCTTGGGGACCAGGTTCTCCCAAATCCACTGAAATCAAATTTTATTTAGTGAGGATGAGGCCATTGAGACAGGTATTCAGGTAAAACAGAAATATATTTAAATATAATTGCATTTTTTTTCAGTATCACGTGCACTGCAGAGTGGATACATTTTATGGAGATTCAACAAATGATATTTTAATGTACATACATAATTTATTGAGCAAGCAGTAGACTTGGCTGAATGAATGTCAGCCATTGAAGATCCAACATGGTGTATTTTCATACTTAGTACAATAGAAAAGAAGGAAGCATTTAACATATTTATGAACTTGAAATATCTCTCAAGTTCCACGGTGCAGGACTATCACAAATATTATCACATTCTTCATCTGCAGTCACAATAAGAAGTAAGTTAAGCACTTGCTATGTATTTTCCAACCTAAAGAAGGTTGAAATAGCGACAGATTACCATCTATACTATTATTTTACTATTCTTGCAGTACTGTGAATTACAGCTAGAGAACATAATCTACCTTTATATCTTGCCCATAATTCCTGTTTATCTTACATGAAGTCAGTAATATTCAATATCTAACTAATTTCTGCGTATTTTGCTTAAAATTATAAAAACTATATTTTTAGAAATCTAGTGGTTCAGCTCCAAAAAAAGACAGTTTTAACAATATGTCTATCAAAGAGCAAAATTACTAGCTGTCTGTTTAAAAATAGCCATTTTTAGGTATCTTCAGTCTGAACTTTACATCACAAGTGAGCCTGATGACCATAAGGTAATGGGAGTTCAGACTCTATGATCCTGTCCTTGGGCCTGCCATTCTAATGAGATATTTCACTGGATATATTAATTAGCTTCAAAATTTTCCCATTACTGTGGTTGCTCCCCATAAGCAAGTCCTTGATTTTAGACAGCAAGAGCAGAATTCATTTCATATCAACTTAATTGCCTCCAATTACCTACTGCCACCTAGAATTACCTAGTGACCACAATTAGCTCTGCTTATTTCTTTCCATCAGCCTTAAATGCAGTAAAGACATAGTGATTCAAGTTCAGAGGTAGAATCTCTGTAACCACTCTGTAAAGTTAGATTTCAGAGATGAATCACATTCCTACCTCCAGTGCTGAGAGGCCTTTGCCTCCCACTGATTTCAGGAGGAGCTGCATGTGCTTAACGTCCAAAGCGTAGTAGCCACATTTTGAGGCCAGCTTTTCCCTTGGTGCCTCCCAATGCTCTCATTAGGCACCTGGAACCTGACCCGGATCACCGAGCAATCACCTCCACCCTGCTGACATAAAGCATCTATTTGGTCCTCTTTGGCTCTGAAGACTCACTGGAGAGGAGAGCACAAGTGCTTCTGGAGAGTGAGGGAGAAGAAAATTAATCTTTCAACAGGCCATCATTGCATAAGTAAGATATTTTTTTTTTTCTTTGACAACTGATTTGTGGAGGGTAGAAGCAGCACAATCTATAGCAGCTTAACATGTCCTAAGTCTCCACAGGTCTGCTCAAGGCAGAAGATAAACAGAGGAGAAGCAATGCCAGAAGACACCTGGGGAAACTGTGTCCCCTTCCTCCTCTGGGCTTGCGTGGAAAGCCCCTAGAAAATTTTCAAACTGATTTGCTCTCTCCTTTCCTGATTGTTCAGTGATAATAAAAAAAGAATGGTAAAGACGAAAAAGCCTTTAAAGGACTGAGGCTTGGAGCTTTATTTCCATTTCCTGGGCTAGTGAAACCACCCACTAGCTTATATAGCCCTTAGGCATCCTCTTCCCTGAATTCATCCTCACAGGACACCACTGCTTACACTTTTTCTATTCTGCATAGGTTCTTACACTGCCCTCGTCACCGTAGTAGCTGAGTGCCTTCAAGTAGTGCATTATGCAATGTGACTAACATCTGTGACAACCAAAGCAGGAGGCAAAAACAGTTAAGGCCCCAGTAGCTTTCCCCCTACACAGCATTCCACTTTCCAACACTAATAACTTTCTCTCTGTGAATACGCAGCTAGATTGTTGTGGTCACATTTGTAGCAGATCAGCAGCGTTTCATTCCCTCTGATGCTGAATTTCTCACTTTGGTAAGGCAGTGTGGGGATCACTCCCCTTTACTTCATTCACTGAAATGCCAAAGGCTGGATATTATCCTTCAATTATATTTATTTCTAGAATATCAGCAGTGACCACAAAAACATGGTAGGCAAGGCAGCCTGGACTGGAGACTCAAGACACAGGCTTTGGAAAAGGTCTGTGTAAGACAGCATTTGGCACTACCTGCAGTGAGAGGGGAAATTTTTCAGCACCAGACTCAGCCTTACAAGCGTTGGGCTAGAGGTTAAAGGGGCACCATGTTCCCCAGGAGTGACAACTGAATATCTCATTGCAGAACTTGCATATGGGAACAATATGCCCGCAAATCTTTTAAACGTATGCAATTGCTTTGCCAGAGCAATTGATATGTTGCGGAAGAAACATTGCAGGGCAGGTGGTTGCTGTGAGATGACCCCACACTTGGGACCTAGAGTGAGACGGGAGGTCAAAGGCCAAGTGTGGCTTTGTTAGAAGCAAAAAAATACAGTCACCTCTGCACTGCTGCCCACCCTGCAGCACACAGCCCTGCTGAATGCCACACAGGTTGCAGGATGGCTCTTTAGTGGCACAAAACAGAGCAATTACATTTATTTTTATTTTTCTAATTGCATCAAATGCAATGTTAAGATGTAATAAATTCTATATGCAAATATAAAACAATATTCTTCTTTGCTGTCTTAGGAGTTGCTAGTTCACCAGGACAATGAGAAAGGTAAAATGAAAACAAGCTGAAAATTTCTTAAATAAACACTTACAAAATTAAAAATTGTTTGGCTCATTCTAGGCAGGTATTGCCCCAGACATTATTCACCTACCACTTCAGAGTTCTCCTTGATTTTAAGAATTTCTAATGGAAAGTT
Organism: Vireo altiloquus; assembly: GCA_013396875.1. NCBI lineage: Eukaryota > Metazoa > Chordata > Aves > Passeriformes > Vireonidae > Vireo > Vireo altiloquus. Next base: position 458,447 of record VZRF01007136.1, read on the forward strand.
AAGGATTTGGGGGTGAAGGTAGAGAGCAGAGGACAGTTTTCTTGGGTTTTGTGGATTCCCTCCCAGGTGCCAGACACCACACATTTAGAAATTGTCTAGATAATAATTGACTTAAATAATATATAATGTAGGCAATGCTATAGAGAAAACTGAAAAGGTATTTTACTGATTTAAAAATCCCTCTCTAGCATCTTTTTTCTGCTGTCATTCCAGAGGATCCCAGAATATTTCCCAAATTTTATATACACATTCCAGGAAGGATTGCAAAAGCTGATTAAGAGCATATGCAGTAGCAATACAATACCACAATTAGGATGGGAAATGGAGAACACTAGACTTGATCATGCCTCAAGCAGAATGTCCAATAGCAGTGAACACAACACAGAAAGAGGGACAGAGCACAGATGTTCAGACCAGAAGACAAGCCAAGAAAGGCTTAAAAGATCACCGGCTACAAGACATTTCATAGAAAGCACGCTGTCTTATTGCTCTGTGAGCATTATCACACAAGACAATGCAGACTCTAATTTAAACAGTCAGAGGGAAAGATCCTTAAGCTGGATGCCAGTTGGCTACAACAACAATTATGTATCGCTGTTCTGACAACATTCACGGTGGTAAACTGTGCTGTGAAGTAATTATCCCAGAGACTCTGGCACCCCAGCACAAATAGCAACTCAAAGAATCCATCAATATTCTTCTGGGGTGACAAAGCCAGAAGGGGAGGGTAGGAAAACCGTAACAGCCTGGCCAAGGGGACATGAGGGCAAACAGTGCCTTCCTGTGGAGATTGCCCTGCCGTGGCTGTGCTCCAAGGGCTCTGCTACAGCACCTGAGCGTGTCTGCAGAGCTCTACATGTCACTGCTGCCATGCCAGTCAGTACCAGCCTACAAATACCAATTGCATTGCCTTGTCAGAGCCACTGAAGATGTACATTCATGTGCAGGGCCAAAATATTTGTAGTGATGCAGGGAAGTACTTGCAAACTGTCAAATTTGTAATTTCTAAAGTGAAAAAAATATTTACAGCAGGCTTGCCTCATGCAATTCAGGGAAGACTTTCTGTGGGCTACTGGACCCCAGCCGACAGGGAGGAATGAGGAGGGTCGTTAATCTGATTGCTATCACTTTTAATTTTGTGCAAGACAAAACGAGAGGGTCAGATGTGCAGTCACACACGCAGATTATTTCTTTAATTGCTATCTCCATCACAGAGATAAAGTAGGATAGGATAAATCCTCCAGTACATAGGATAAAGTAATTGAGCAAGAATATACCTATGACGTAGGATAAAGTAATTGAGCAAGAATATACCTTCTCTCTACCTAGCTGAGAGAAGTCACTGACTATGTGACCCATATTTTAATGGTGTGATACAAAGGTCAGGAAAATCTCCCATGATTGCAATGGCTGATTCAATAACGTAAACTAGGTGTAATCAAGTGGTTGGAGCAATGAGCATGAAGCTGGGAACACTGGTCCACTTGTCTGCTACACAAATGTTTAATCTCTTGTTTAATTTCATAGTAATACTCATGATAACAAGGTTTCCATTCACCCTGTGAACACTCTGATGTTGCTGCTCTCACACCAGTGTTTTAATGGTCTTGTTGTCACTCAGCTTTGTGGCACTGCTTTCTACAGGGCAGTCCAGGAGGATGTGGTGTCTCTCCTAAACTTTTGTGCATGCAGCTCTAGAGTGAACATCTAGGGAAGGTTGCCAGATGCAAGTGCCTCTGCCAATCAACTGCTTGATGGGTTTGCTTGAGGACTGTTCCAGAAACTGAACTTTCTTTGGATGGTTCCAAAGCAGCAGGACCTAATGTTTCACTCCAGCTACCCAATACCTACCTCTACTCTAAAAGCTGGTCCAGTGAATGAACATGACACTCCATGTATGAAAACTTTGTCCAGGTACATACTTTGGCCATGAGTACCATCTAAAAGGGACTCTCCAGCTGGTTTCTACATACATCTGTCAGTGCTAACAATGGCATGTACTGTCCAAGGCTGTTTAGTTAAACAAGTGGGAGATGCAGCGACATTTTGCAATTATGCACTTGATTGAAAAAATATTTTTTATTACTTTCATTCTTTTTCTTTGCCCTGTGCCTTGTGCCATGGTATTCCTCTCTAGGTGAAGATATCCTGACACTCACTGGATTGGAAATGTGGGTGCAAATACAATTTTGTGCCATATTGTGTCACTCTCCTGCTTTAGAAGAGAAATTAGTCCTCCTGTGTGTGAGTCTCTGTAATGTGCTGTGTAGAAGCTGTGATGCCTGGCAGGTGTCAAGACTGGTATATCAGCCTACATGTGCCAGATGATGGTGTACTTCTCCCACCTATGCTTTTCTTCTAGGATTTCTGGGTTAAAGATGCAGGCAGGATAAACACTGAGCACAGTCAGAATACATTTGAAGGCATGCAAGACAAGCCCAAGAATTTATTTTATGTGCTTCAGATGCCATTTTAAACTGGCTTCTTTCCCTATTCAGAGTCTCTGTAACATGTAGATAATTCTCCCCTCCAGACCCTTACACCTTTTTGGTTAGCTCAGGGAGCAGTGTTGATCTTTCCCACCTGGACTGCAGCTATCACGCAGTGCCTGTCATTCTCATACAGATCAAAAAGGATTTTGCAGGCGGTTGCCCTTGATCCGTGCCTTATATGTCAGTGTTAAATGCTTCAACTGAGAGATGCCTGCTTAAAATACATCCTTGCCATCAAACCAAAAGGTCCTGAGGCATGTGGAGCACTGCTTAGTAATGCCTCTGAGAGGAAGTCCTGGCCACCATGGCATCAGCAAGGCTTCCTGCAGCACCTGGCATTTTGATGGAGATCATCCATCCAAATAGTGACCTAATGCAACCCTGTGTAACTTTTGAGCCCATGAGATAGCAGTGTATGTGCAAATGCTAGGGTTTCCTTTTCGAAGGGGATTCAATGTGGTTAACAAATTCTGCACTCCAGGTACTCTTCATCCTACAGCTGCAACTGCTAGCACTTTTATAAAGCTGTTTTAATTACCAGTGACCCTGTGCTCTTCAAATGCATCAGTGGTACAAGTGATGATTCAGATTGACAGGGTCACAAGCAATGGGAAAGAGTGTCTGATCCATGCTCCACTTACATACATCTCTAGCTCATAGACTATCTGCCCTCGATTAAAAAAAAATTCTTCAAGTCAAGAACTCTGTTGCAGTAGAATTTAAAAGGAATTGGGTTCCAGACCTCTTTTATTAAAGTGTTGGTAGGATCAAATCTGTATAAGACACAAGCACTAGTAAAGAACATGTTAAATCAATGATTTGTGGATGTGAAAGCTGGTAAATTCAAGTCTTCTGGAGAAAAAGGATTTTCACCCTCAGCCTAAAGTTAGATAATTCCTCTAAATTAACTTTTAACATTCGACATGAATTGTAAAAATTTTATGATTTTATGTCAAAAGATGATACAGCGAGCTAAGAATTGCAAGCTGGCATGATAAGAGCCCAATGTCCAAATCTGCTGTTGCTGAAAATCTCTCTGAGGAAGTCAACAAGCTCTAAAATTTCTTCATATCACTGAGGGTTTGTCCACAATGGCAATGCTTTTGGGGCAGTCAAGGGTATAACTGCCTGGGAAAATGTTTGTCTCTCTTCACCACCTCCACCACCAGCCCTGACCTGATCAGAAAACACAAGGAGGAGTTATTATATGCTACCTTATTGCAGCGAAATAATTTAAATTATTTAAATCATTTAGAAATGAGAAATTACAAAGTAGCCTCAAGCGCATGCTTAGGTGCTTTGATGAATAAAAGCTCTCATACAGCATGTAAAACAATCAAAATACTCTCCACTCCAAAACCAAGATGTTTATAAAAAAGACATCTATCATGTTGCTCCAAGAGCCAATCTCACATCCTCCCCTGTACTTAAAACAGTCCTAATATTATGTTATGGTAAAGTGTTCTTTTTTAAATAAATTATAGGAAAGTGATTCAATATTGGATGTTCTATCATTTGTAAACTGAAATGCTTATGCCTTTTGCTTAAAAATGGGAGTAATCTTCAGCATGCCTCTCTTTAGTGTGGCATAATATTAAGTCAAAAAGAGACATAGCTCTACTCCTCTAGCTCAAAGAAAGTCATACTGAAAGAACTTACTGGTGTGATTGTTGTGATCACCCTGACGTGATTCTGCAGCTGATCATACAAAATTCATGGAAAAGGAAAAACCAAAGATCTCAGTCCTGCCAATACTTCAGGAATTGTCTGTTTAGCTGTGCTGCCATAAGCACTTACTTAAATCAGTGGAAATGAACACATCCAGAAAAGTTCAGAACATTTTGAGGAATTCTGTCCTTTGCAAAGATTTTATTTTCCCTCAGCTTCTGTGGATTACTCAAAACTAAGGGAAAGGAAGAATTAAAATCTAGCTGTAAAATCACCAAAACATAACTATAGAGGGGAACACCAGGTATGTATAGTACCTTATGGAATTCATTCTTTTTTGTAACTCTTGCTCAGAAGTACCTACATTTCAAATACAGTTTTTTTCTGTAGTTTCTGATATCTCAATCGCTGTTTATATTTAAAGTTATTTAGTGTTCTCTTGAAGCAATGAGATTTTCTGATTACATCATCAAGTACAATTATAACATCTGAACCAACTATTTTTTGTGATAAGAACGTGTTCTTCTCCAGAGCTTTTTGCCAATCTCTCATTTCTTCACCCAGTGTGACAATCTGAATCTTTCTTTACTTGAAGTTCCTTATTTGTAACTGAGTGTATTGTTGCCCATGGTAGCTATGTCTCTCCCCTCTATTTGCCCATATTGCACCTAGGTCAGCCAGACTTGTGTATTAAAAATGCAAATAGATAAAACATAAGTGTTCATAAAGGAAAAATCCTGTTTTGTTAATAGACCAATGTGTTCTCTTTTATGTAAGTAATCTTCTAGACAATGGAAACATCCAAAGGCCAGATCAATCAAAGCACTAGAGAAGTGTTTCTGAGGGTAATATTAAACTTTTTTCTTTTTTCTTCCAGTTTAAAATAGAAGGGGTACATGACCATCACATTCTTTTTTATTGAGAAAATCTGAATATATACCGGTGGGAGAGACGTGGTGGCCAAAGTCTGAGACGTCAAAGGGTGCTCCTCAGAGCCCTGTCGCCTTTGCCACACTCCCAAAGTGCCCACAAAGAAGCCAAGGAGAAAATAAAACCAGAAGCTTTGTGTCTGTTCATCTACAGAACATCAAATCCCATCTGCCTCCTGCAACACTATCAAAACAATGAGAATGAGGGGCCAGCTAGGATGATGTCTGCTAGAAAAGCCCTGAAATGTGCGACTTACCTACATGCCTGTTGTTCACGCAAATCTACTTTGCAAAACACCATGAGCATGGGGACTTTATAAACTTTTATTCTCTCCTAAAAACAGGCCCAGAAATCTTTCCACAGCAGACAAATTTTCTGCAAGGTGAATCACCCATGGGAGAGGTTTCAAAACATTCCCACGCGCACCTCACCCACCTGAAGGGGAGGCAAACAAAGCAAAGAGCGGTGCCCGGACCTGAACCCTTGGCAGGGCGTGGGGATGAGATAAGAGCGCGGGAATGAGATAAGAGCGCACCCATCTGCTCCGCTTCCCTCCGGCACCCCTGAGCCGTTCCGTGGGCTTCCTGCGCTGCGGGGAGACACCGCCTGCCCCTCCTCTGCCGCCCCTTGCCCAGCTGAACAGTTTCGGTCTGCAGCAGGAGCTGTGGAGCGCATTCCCCGCTCTCCATCCCGGCCGGGTCCGCGCTCCGCTGCCGGCGGGTCCCGAGCGCAGCTCCTGCGCGCTGCCAGCGCCACCGCCGGGGCCGCCCGGGCTCGCACACACACAGAGAAGGTGCATTTGTCCTCTCTGTTACGCCTCTCTGTTCCACGGGTGACAACCTTAAAGCCTCTGCTCGTTCCCAAACCGCGCCTGCCGCGCGAACGCGGGCACACGGAGCGGAGGGATGCCCAGGGAAGTAGATGTGTCACCGCCGAATGTGCCGCGATCAAAACCGCGGTTTGGGTCCTTCTGCTTCTTTCCCTCCCTCCGAAATCTGGTTTGATTTTCCCGTCCCCTCGTCTAGCTTCTCACCCATGAAAAAAGAAGTAGAGAAGCATTTCTTTGTCAGCTCTGCTTTCTCCAGACAGATTTGGCTCCCTCCAAAGCCTGTGTGATTAAACACACAGTAAGAAGTAGTCAGACAAAAATTCTCTAAGCCTGTGACTTTTTCTTGGTGCCAATAAATCCCACTGCACCTTCTCTTCAGCTGCCCTCAATTTCCTTGCCTCTCTTGAGGCTGTCATATACATCTGGACCTGGCTCCCAATTCCATTGCAATATTTTCATTCTCTTTCAGATTCCTCTCTGAAAAGCTGAAGACCATTAAATCTACATGTTTTCTGAAAGCTTTAGAGCAATTTAAGGATTTGATCACTTTTTTTTTTTCCCCTTTGGAAAACCCCAGCCTGCAAAATCACCTTAAAAATTTCAAAATTATTGATGTTTAATTTTTAATTTCTTGTCAAAGGGAAAAATTTAAAAAATAAGAATATTCTAATACAGTTTAATGTGGGGGGAAATTATTTTTTTGGGGACATATAAGCCAACATGACCCTAAAATGCTGAGTGCTGTCGTTACTATTCTGCAAGGCAGAAGTGAAAAAACCTTATCTTCTGATATGGAAACAGAAAATCTCCAGCCTGTATAACATAATTTCGGGGGTTTGGTTCCAGCAGAAGATCTTTGCTACAATGTGTCCAGTACATCTGTGTTTTCTCTCATTAGAGCCAGAAGAACTATGGGGCAAACAAGTCTTTCTTGACATATTTTTCTAAGCAAGTATTTGATTTTTTTTTTTTCCGTGGTTCAGAATACAAAGAAAAGTGACATGGCAGTTCTGGTGATTTATCACAGAGGAATTTAGAGGTAGCAAATAATAAAATTTTATTAAATGGAGACAACCAGGGGGAGCATACGTGCGTGGTTAGGAGACACTTTTTTCCTGCTCACCAGATCATCACTCTACACAGCCGCTGGGAGAATGAAAGCTTTTGAAATAAACAAAGTGCTGCTGTCAAAAGCAGAATAGTCTAAAGTGCAGAAATTAGAAGAGTAAATGGATCTGGAATTACCATGGGGATAGCAAGGAGAAAAAATGTGTGTCTAGCAGCATTTGGGGTCTAGCCAGACATGTACTTTGCAGCAGCTATGCCAGGGACAGGATTGCTGTCCACTGTTCTTTGCTGCCCCTACTGATCTGCTGGCAGAGCAGGTCACCCGAGCACTCGCCGGCTCATTTCTCTTCCAAGGAGGCCAGGTTAGTTCAGATAAACAGTAAGTCTCTGCTAATCTAGTTCATTTTGAAAAAATAATTTAGAGGAAGCTTGTATGAGCAGTGCTACTAGCAGAGTCACAGGGATTTGGGATTCCTGATAACCACCCAGAGACAGGCTGCGGTTACTAATATCTTCCACCAGCACAGCTGAAGCTAGAAGAACACATCTGTTCACCTCCTGAAGAGGACTAGATTTCTGGTCTGCTAATCTCATTTTCCACTACATATTCAGTCAAAATAGCCCCTCAGTGGCTGGAGATTCCTCTGTGCTTGGTTCCTTCAGAAGTATTAATTTGGCAAAGGTAAATGAAGAGAAAAGTGAATGTTAGTCTTTGGAGCCTGATCAAAATAGGGTGTATAAACAGCATAAAAATACATAGTCCTGCTGTATCTCATCCTTTGCTGCTCTTAATACTCTGAGTTCTTAAATCAGGCAGCTCCATGCAGCTTTAATTTAGTCAAGGGCCAAGCAGCTATGAATTAAGGAGCCATAGGGCTGAGCTTCCAGCAATCTGTTCTCTCCCAAATGTCCAATTAGAAGAGATAACACATTCAAAGATAAATTCCTGGCAAGAGCTGAGGATGAGATTTTGCTTGTATCAACGATGTGGTCAACACTTTGAGAATGATATATGAAAATAATGTAAGACAAGGATCTGAAATGTTTAAACAAGAGATCAGTTATGGGCCTCTCAGAGGTGGTAAAGGTAAATTATTAAAGAATTTATAATTACATTCATGCCTAATTATTAATAAACAAGGATAGCTAACAGATGCTGCAGCAGATTTACATTTCCTAAGGAAACAGGAAGAATTATGTAAGAAAATCAGGATCAGCAAAATGATTAGGTCAGGAAGCCGAAATGCCTGTGCATGACAAAAAAGCTTCTGTCAAAACTATTCAGGAGGAAGGAGGAAGCAGTAAAAAAAAAAAAAAAAGAAAAAAAAAAAGGAAAAAAAAAAGGAGAGAGATTCCTTTCCAAACCTTGGTGGCACTAATAGATTGAAGAAAGCTGACACAGCACCTATGGTGAGAATGTTTCAACAAGTTGAGGGCTGGGATCAGATTGAAACCAAAGTGTTTAATTCTTACTGATGCCATTCAAGTGATTTCACCACATGTTGAACACGGAAATAACCTGATATCTCTTAAACCTATGAATACTCCAGATCAGTATAGCGGAAACTTCATCAGAGAAATATAAATTGTATTGCTTAGAAAAATTAATGACAAAGCACAGAATCGAAATCGTGACAAGTAAACTAAACAGAAATCTTGGAAGAAGTAACAGTGGATCAGCAGGAGCAATTCTACACCCAGTTGATTTAAGATCTGTGGAGATACCAGTACAATATTCAGCACTTAACTGTATGATTTGCAAATAGTGTGACAGAAACTATTGAAGGGATAAAGAATTGGCTTTAACTGTGTAAGAGGAGAGTTATTTGAAAATGGAGGGAAGAATCGTGAAAATCTATTTTGAAAGATTACTTCTTGTTTATTTATGACCTGGAAAAAAATCCCTGAAGGAATTACTGAAGTTTCACAGAAACAGCTAATGAGTTTGACAGATAAAGATATAAAGATATAAAATAAACTTTTATGAAATGGAAAATAAAACCTAGCAATTAATTGCTGGAAAAAAGAACAACATGGCAACATTAAACAAAAACATTTATTTAACATGAAACTATCAAGCATAAAAAGAAAAGAAATGGAATACAACTGAACTTAAATTTCAGAATTTTTTTCCAGTGAAGAAAAACATAAAACACTCAAATACTCTTAAGGAGAGCCAGGTTAGCTTGACAAAAATGGAACATTAATGTTACTGTGCAGTGTTCAGGAGGACAGGTTCAGCATCTGTACCTGCCCTTACTTAAATGCATTACAAGGCTACATTTACATGAAGACCATTTGGCATTGGAATTTCATCAACAAGAGCATGGAAGTCACTTCTATGTTCTTTGGCACAAGGGTAGAAACAGTGAAAGGCACTGGGTATTGCCAGGTTTTAATCACAGCTCTGTCACACTCAGATGGCATCAGGTCCTTCCTATACTCTGATTACAACATAATGACTTTTCACAAGACCACTGTCACAGCACATTCAAAACTTATCTCAGAAGCCTTTGAAGATAATTTCTATTCAGTTTTCATCCGATTTCAATACCTGTATTTACCAGATTCTGTTTTGTGCTCAGAGGTTCACAAAATTTCCTACTAGGGTATTTTCTCCTTTTAAATACAAGAGAAATTACAATAGGCTTACGGTCAGCGAAAAGAAGTATTTTCATTCCTTATGTCTTAAATACTTGTAGAAAAGATTTTCCTCTCAGTATAGGAACAATTCTGTATATTTATCAGTGATGAAAACTGTTAATCTCAATAGGAACAGTTTGATTTAGGACACAGAATATTTTCCATCCCCTAGAATCCATTCAGACCACTTCTTCTGCCATTGCATGCCAATAACCTATGTCCAACCACAAGATAAAAATCATCCAGTCTCCCATTTGCAACTCTCGAGTCCCACTTCTTCATTTACACCCAAAAATATCCTGCCTGCTGTTTCCTCCCCATCCTTTTGGCAATCGCCATGATTACATGCATGGAAAAACATTATTAGGAAAGTCTAACGGATTTTAATTGTTTGCATTGCAAATGTTTCTCCCTAGTGAAAAAAAAGCGCTAATCATATTGTCTCATTGCTCATTCTTTACTTTTATTCCCGTTGTCTCTATTGCTCTCTCTCCTTCTGTTCATTCTTCTCTCCAACCTGCTTCCCCAAATATACTGCCATGCCATTCTCTTTAGTCTTCCTTGCCCTGTAGGGAAGCTCATTGTTCTCCCCTTTCTATCTCTTGGTGATGTCACTTCTTCTCTAACAGAATCTGCAGTAAAATCCATCTCCTCCTCCTTGCTTCCTACAAACCATATGCAAAAGCAGTAGCAGAAATCAGGAGATGGCAAACGACTCCTGTAGAGATCAGGTCTCTGCACATGGTAGGCAAGCACTCTGATGAAAGAACAGAGGCTGAAAGACATTTTGCATTGATAGATCCTGTTTCTAGCAATAAAGAAGAAACTTCAGTAGATTTAAATATTGGTTGTTGTATCAACAGCCTGGCATTGCCTTGAGGCTGTGTAGAAAACTGAGATCTCACAAGAGTTTGGGTGCCCCACAAACACAGTAGAACCAGGCCCCTCTCCAGACACCCCACAGTCTACACAGATCAAATATGCAAAGAGTGGGACAACAGGAATATTGAAAGGTCAACAGATTTGCCTGAGGAAACGGAGTAGATCTTGTCTGTGATTACTTATTCATGGCTTGTGTATTTATTTTCATTACTTATCCCATGGCCAAGTAGTAATGGGGGAAAAAATCCTTTTTGCATGCTTTCAGACCATTATTTTTAGCATCTTTGCATCTAAATATACAAAATATGTTCTACATATTTAATTGGTTAATATTGATAATCTCATAGTAAACTAGAAAAATCCATTCTATTTTGACATTGGCAGATACCACAACTCTTTCTCTAAATCCCTCAATTTGTCTCAATGCTAACCAACTCATAGCAAAGGGGATGAGTTGTGAGTTTGAGTGGTTTTTCTCTTTGAAAGAAATCACCTAAACAAGTTTTGTGGTTTTGGTGTGGATTCTCACTTCTGACACACTGTTAAGAGTGTTGTCTATCCCTGCATGTCTGATTCAGGTGTGGGTAAGCATAGGAGGGGGAAAAAAAGATGGATTTTCTTTCCCAGAAAGCCTCCCAGGTAATGCAAGGGTCAGAGATAATGGTTTAACAGTTCTCAGGAGCAGAGAATGTCTACATATAATTTGTGATTTAAGAACATTTTAATGAACTGAAACATAGATGAGAAAAAATGCCTTTAGAATTTTTTAAGGATTTTCATTACAAAATAAATATATTTATAAACATCTGGTAACAGCAAAGAAACCTGTTTGATAATGAGTTCCTAATGCAATTGTAAATTAGAGATGTCAGTGACTATGAAAATGCCCTTTTTTCCACTATACTTTTAAAGTCTAAAAAACTACTATAGGCTTGTTTAGGACTGTGGCCTGGTGTTCCATTTTAAACAATAGGCAGTGCCAGTAAATAATGATGTAATTTAGCCTAAAGATGGGCTCACTTTTTTTTCAGATTATGAGCTGGAAATCTTGAAACAAGTTGACTGGTCTCTGCTCAGCTATAAAATTTTGAGAGATATTAACAATTCTATTGTTCTAGAAGCAGAGAATATTTTTGGGGGAAAAGATAGCTCAAAAACAAGTTGTCTGTCAAGAACTGAGGGCTTTCCACACATTTCTTTTGTTATGACAAAAAGCTTATGATGCTTGGGTGCAAACAGCAAATACATTCAAGTAGCTGAAGAAACTTAACCCGTAATTTGGTTGTTTGTAAGGGGCAGATATAACACCAACACTTTCCAAAAACCACAAATTCATTTCCTAGGCACAGAGAAACATGCTGAAAGTCAGCTACTGTGTAATCATGGCAGGGGGACACAGATTTCCGAAGGGATTTGCAAGTACTTGGATACTTAGAGAAACTCACCAAAATGCCAAAATCCTCACTGCCACAGGCTGAAAATGGGAGCTGTGTCTTGTCTGCTTCTGTAAACCTCACCAGTCATCTTTCTGTAGTTCTGAATATCTAAGTGTCTCCAGCCACCCAACCTTATCCAACTAAATCTGCTTTTGTAACCATGAGAAGTGCCTGACATTTGTGTCTGACCACAGCTATTCCAACTACTCAGCTTCCCTTAGCTTCTGCACTTCAGATAAAACACACAAATCTCACCAAAGCCCACTCTGACACCACCCTTTGACAGAACTTTGTGCAGAATCCATTTCTTAGCCATTATCGTTTGAAACACATTTATTAATAGAAACATAAATTTCTAGAGACCTGGAAACAAATATAACCAATATTGACTAGAAATTGTGCTTAATTAAATTGATTTCAACTAATAAAATAGGAGAAAATTGTGCATGGCTAATATTGCAATTTTTAAGTTTTAAGAGAAAAGGATTATTTTCCTCTGACTAGCTGTAAGATACCAGGGAAAATTTATCTTGTGTATTATCTAATAGGCCTTCCAGAACTAAAGACCACAGGAGGTAAGGCTAACAAAATTAATATGCAAAGAAGTTCAGCACTAGGGACCCATAATTTTCTTGCAAATGGTTTCACTTTAAGGATGAAACAACATAAGACAATACCAATTTCTTTCTTTTTTTTGCAAATAGATGGTGCTTTAAAAAAATTAACACATGACAGCAGGTGGGAAGAAACTAGAGAAGTGGATATTCAAAGTGGAGAGTGACTACAAATTTGATTTGCTTAACATTTTACTAACTGATTTGAATTCACTGATATGTTAAAACAATGTCAGGAGATATATTTAATTAAAACAAGATTGGTTGTCATTCAGACATGAAGTAAACATTTAGTATACCTAGTGAATTATTAAAGAGAATGAAAAATAATCTGACCTTCAGAAGGCAGAACCATAAATAACAAGGACCGAGGAGATTCTGCTTGGCCACATTTGAAAATTATGTTCAGCTTTTGCTTTCATTAAATAATAAGTGTAACAGTAATCATTACCAAATACATTATTAATTAGAGGTTTTTAATAGCAAAGGAGTGCTTTTATTGCAGTAATAGATTTATATCACATCTCTATATGCAAGACTATTATGAAATATTATAAGAGAAAGTTTAACCATTCTCTCTTTTATGTATGGAATTAACTTGAGCATTTATTGTTCTGTTCATCTGCTTTGTAAGATGTCAGCAATATCCAGGTATTGTTTCTTGTAGTAAAGAGCTCATTGTGATTAGATTTCAAAAATATATGACTGCACCCCAGGAAATGGTTCAATCTAATAGTACTCCCATCAATTCAAAATAGGTGCTTGTCAGACAAGCTTCGAAGGTAACAAATCAGCTCAGCATAATTCAGAATTTTAAAACCAAGACTTTGAAAAAGGAGAAAGGTTACATATATTGGCCTAAGCGTATCAGAATTTGATGTTTCTGTATGTCAAAAGTATTATATTATGGCAATAAAACATACTGACAAAAATGCTCTCTTTGAAATGAATCCTCATTTAGAACTGAGCAATATTCCATCAAGGAACATCTTGTTTTAACAAGAACATTGTAACACACATTGTACTGAAGAACACTAGTTTAAAATACATTTTCTAGATTTTAGCATCCTTTCACATAAGAAAAGCTCAGCCTTTAAAAGTCCAATTCACCTTTGAAAGATATGAGGAAGTAATTCCTGATAAGGGTTGAAGAATTTTTTTGGCTTCAGCCTTTGTAAGCCTAAAAGGTTCTCTAACATACCATAGAAAAAATTTGATAGGTACAATGTCCATATTCTGAATAACAATTCAACCTGTAATTAAGTAGGTGTAATTATATCAGTAACTTCTGACTATCATGATTTGTATGGGTGTACGTGTTTGTAGACCTGGGATCAAAGGTTGTTATAAGTATTGCTTCCTTAGAATCAAATTTTAAAAATAAATTAAAATCAATGGGGAACTCAGAAAATCACCAATATAACTATCTAAAATAATCTCATACAAAGTTTTCGTTTGCACACATAATATTTTGTATTTCTGCAAAATTCTGCAAGCCTTAAGAAGATCCTAACATATTTTTGCTAAACCAGTGGGAAAGTGATGAAGATAAAACTCAGTACAAGAATATGATAGACACACTATTTTATGAGACAAATTAGATGAGTAGATCCCTCTGGTTCAAAACGATATACTGAGATCCCTGCATGCAGACACATGAACTTTCACTGATTTTACTGAGAACATACAATTTAGTAAGAAACCTGACCAGTTTCATACCATTTTATTTATCAGACAGTTATTATACCGTCTTTCTGTAAAACTGTTTCCTGACATCAGTGGGCAGGTAACATTCCTTGAACAAGAAGCCCCATTCAAGGCAAGAAAGCCACACAGTGAAAAAGCTGTGGGTGTGTAAAGGTTTCCAGGACTGTCCTGTGGTTTGATGTGTCCCATCCCTAAACTTTTCTTTCTTCATTTTAAGTATTTTCAAAAAATTCAGTTATTTAAATCAGAAAAGCTATATAAATAGGCTTTGGTGTGGTGAATATCAACTCTTAGGGGTGGTTATATTTAATTCAGATACCTAATTTAAGGCTTTGATCCTCAGGCCATAATAATAGCAACAAAAGTAAAATGCATTATTTATAAATTTATACTATTGTAAATTCAGATACTTCTAAAAGACTAAAAATCAAGCTCCATTTGTTCAACACAAAAAGGCTTTAAAATGTAATCTCAGTGAGTTGATTGATGTATTACATAATGTCTTTTTTTTGCTTTCTCTGTACAAACATGTTAAATATGCTTGATAGTTTTCTGAGTACACATAATTTCTTCCATTTCCCATTGTGCTCAATCTATTATCTTTTACAGTATTTAATAAATTAATGTAGGCAATCTAAAATTGAATTAATTTATCCATAATTAAATTAATTATATATCAACATTTTCCAAGGCCATAAAATATGAATATCCAATAGCAATGTTTGCATTATGCGGTGATAGTTATAAAATCTTTTTTTTTAAGGGACAGTAAGAAGATAATGGAGGCTGTCAAAATTAAATACAATATCACAGCTATTCCATTTTTATTAGGCTTCTTTAATCTCTATAAATCATATCTTTATAGTCAGCAATGGGAATGAAATTGGGTGGTTAGAGGAGGTCTTGTTAGCCAAATAAAATTATGTTTCTTCTCAAATTGTTCTTGCAACATGAGAAAAAAGAAGCTGCTAAAACTTGCACTCTTAATTTATTTCATTTAAAGGGTTATTGTTCCACCACATGGATAAAATCAGACACATTCAGGTGTCTCTGTGACCCCTCAGTGCAGACTGGTAACACACTTCAGGTCACAACAGCTGTATACAACATTCCTGCATGGAATTCCCTCTCCCAACACTACAGGAATGGTCAAAATTTCTTTTGCTCAATAACACAAGGGAGTTTATTGGCTTGATTACACAGTGAGCTGGTCAGCTTTGACACCTAATCCATACTTTTCCTGCAGAGGCTGACTGTGGAGCATCCAAGGAGAGGATCTCTGTCTTTTAGCACTCCCAGAGCACCCCCTGAAAGCTGGATGCCCATGACTGGGCAGCATATTTATACAAGTTCTTCCTTCCCAGGCAGCTCCTGAGCTACAAGTTTTCCAGGAAAGGTAGTAGAAAGAAAATTTTCTCTGTTTTACCCAGAATCTGGACAGGTTTGTAATTATTATCCCAGCTCCCCACTGAACCTGCAGCAGCAGGTTGAGCATCCTTACCCTCTCCTAATCTGCTTAAAATTTAGCACCTCATGGATCACCTTTCAAAAAGTCTGAGGAGTGTTTTCTCAGACTCTTCTGCAAGAACTGATGGTCCAAATAAATCACAAGCCTAAACCTTGGTGTAGCTAACCCCCAAAAACCCAGGTCATCTCAATTTACTGCCAAATGCCAGCTAGAACACAGTCCTGGAAACCAAGGGAAGAATGCACTCCCTTGTGCTCTGACTCCATCAGCAGAGTGAGAGTTTTGCTGTAAAATTAGAGTAGAAGTAGATGGAAAAAACCTCTGAGTCACAGCAACAAGATCTTCCCAGCAAGACTCCTGCAGCCACAGAGCTGCAAAGGAGTGAGTGGTGATGCTGCTGCAGCAAATGCTGTGTCCTTCCAGCTCTTCCCAGCACTCACACTGCAACCAGACAGACCTGGTGGCAACTTTCTTGACAAAACACTTCTACTATTGCAGCAGGTACCCCAAGAGAGGAAAAAGAAATCTTTTCCCTTTCTGTTTAAACAGAGTTGTCCCATCTTGATACGACACCTCGAGTGCTCCAACATGAAACATATAAATATGTTAAATATTTATAATAAAATAACATTAAAGACCAATTGCATACTCATGTGATTCTGTCTCAGCATTGTCATCTTGGGTAAATATTTGATATTCCACCCTGCTTCTTGGTGGTCTCTGTTCTTTAAGCACCCTTGAAATTAAAAGACCATAAATCATGTTGCAAGTGTTTTTACATCACTGTTCAGAATTAAAAGCATAAAGCCATGCATTATGTTACCTACAGTCCAAGCAAAAGAAGCAATTATATTGCCTCCAAATTCTGGAAACATACATAGGAGCCAAAACTCAATTGTGACTACACATTTAAGATGCAAAATAGACTTGAGCCAAAGTGAATTTCATTGAATATAAGGTATTTTTATGAGAAAGTAAACTCAAAGTTCTGTGTATTCTCCAGTATGTGTGGAACACAGAGTTTCAAACTGATGTTTACATTTAATAAATGCGGTGTGTATCACTTAAATTAATAACAATCTGAGGCTAAATCCGCTTTACAATTATTATAGTGCAGTTCTCCCTATCAAGAAATGCTGTGGACTTGCTGTTTACCTTTCAGTTGATTTTATTTGCCAGATTATATACAAAATAGTCCCATGGGATTGCTGAATATATGGGTGCTAACAATGAAAAATGTGCATAGTTTTAATACTAACTTTGTAAATTGCCTTAATAATAGCCTGTATAATGTAATAGTATTTTCAACCAGTACTTTTAATTTCTAGCTCATAAAGTCTTTTCATTGAACCCCAAGGGTGTAGCTATAAAAGTAAGATTTAATTTTGTATATAATGTGGCCTAAATTAGTTTTAAGCAATAGGAGAAACATGCAGCTCAAAGAGATAAGACTGAAATTATTATAACTCGGTGAAATTTCCTATAGCAAAATTAAACATTATTTCCATTTTTACATAATTTGACATAAAAAATATAAGACTAATGTAGATCTAATCAAGTTATATATTTTAAATCACTTTACTGTAAATTACAGAGGCCATAAAATTGTTGCAAACCATATGACAGCAAATGATTTGAAGATACTTGCGAAGTTGACTATTTCTTTGGTGAAACGGATTAATAAATAAATGCTACACCAAAGCTAAAAATGATATATTTATGTTTGTAACTTTGACTAAAACTGGAAGTTCACACCCAGAAACTGACAGCACCCTCTCATGGCTTGTTCTGCTTGTCAACAGTCTGTGACATTTGGTCATTTTCCCTTAAAGTGCATTTCCTGGAATCACATGATTATGCAAAACCTCAATTTCTCATTTTCTAAGCCTCCAACTGCAGAGAAAATCTAGCAAGCATGAATGATAAAGAAGATGAAAGGAGTCAGCACATTAAAAAAAGACCCAATACTATTTTCTCAGACTTTCTATTTTTATTTATTTGTTCTTCTCATCTTTGTTCAGGGGCTTGACACATTCACGACTGCCTGGATTTAGCAAATGTACTCTCTTGACCATTTTAAACACGTGAAAAAAATCCAATGCCATCACATTGGTACAAAATTATTTATTCTATGAGAAAATAATTGTGTTTAACCAGGATTTATTTTAAGTACGTTACATAAAGCAGGGCTCAAAAATTTTCCTGCCATGTTGGCTGTGACTGCTTTTTTATAGAAAGACATCTTCCAATACTAGATGCTTTCTACTGTGAATAGTTCCTTTGGCCTTAAAATCATGGATTTTAAGCTGCCTTGCAGTTAAATCTGATATAATATAAAATCAGATGGGGTATAGGACAATGAGAAAGAAGAGAATATTTATGATTATATCAGAAGATTTAGGTTATTTCCAGTATCTGGAATACTATTTAGAATGTTTTCTATATATATTAAAGTTTATTCCACTAACATATTATATAAAGGCCTCTCAGGTCTATGCTATTAATATCTGCACACCAGACTAGCAAGTTTTGGTGGGGGTTTTAATACTCTAAAAGTTTCTGAAAAAGAAAACAAACATAAAACCAAATGAGTGTCTGCTTGGGGTTAGGGTTGGGTTAGGGTGTCTGCTTTCATCAATGGAGTGTGGGAAAGAGGGTCAGACACATTACCTCAGTGTGCTCCTGTGTACTGTGGTATCCAGGCTCATTTTGGATCCATCAGGAGACTGGACTTTGGAAAACTTTGTCCAAGGAATCCTGTATGTTCCTGATGTTGGCCCAAGGCTCTTACAGTAAAGAGTAAAAATTCTCCAAAATTCTCATTCTTCAGTATGAACAGGCTCAGCCTCATCAAGAGTGGCTTTGTGGAATATTCTCTGTCAATGCTTCTATTTTTAAGTTTATTTCATCCTTGTTAGCCTTATTGATTTTTAGAGCCGCTGGTGGTCTGACCCCAGGAATTGAATAATAGGCTACAGCTCCTGTAACACCTTCTACTCCCAAAGTTTCAGATCCCATATCTTTTGAATAGCTAAATAGGCTCATTAACTGTGTTTGTGAACCCTTCCAGCATATTTACTACAAACAAAAATAAGTATCTGTATCAAGCAATCTAAGTAATTATGTGCATTAATTACACACGCACACATATATATATTTATATACACATGCAGGGGGAGATGGCACATCAGCTGTATTTTCCATGGTGTTCCCAGCATCCCAGCCCATCATTTGCCCGCTGATGGGGGCCTGGGGAGCAGTCACAGTGGCAGTACCTGCATTGCACAGGACATCACATCACACACATGAAACCACCCATGGCACGTGGCAGTCACAGCCCTCACAGACTGCAGAGCCAAGGAGGATATTCTGAGCACAGAAAATGTTAAAGATCAGAGAGTCAGGTAAAGAGTAAAACAAAATTTCAATGAAATCTGGAGAATCACAAACTGGAAAAACCCTCTAACATTGAGTCCAGCCATTAAACTAACGCTGCCAGGTCCACTCCTGAAACACGTCCCAAAATATCACATCTGCAGAGCACTTTGGACGCTTTCGGGGATGGCGATTCCAACACCTGTTCCAATGTTTCACCATCCATTCAGCAAACCAAATTTTCCTAATATCCAACCTTATTTAACAAAGTGCCATCTAACTGGGAATTTAACTTATCTGTGCCTTAATTAATTCATTCAATGGGATTGTGTGACTGGCTGAGGACAACAGACCTTAAATTTTTAACACCAGCGTAAAAAGTATACTATATTTAAGCATTACTCAACTTTCATCCTGATTTCTTTCTCTAACATATTTGCAGTAAAATCACTCCAAAACCAAGCTAAGGTATGTTCAGATGGAAATCCAGGGGCTGACTTGCTACCAAGGGACTGGTGTCAGTGTCAGAGATTCTGCTCTGAGTGCAATGTCCCAGCAGCACAACAGGAAACAAAGTGAAAAGCTGCTGTCCTAACATCAGCCACATGTCCCCACAGCAGCGCTGCAAAGGACTGACTGCTACCTACCAACAAAAAGACTCAGCCCTGCATTTACTTGCATCTGAATAAGCATTCTCTTGGTATATTTGTGCTTTTTACAGGAAAGGTACTCTGCTCTGTCATTGGGTTGATTGTTTTGTTTTAGTGAATTTGGCTGAGGAAATGATGGTTATGGCAGAACCACCACCAGAAGGTAACTCAGGAGGACAACAGAAAATTGAAAGACTGAGGATTTCTCATTTGCTTACAGTGGCTTTGCTGGCAGTAATCAAATACCCAGGAAAGAAGCACGACCCTGTGCTGCTCTGTTAGAGAGCTGGGTTATTTATCCCAAGCATTTTCCACGTGGCAGAGATAAGATGGCACTCAAAAAAGAATTTATAAACATTGCCAAACAGGTTTTGGAATGCTACAGATTTGCTTTGAATTTAGTAAGAGCTTTTTTATTATTTGTTTTCTACTGCAGCAAAGATACTATTTTGTTGTATTCCAAAGAAAACAACAATCTTGTGAAAGTCCTTGGAAACTTTTCCAGTTTTCCCTTTCTCATCTGTAAAGCTTTCAGTTATACAATCCAGAGATGGAAAGAGTATCTTACTATGCAGGGTGATCAATTACAAATGATAAACAGCAAGTAGCAAAGTGCTGAAAACACAGGCATTATGATCAGCTTGCAAACATCCTTTGTGCTCAGTGTTTCACTAAAGTGCTCATTGAGCAATCATGAATAATGAACACAATAGTAAAGGAAAAAAAAAAAAACACTGCTACTTTATTCAGTTAAAAATTGGAAAGGAAAAAGTCAAATAAATTATTCCATATGATCTGTTTTCCCCTCCAGTTACTGCTTTATCCTCCTCTACACAGCGAGAACTGCCAGGACCTGCTTGCTTTTTTCCTGAAGTTTTTTTTGTACAATCTGTTACAGGAGCCTCTCCCTCTCTGGCTGCACTCACAGTCCATCTCATGGAAAATATTTGGTGGACTGCTACCAAGCTCCACTTTACGTGCACAGGCTCTAATCCCACCACAGGAGTGCCTGTTCTTCAAAATAGAGAATGAGTTCCCATATTTCGTCCAAACTGGATTTAAACTAGTGCTCAGATTTAAGGCAGAGGTTCCTAGCTGGTTCCCTCATGGATAATAAGATGAAAAGAAAGAGTTAAAAATGCAGTGCTTTGGACAAAATACATGCATTTGTTCAAGGAAAAAAGTTATAACCAGAAGATATGCACGCCTGATGATGAATGAAAGCCTGTTTGTACCTAATGTATCGAAGAAATTGTTCAAGAGCAGTTAATTTTGCCATTTCAAAGTCTTTATGAGTTATCTGCCACAGAAGTACTTGTTTTAAAAGATGAGTTGCCTGGCAACCACTTTAACATAGACCAGCTGACTTTTCTGAACTTTAGGAAATGTTTTATTCATCAGCTGGTATTCTTTGCTCACTTCCCTTCAATTTCAAATTCCCTTTTCTGATTGTTTACATGCTTTTTATGTTCTGCAGAGCAGCTTCATGGTCTATCCACTACCATGCAACAACAGACAACAGTTTTTTGCATAATTTACACCAGTTTTTGCATAAAATCACTTTTAAAAAGCAACAGGTATTTATATTACATTTTCTATTGTATACATACTTAACTCATGTGACTCGACCAAAGCAAGCCTTATAATGACAGAATGTTTGGAAGAGCTGTATTAATTTTCTCCATTAATTAAAAAATGAGTGCCAGAGACATTACTTTCCTTCATGAATTGCCCACAGATCTGTTGATATTGGTTTACGGATAGGGAAATAAGATGCTGGTAGATGCTGGCTGTTTTGGATTATACCACTTGGAAAAATCACAAGAAATCGGAAGGGGGTGAAAGGAAGCCTATAGAAGAGAAGTTCTTGCCAATAATGAAATAGTTCCCAAGGGAAATAACAGACAGCTCTCATTCTGAGACTTTTCCTCTATAATTTGTATAGCAATACAGAACCTGAACAGACCAAAAGAAAGACACTGACATTTTGACCCACCTAGCTTTTTGAAGCCTTCATTATCAAACACAGTTTGATAAAGGCACCCTCATGTGTTGGTTTAATTCTCTGTGTGGAGAAAATGTTGTTTGATCTCCAGCTAAGGGACTGCAGCTCTTGAAGTGCTCACACGGAGTGGCATACCTCAAGGCCCTGACCCGAGGAGCCAGTGTAGGGGATGTTGTTTTGGATAACAGTTTAGAATATGTTAATGATGCCCTGAAAGGGGTTTGCAGTACTCACACCCTCAAAACCTGAGGTAAGATAGTTTTCCTATTTTGAAGCAGCAGCAGATTCACACACAGTTCACTTTTAATGAGGTCTCTTGTTTAGGAAGTTGTTCTTGTTTACACATCCATGTATTGTGTGTTAAAGGTGCAACAAAAAAAAGCAGTTCCCAAAGTTAAGTAAATGAAAAACAGGCAAATAAAATTATGCCTGGCCTTTGGCATTGCACATGTGTTCTGATGGTTTAACTTCATATTTTTCCTCTGGTTCTGACTTGCTGCTTTCAAAGTAAGTTAAGGGAAATTGTTTACTGTTTAAGAAGAATACAATTATAAGCCAGTAGAACTGCCCAAAGGTTCTCCTTATAAGGCCATTAAGCAAGCAGCAGTGGCCTCTGAGGAGAGTTTGAATGGGGCACAGTGTGCACATGTCCTGAGCAGGACCAGCCCGGGCGCTGGGGAGGCAGCAGTCCTGCTTCATGAAAATAACTCGGGAGAACACCATTTGTGTCATCACTCACTGAATTCCAGTGCCCAGACAAACTCATCTCCTAAACTTCAGATGCTTTCCTGTGCTGGTCCCCAGAGGGGTTTTTTTCTCTCCTGCTCTTAGCATGCAAGGTGGCTACCAGCACATGCTGCGAGGAGCAGTCTTTGAAAGAAGTTGCTTCATTTTTGGAACTTTTCTTCTGTTGCACCTTGCTTAGGGTGGCTGCACTGAGCGAGGATTTCACCTTGCTCATTCTCTCTTTATGAGACCTTTAAACTATTCACAGTCTCCATAGAGCTGCAATAATGATAACATCTTTTCAAAAATAGGAGTGAAAACATTATCTTAAAGAAGTATGACTGATTTATTCAGGTCATTTTCTCATTGAATTTGGTAGAATCTGCACTTCACTCTATGACTTCATCAGAAAGAGTTTTTTTGGCTCAGAAATACAAGGCAAACTGAAGCCCAAATTTGTTTTTTTGTTGCTTTGTAGTTATGCTGTTCAAAGAAGAATGTCATATTTAGATCTACTAAGTCCTGAAGAATTTTACAATTATACTAGCATGTGTAATTTGTGTAACCATTGAACTACAGGCCCAGACTGGAGGATTACAGAAACACCAGAGAGATTTGTGTTCATATATTTCATAAATTCAAAGCAGTACACACTCATTGTGGTCGTGCAAAAGGAGTCTGGGCTTCAGTCCTCTGGTATAGGCTCAGGGAAACCCTTTGCATTCATCTCATTCACTCGAGTGTTTTCCTAAATAAGATCCCATTCTCAGGCAAGGGTATACCTCACATCTCGTGTAGCTTTGGCTAGAATCAGTAGATTAAGTCAAAGCAAGCCCAAAGGTAACTTTGGAAGTGGAAGTGGAAGTGTAATTACAGGCAGAGACCACAAATGAGGAAAATTGTACAGGTACGTAGAAATTAAATTCTTCCTCCAACTATCATTTCCAGTTAATGCACAGATGTAATTAAAAATATATTCATAATAATTTGTAGTTAATTTAAATTAACAGTGTTCACTAATTAGTAGATCACTTTATCACTCCTGTTTTTTAGGATGCTACTCTCTTCTCAGTGAATATCTCAGCTTCTCCGTGTCTTCCTTGAGCATACCAGGAAATATGTGAATTTCAGTGAACCTTTAGACCCTATTCATGCCCATACACTGACACATATACATCCCACCACATTTGCATTAAATCACCTTCAATCTCTGTCTGGGATGACTGGAAATCACCTTCCACCTGCCTAGGAAATGGTAAGAGATGCTGTTAATATCCAATCTTTCCTTCAAGTGGGAGAAATGTTTTTCTAAAGGAAGTCCTTGCTGTTTAATAGTCTTCCTATGCCCAAGCCTGGCCTGCCAGTTTGGTCTTTACTCCTCTTGCACTTGAAAGACTTCTCATAATGAAGCACAGAAGTTTGAGGCCCAAGTGAAGCAGGCATGTTTTGAGCAATCCTAAATACTGCATCCCTCCACAGCTTTCCATTACAACCTGGTCAGTGTAACTGGTGACACAGGGCTCCATAAAGAAAAAAATCTTCCTATTTCTATCACAGTCCTCTGGTTATTTATTAAATAACCTGTGTGGTTTGGTCTCTTGCCATCTAAAGAAAGAGTCAGATTTGCCCTATATAGTAGTTACATAATGTTGCCCAAGAATAAACTGTTCTCAACTATCAAAAATTCAAGGGAAGCTTTTTGCTTCCCTTCAAATATTTTTAATTTTCTTAAGAAAAACATAAGAACTAAAAATTAAGAAGACTTTTTTTTGGAGTCAAAACAATACATCAGGGAAAAGCCAAACTTCTTCCCAAATCTTCAGCAAGTTTTAAAGTTTTCAAACATACTGAAGGTACTACTAAGATCACTTGTGTTTCAGGGGATCTCAAAACTTGGGTGTTTTGAAATAACAATGTTTAAAAGGAAAGAAAGCAAGAATTAAGTTACAAAAACTTTTTTTCGCTAGAACAGTGACTTTTTTACAGAGAAATGTAAGATGGTGACTAAGAAGAGGATTTCAAGATCCTTATAATTGCCTTATAGGACTTTTGGAAGGGAATATGCTGCTGTCATGGTTGGACAGACACAAATTGCCCTTTCCCTGCTCACCAAATGATGACTTCCCTTCTCCTCCTCCTCCACTTGCCCCTTATCATTCCCTTAGTGCATCCAGCCAGGCTACAGGGCCAGGCTGGAAATATCAGGCAAGCAGAGACACACATTGCTCAAATGAAACAATGTTCAACAACCAAAAAGAAAAGGAATATTTTGCTTGGATATGGTTAAAATGCATCTTTTTTTAAAAATGTTTTTGTTGGCCAACAAGTTGCACAGCACTTTGCTGGCATGCTTTATTGATGTATCTATTATTCTATTTTTTTATTTTTTTTTTACTGCCTATTATGTGTTATTAATATAGCTATTCTATATCTATTGCATATCTACCACATGCCCTTATATCTTTCTGTTCTAAAACTGTCTCTCTGTCCACGAGGGAAGAAGCTGCCACAAGACTCTCTGATCCCAAGTGATTGGATTAGTAGTAACTAACACAGACGGTACCAGTTGGTGGACTCCTTACACCGCCTGTGCTGCCTGCTCTCCAACCCCAAATACATTTTTAGAAGCCTTAAGGAGACAACAATTAGGTGAGGTAATGGTTATTCTTAGCCTATTATCTCTCACGCAAATGCTGTTCCATAAATAAAACCTGAAGGATCTGTCGACACATACGCTAGCATATCCTGGTGGCTTGAAAATGAAATGGGATCTTCGGATTTGTTTTCAGCTGAGTAAACATGATGATTTTTAGGGCAGACCTTCTGAGATATCCTGGGTCAGTAAATACATGCAGATGGTAAAATAAATTGACATAATATTAATTGAGGCATTCGCTATCCCCTAAGAGTTATTGTTTTGAACTAAAACTGAACTAGTTTTCTAAGGGGAAGGAATTTGTTGTACTGCAACTTGATATTATTACTACAAACTAAATAAATTTTTTTCATCATAAAGGCTCCTGGTTTTCTTAAATCTAATAGTAATTGATTCCACATTTTCCAAGCTATGTAACAAACAGCTTTTTTATGCATAACTTGTATTCATCTTGGAACATGATATATTTTCAAAGGCATTATGAAATGAAGTGCATAAGCAGTCAGATTTGAATAGAACATATTATAACGTTCAATCAGCTTACTACAGGCCATAGCCTTAAAAATAAAATTATACCAGTACTGCTGGCATTTGTGCTCCAGAGGGAGATGGTTAATTCTTCAATAAAAAGTAGAAGGATTTGCATCTGCCCTGGCTGACAACATAAAAGATCAACGTTTCTCTTATACTAGGGCAAAATGTTCTCTCTAAAAACCAAGTTAATGCAATATTAAAGCTGCAGAGTTAAGCATATAAAAATGAGGATAGGCACTGTTAACGGTGAACATTCAACCTTAATTCTATCCTTCAGTGTGTTTGCATTAAAGTGCGGTTTGCCATTGTGTGATTACTTCTTGAGCAAAAAAATTAAAAATATTAAGCAGCAGAAACTGTGGGGCAATCATACCAAATCTGTTGTTTGAAAAGAAAATTTAAATAATGCTACATGGTATATTCCAAGCTTTCACCTTACTATGGCTTGGGCAGGATTTTGCCTGTAATAAAAAATGCAATGTTTTTTATTCTTCACTTACAAAGTTACTCCCAGACTCTTCTGATATGATAAACAGAATATAATCAGGGAACAGAAGCATAAAAGGAGAAAGATGCACTATATTCTACAGATATGACACAAGTTCTCAATCTTCAGGAAGAAAATCAATCAGTTCAAATACCAACATTTTATAAAAAACAATTTCTTCTTAAGAGACCTAGTTCCCAAAATCTATAAAGATATTTTAATTCCAACATAAACTTTTGAATAAATACAATAAGGTAGTTCTTAATGAGCTACTTGGAAAAGCAATCCTCTAATCTTTTCACAGTGGAAAAATTTTTGTGTATTTTCATACCACAAATTTGAAGTGTAGAAACATTACTAAATCAAAATTTTACCTATTAAAAAAAAAAAGTAACAAATATACTCATCTCAAAAGGTAAATATCTCCCTTGTTAAGATTCTTCCCAATTCCTTCAGAATCAATCCAGCAGGACAGTCAATCCTCCTACACCTTTTTTGTTCATATCAGATCCTCTCCCACCCCAGGCCTTGCCTCAATACAGTTTTTACACCAAAGTAATCAAATCAATTGGAAAAATGTTTTGGCTAAAATCATTGCCTCCTCATATCACAAACAGACTATTATTGGTTCAGAGTTTATTTATACCACTGCTGCTTGCTTTCGTTGAAGCTATACTGTAATAAATATCTTTATAACTAACATGCTTGTGTCCACACCAGGCTGTTACATTGATTTAAACACTGTCTGTTTTCCCAGCAATTTAGCTAAATTATTAAAACAATGACATAAAAAGCAGAGCATAGAGAGCTGGATGATAGAAAACAAAAAACACTTTCACCTCTCATTTTCATCATCTTTTGTTTGAATTTAAATCTTGCAGATCATGTCTAAGCCTATAATCGGAAAAAGCAGCCACATTAAAAAAGAAGGGGATTTGGAGGGCTCTGCAGCATTCTCGTTTTTCCTGTAAGAGCTGCAAACACTAGAGACATAAAGTAAAATAATTATTAGTTCAGTAGTGTATGAAAATGTCCTTTTTCAAGAAAATGTTCCCCTTTTAGTTTATTCTCCATTTGTAAAAAAAAACCTTTGTGAAACTTTTTCTCATTATCTGTGATTTATTTCCTTATTCCAAGACCTGGAGTGTAATAATGGTACAAATGTAATAGCCTTGACCTTTGCAGCTCTTCTCAGGGAGGTCATGGAGAATTTTGTTTAGGCAAGGATTTCAACCAGAAATAACACGATGCACTTAGATTATATAGGGCTTTATCTACCGGAATGTACATTTCAGCTGTCCCCTGTGCCCAGCTACACAATCAGCACTGCTTCACAAGCAGGGAAACTGAGGCACACTGAGAGTGAATTACCACAGACTGAAACTGCCAAAGGTGGAATTAGAGGTCAAGTTTTCTGCATCCAATACTCACTTTAACCACAGTCACATCCTCCTTCCCAGCACTGTCCATGTCCTTCCATAACAAGACATGGTTATTATTTTGAAATTGAAGTGTGGGAAGGTTTGTGCAGATGAACACTGGTATTACTGCTCTTCTGTGGTGCTTATTTGAAAATCCCAAGGAATTTTCGTCTCATTAGGCAATGCCCAGTAATAAATTTCTTGTCTCCACTCTCCTGCCTGCTTCATCCCATTGTCTCCCTTCCTAATGCACTGCAGATCAGGATTGCCATTTTTGGTACAGCTCTAAATTCAGTTCTCTCTTTCTAATTACAGAAGTTGCAGACTCTTAAAAAGAAAATAAAAGAAGCACTTCACTTAAAAGGGGTAAACAAACTGGTACAAAGTGAGTATTAAGAGCATCCTTATCAGCAAGAAATCCCTTCTGTCTTTCCTCCCACCATCTTGTCAAAATCATAAAAAAAAGAAACAAAATGGCAACCACTAATATTCAGATTAATAAAGACCCATATTATTCCCAGCTGTTGACTATAAGTGGCAATCCGTGAGCAGTCTTTGTACCCAATGCGGTTTTCACAATACCCGTATTTGTTTCTGTTTCTCAGTCAAGCTCCAAATAGGAACTGGTATGTAGTAGGATCTGTGCAAATAATTTATTGTCTGTCTCACATTTAAGGAACTGCAAAAAGAATGTGAAAAAACAAGGAAGAAGGTTTTTGTCCATTAATCAGGACCTTATAGAGAAAAAGAATAGGGTTTTACTTGTTAATAGTGAACAGAGGTTCATGCCGTTATATTTCATGGCTTTCCATAAGGCACAGGCATTCATATGGTTCTCACATTTTCTGCAAAGTGAAGCCCAAGTTGAGTTCAAGCATTTACCAAAAGCTGTAAGAAACACCGTTTTCTTTGAAAACCTTCACATCTTCCTCTCTGTGCCATCTTTTTTCAGAACCCATCCCACGTTTACACAGCCAAACGTGTATTAAATATTAATACAACACTTTTATTTTGGTTCCTGCTTATTTTCCAGGGGAGCATAACAATAAGTATTGCTCACTCGACAGCGCCGGCTACGTTATCTGCAACTACTACTCTTAAACGGCGTCCTTCATCTTCGAGGGGATGCGGCTGTTCGGGAAGGCGAAGGGAGCGAGCGCTGCTCTGCTCCCGCGGGCTCCCAGGAGGATGCCCTGCCCCGGGGAGGTTTCCCACAGCCGGACCATGCCGGGAAGGACAGCCGTGCCACCCTCCCGGCCACGGTCCCCACGCCACGGGGAGCGGGGGAGGAGGCTGGGAGCGGCCGTGGGAGCGGGACCGGGGGAGCTGCGGGCACCGCATTCCTGCGCTCCCCGGCCGGCGCGGCGCTCCCAGGGGTGTTCCCCAATTAAAGCAGCCCCCAGCCCCGGGGAGCAGCGTGCACAGCCTCTCTGAACCCCCTCAGCCTCGGGGAGCAGCGTGCACAGCCTCTCTGAACCCCCTCTGAACCCCGGGAGCCAGGCTCGGGCTGGCCGCACACGAGGTCGGGAGCTGGCGGAGATGCAGCTCGCTCAGGGGGGACCCACGGGGCCGCTGCTCCTTTGAGAGAATCAA
The DNA here is from genome assembly GCA_013396875.1 of Vireo altiloquus. Classification (NCBI taxonomy): domain Eukaryota; kingdom Metazoa; phylum Chordata; class Aves; order Passeriformes; family Vireonidae; genus Vireo; species Vireo altiloquus. Next base: position 487,631 of record VZRF01007136.1, read on the forward strand.
AGTGGTTTGTGTACAGGAACTTCAGCTGAGTAACGCTGTTTTGCCAGAGAAAGGTAAGGCTTCTCGGGGAGCAGCTTACAGGAATGGAAAAGACTTATTTCCTGCAAATCAGGAACACGTGTTTGCTAGTCCTTAAAACGGTCTGGTGTTTTAACTCTTTAAAGTCTCAACGTTATCATCTATGGGAAATAAAAAGGACAACGCTGATGATCAGTATTTGTCACGCATTTTCTTCACAAAAGAGACATATAATAAAACTTGTTGCAGAATACAGAGACATTGCTAAAGTGGCGTGGTTTCACAATATTCTTCCTTTGCAAACTATTCTTCCATTGCATAATTTCACAAATTATCTGAAAATGTTCCTCTTGAAAGCCAATATGATTTATATTAATCCCTCAGAAACAACTGGAATATGAAGAAAAGTTGATGCATTTACTGTTTGAAAAATGACACTATATTTAGGGACACAAGACAAGAAATCAAGACAGCAGCTCTTGGGAAAAGGGATACAAATATTTTCAATCGGGATCACATTCTCTTCTTCACTAACTACATCGTTAAAACTGCAATATGAAACAAAGCATTTCTTGTTATTTGTTTGTTTATTTGGTTGGTTTTATTTAAGTATGTTCAGCTGCAGTCACTGATACTCAAAATCTTATGATACAACATTACTTTTGTTTTCAAACACCAGAGCAGGTCACCAGCAACTGTGATCAATTCCACGTGCATTTTTTTAAATTACATACTCTGATTCAATCAAAAACTTAAAGGCAAAACTCTGGGAAAAATGTATGGCCTGTATTATCAAGAAAGTCCTGCCTAACTGTAGACTCATCGAATACTACAGGAGCAAGCAGACATTTGTATCTCTAATGTAATTTATGCACGTGTATCATTGTATAGGGCTAGAAGCCATATTCCAAAATAAATTAATTTAGTATGTCTTACAAATAAGCCAACATTTATAAATTGACCATAAATGCCGTTCAATTTAATTTCTCCCCTATTGTTGCACCTACACTGGATTAATGCATCAGACACTTGTTATAGTGTCTCTAAACCACGTAACTCAAGGTCTCAAACTGCAAGCCTTCTCAGGACATGCCCTTTACTCCTCAGCAGGCTGACAGATGCCAATCAGACGCTTGTCCATACTGCAGCTGCTGCAGACTCAAGGAATATCTGCCTTGCAAACCCAGTCCTAAAATGTACAAGTCCTAAATGCACTAGATTTCCCCCTAGTATAGCTGGTTCCAAGATAATACCTAGCCTGATCTAGCCTCCTCTCTTCAGGCTGGGTGTACAGACTCCTGGGTTAGCTCTAATCCCCTGGAATCAGCCCCAGTCCCTACAGGTCAGCCCCAATCCCCACAAGCCACTCTTGGTCCCCACAGGTCAGCCCTGTGCTCTGCTGCACACACAGACAAGGTGACGACTTACACAACCATCCAGTCCTCACTTTTCTGTCTCTAGCAGCTAAAGACAATTTAAATATCCAGGCTGTCTAATTGCCAAGGCTAACTGTGACTCACAAGCAATCTGCTGGATTGTGTTTTTATATCTGGGAATTGTGCCATTTCAACGAGCTTATGCCATCCCCGCAACTCTCGCGTCCATCCCTGCTCCTTTCAGCCAGTGCATAATGGAGCCACAAACACAGTGGTGCCAGCACAACGTGGAAGCCTTCTCTGTTGGCATCTCAGTGCTTGGTAGGGTTGTTCTAGCACCCCTACCCCATTTCAATCTCTAAAATTCAGTAAGCAGATGCCGAAAAACAAGCAGCACTCAGCATCTCTTTTGCGAATACAGAACGCCAAAGACCTAAAACCTCAACAGCAGTATTTTAAGCACCTTGGAAACTGAATAGCTGAGAAGGCTCAATAGAGATCAGCCAAGAGGCACTCCTAAGGTGGTGGAGTGCACAGTGTTGTCTGGCCTGCCTATTGGGGTGGGCCAGACACTTCAGAGCTGACAAGAATGTGGGTAACACCTGGGGTGAAGCCTGAATGAACTGACTGCTTGAGAAAAAACAGGGTTTTTTTTCTGAAAGGTCTGAATCTTTCATGAATATAAAATGGCAGAATTCTAGAAACAAGTGACAGATAGAAAAATATATTTGGGGCAATTTTTTTGTTCAATCTTTAACCAAAGTAACATTCAAGACAAATGTTTCCCAAAGCAGTAAAGAGAAGAACTAAAGCTTCAGGCCATCATTGCCTTTCCCTGGAAAGCATCCTGATACAGTTCCAGCTTAACCAGCTCATGTCTAAACTGTTTGAGATAGACAAAAAAAAAGTCAAGTAAAAACATTGATTTAATTATATCAACGTGTTAGGGTGGTATAGAACCTTCTATGAATACACAGAACAATGTGAGAGTGGGGTGTGTGTCCTCTGTAAGTACTGAAGTTTAAATGTTTCTGTTGGCTCCCAGTCCTGGAGAGATGGTGACTTTTAACTCCGAGCATGTGCTCAGCTGGTTTGCGTTGGAGTGAGGGGTTTACCCGTCAGCTGAATGTTAATTCTGGAAAATGGAGTATACCATGTACAAAAGTGGAAGAGCTAACTGTGGCTGCAGAGGTTTCACCATGACAACCAGGCTGGCCAGCACTTCAGGGTGCTTGCAAAGGCAGGTGAATGTTCACTAAACATGGTCATTGCATATGCATATGGCTCTAAATATTGAAAAATAGTCATCTCCTCCCACTGACTTAACTGAGGTTTGCTCTGGTACTGGTCCATAAAACACCAATAGTCTGAAATTTCCCAATGTATTTGACATGGAAGTTCTAGGCTCAGTTAAAATATAGACATCCTAAGACAGTAAATACCTGGATAAGCATTTGGTACTCTATTGAAGAGGCATACTCACAACATGAGCTATACAAACTCATTCTCTAAATGGGAATATTTTAAAAGATATCAAGTACAGATGTTTCAAAGTAGAATTTAAGGTCTCCATGGGTGTCCCCAACTGGTTATCACTCCATTATAAGCTTAACTCTTCATAGAGAGAGTTCAGATTCCAACTCACTCACCCAACTTTGCATCAAAGAAAAATAACTGTTTCATTTCAATAGTTCTTTGCATCCACTACCTAAAACAAACCATGAACATCTGCAATTTCACTGCCCAATCCTTTCTTATACCCTTACAACATTTGTTCTGTTAATGTAGGTTAATTCTGCAAATAACACTTCTGTAAATTGTTCTTGCAAACTGCTACATCATTTATGTAAGGACTTCTGTGAACTTTGAAAAATTAATGCCTTTAATTTTGGTTGATGGCAACATCAGCAGAGCTCTGTAAATTGCACTTTAATGAGATTTTGCTACAGGGGATAATCTGCTACTGACAGAGTAACATCTTGAAAACATCTGTAGACCTATAATTTTTCTATGACTATTAGATCCCACCACAAGAGTCCAAATACAGTGCAGAAATAAAGGAAAAAATGTAAAGTCCTAAATGGATATCCAACCTGTTCTTTAAAAAGAAGAGAGACACAATGAAAAGTTTCGTGCACTGAAAATAAATCAATTTTTCTGACTAATTAACATTTAGCTTTATTTAATTAAGAAAGACTATTACTGTCTTCACTGCTGTGCATCTGTATATAATGAAGCAAACAGCAGTAGGTATAAGATACCACAGAGGGATATGCCCAAGTAACCAGGCACTATAGGTGCAAAGGAACGTCTATTATTGTTAAGTAACTGACATCAGATCCTCTCTTTAATGTTGTCATAAATAAAAGAAAGATTTTCACAGATGCTTTCACATATGGTTTCTTATTTGTCTCTGATGGAGACTGCGAGTTAGATTAGATGCCAAAATTAAATGATTTAAATAGACAGCTGCATAATGCAAATTACTAAATAACACCTTTTGAACACTTTCTATTTATAGTAAGTCCTAACTCACAGAATGATGGCAAGTCTCATTTTGTTTATATCACTAGAGGTTGTTGCTATAAAACCATTCCTTTTACAACACTGAAATGTTGAGGTACACTGCTGTCAATTTGGAAGTGCAAAGAGCATGGGGTTATCATGGCAAACAGGAGTGGAAAGCTCAGAATCCACGATTAACTTTAATAGATTAACTTAATCATTGAAATATGCAGTTAGTGATTATCTGTAACAGAGCTATCCAGGATGAACTGAAAAGGCAGGTGGAGAGAGGCCTTCAATGCAAACTGCTGGAGGATACCAAGTCTGCCATCATTCAAGTTCAAGTGAAGTGGTGGACATCAGAGCAGGTACTTAATACCCAAACAATAATTTACCATTTACCAGCACTAAGGTATTATATCTTGGGGATAAAACTCTGCATTAAAAATACTGTATTTGGTGCAAGGAAAAATGCAGGGGCGTGAGTATTGGCTATATAGCAATGTCAATGTATTCAAGATGGCATGGATAAGCAACAAGCAAGCATGAGAAAAATGCAGAAAAAATGGAAAACTACCAACCCTATATGTTCAGAGCATTGCTTTCAGGAACCTGTATAAAAGAAGGCTGGCAGCTTTTCAGGAGACTATTCTTCATTAGCATAGCCATTCCTTGAATTGTTTTTCTGCATCCTAGACAATCAAGAAACCATTCACAAGTATGTAGTCTGCATGAAGTTGTTCTGGAAAGGAATACAAACTCTCAAACTCTACTGGAATCTAAAATCTGCTCCTAAAAGCAGTTAACACTGGTTTCTTTCAGCAATATGGAAGACACTAGCTTGTGGATAAATCTGAAATGCTACACCAAATCAGAGGACTTTTCCTACCACCCATCTGTCAGTAGAAGCATTATGGGCAGGAACACAAAAATGAAGAGACATTATTTGAAAGACACATTTATAGGTTTCTACGTAGTCTGTTTATCCACTGTGAAAGTCAGGAGAGCAGTATTTATTGCCTGTGGCAGGAGCTGGGAGTCAGGCACTAGGGGATGCTCCCATCTCTGTCCCCTTGCTGCCCACCAGCACCACTGGCACGAGATCCTCCAGCACAGCCACCACAGGGCAGCTCCTCAGCCCTCTGCATTGCTCAGCTTCTGCTACTGCACACACCTGGGCCTTTTCCTTTGGTACTGAAATGCCAATATATTAATTTTACCTCATATAGCCCATTCCCTGGAATTTGTGAATCAGAGGTGAGATCACTTTTCCTTTGAGTTCAGCTGTCTGAGTTTTGGGTACAGCTACTGGGGTGCACACAACCCTCACTCCTTCCTTCACGCAGGCACAGCCCCAAATTACCATCCCTCTTTTTTGTAAAGAGACGTAAGCAGCTCTTTAAGACTGAGGATGCTATCATCCCTTCTCCATTGTTTTAGTCTTGCTATGGCTCCACATCTGCGCCATCCAGCACTGAGGGGACAACCAAGAAATCAGTTTCCAAACACACCTACCTTCTTCTCACCCTGATAAAGTGAGTAGGGTATGAAAAACAAACTTCAGCCAATTTTACAACCAGAGAAAAGGAACCAGGAGATTTTATTACAGAGAGTAGGGATGCTAACACTCCCAGCCCCAAATATGTTTATGTGGCTTGTGCAGCCTCTTTATAACTTGGTCTCAAGCTGCACACTCTCTTTATCAATACCATATTCATTCATTTTCCTTTTCCTAAGCCATCCTTTTACTAGCCAATATCATATAGTTGATACCACTGAGAAACAAGCATCCAGTGTTTGTCCATATCATGGTACTGTATAAATAGAGGTAATGAGAACTGCAATGTTTGTAGACCCTTTAGGCTGCCAAATTTAATTTCATATATTCAAATAAGTAATGTCAATGTAATGTAATTTTTGTCTTTCAGATAAGATACATTTAGACTTTCCCTTTGCTTCATTTCCAACAGTTTGTTTGCTATAAGTAGCTGCAGTGAAAAACTTCCAAGTGGGTTGTTTTATAAACTATATTTTGCAGGAATAAATATAATTAAATAGTGTATTTCATATAAATGACAGCTGAATTGCAAAATATACAATTGCCAAGTTTTGAGCCTAAAGAAAATTTTTTTCCAGCAATCTCAGTTCTTTTATAGTCTCAGTTTAACTAAAGCGCTGAAAGGGACTCAAGATGTGGATAGTTGAGATGGAGATGTGTTTACACTATTAAGCATTAGAAAAAGACTAATTTAATTTTGAAATATGGAGCTCTGAGACATGACAATTGTCTTCAAAATAACCACTCAGAAATTTCCCTTACTTACAGCTCCCTTGGCTGGGAGAAGCCTCCTTGTCTCTCTCCACTGAAATGCTAGCATGATGGCAGCACCAGCTTTCCAACAAGTCCTACTGTGCTGTGCTATAAAGATTAAGCTGCAGAGGGAAGTAAAGCTTTGGCTGACACCCTCGATACCAGAGCCATCAAACCATGCATGCCTCCTTACCCAACAAAAATCTGAGAAAGTTCTCAACAGGCAGTCATGTAAATTTAAGGGAACTGGAGGCAGTGTTATTTTACATGTCAAACATGGGGAGCACAATCAGAAGTTAGCACATGGAAAGCCAGCAAGCAAGCTGAAATTTAGAGTCAGACAGGACTGAGCACCTGTAGGGCTCCAGCATGACTTTCTGTACTGTGGTTCTTGTGGCACCAAGCCCTGTGGATGAGAAGAGCTCTGCAAGGCTCTGCCTTTAGGGGCCAAGCAGCCCTTCACTGACACTGCCAGCATGCTGCTGCATTCTCTGGGCTTTCTCCTGCCTCACTGCAGCTCTTACACCAAAAGTCCCAGAAGAATCTATTTGGCTTTATGCTATTCAGGGATTGATCCACATTAGGCAAAAAACCAGCTCTGTGTGTAAAACCACATTAAATGTCCTTTGCATCACCCTGTGCAAAGCAAGAGAAGCTTTTCTGTAGTGTGCAGTTCACTTCATTTTGCTTCATGTCTCATTAACCTTAAGCAGAATAATGAATGACAGTGATAGTCAATGGCTCTCATTGCAAAAAATATTTTTATGAACGTATGCTCTTTTTACCATCAAAAGCACTCTTTATTAAGCCTCTGTCACTACTGATATTGGCATTATATTCTGTGAGTGCTTTGTTATTATGTGCTACAGTTCAGTAGGTTTCAAATCCATCAAGTTCAAAGTCAGTAGAACAGGAACTATACAGCAAAGATAGCAAAAGCCAAGTGTTGACCCGTGAGTGTTTACCTGACTTCTGAAGTGATTTTCAGATTAAAACTCCAAAGAATCCACTGAGGAGAATAAGTATCATGAATATCAAAACCGACTTTTTGTAGGGATGGGCTCTTAATAAAATGCAATAAGTAAATGTAGTATGAAGCACAACTAAAATTTTTGAATAGCTGGAAATAAACTACCTTGGGTAAGCTGAGCAGAAATAGTAATTAATAATGGTTCTAATTATTGAGCATGTCGAGTAACTAAAGAATTTAATACATCCTAAAATACAATAAAAATACAGCATTACAATAAGAAAATGTAAATAATATGTTCATATGACCAAAACAACAAATAGGTGTCTACTGAAAAGGAGCAGAGGGGATTCTCTTTGAAATACTGCTGTGCCTAAACACCTAAATCTTAAAAACATTGCATTTTAAGGAATACTTCTAGAGAAGCAATGACTGAAGATAAATTTCATTGGAACTGGAAAAAAGATTCCCAACAGCAGTCAAAAATATGTGTCCATATGTATTATATATGAAGGACAAAAAAATGCCAGCACACTCTCCTAAGTCAGAGATTGTGAACTTCAACCACTGAACAAGCTTATTTTCAAGGACAAAGATCAGTATAAAATTGATTGCCATATTATCCACAACCCAGAGAATTTGGTTGTCTTTGCTAACAATAAGCCAGGAAGAAAAAGCTTTTACTTCACTCAAGGTAAAAGAAAATCCTAGAAATAATATCTTCTAGCTGATCTTGAAGAACTTGCTTAGGTTAGGCAAGGAAAAATAGCTCTCACATTGAAATTTATTGGAAATTCTCAAACCAAACAAAAAGGTCCCTTTGTATTTCTGACAACTAGACCATATGCAAATGAAAATCAAATACTTTTTCCTGCCCTGTGAATGCCTGTCAAGTGGCTGGGTAAAATCTAGGTTGCTTGGCCTTACCAGGAAAACAGCTGTTGCCTCATCTGGTTTGATGTTCATATGGATGTTGAAGTCTCTAAGGCTAATAGTACAGTTCCAACAGTAGCTCTGACAGAGTTTCAATGAATACATTTGTGATATATTTCATACACTCTGATAGTCTATGCACTCTTGTAACTACAGACTTTGATCCTTCCCTGGAAGTACAGGAAACACCTGGATAGTCTAATAAACTCCACAGCACAGTTGGCCACTTTTTGCATTGCAACCAAATTATAACCAGGTCCCAGAAATATGAGCTGTGGATCTCCACTTCCTCTGTATCACAGCCCTCAGTGCAATACTTTCCATGCAAAAGTGGGTCCTTGGGGAGGACAGCGGTGGGAGAAGAGGCCCAAAACAGATGAAAGAGAGCCAGTAAACCGAAATGCATTTCTATATAATGTGTTTCTCTTCAAGAGAGAGGATGTTGTCCTTTCTCCCGTATGCCTCTTTTGCTAAGTGCAGATGTATTATCTGAGCTCTTTCTGCTCTCTCTGCTCCTTTACTCTTCTCTTATTCCCAGGCATAAATAACACACTTTCTACACTTTTTTCAGCTTGCCAATCTCAGTCCAGAAATTGTGAGCACAATATATTTTAACCAGTGGTGACTGTGACCAATAGAGAACAGCTGGCCTGCCTTGCCTCTGCCACTTAACAGGTTTTTTCAGAGACTTTTGTTATTGGTCAAAACCAGCCCTTTAATACTTACAGTGTAGCTCAGAGAGAAAAACAACTTAAGGTTTAGGAAGATCATTTCTAGACATCAGCCCTTGATCCCCAGTGATGTTAAGACACAACTTTATTATGCTGTTTATCATGAAAGATTTATGTTGGGTTAATAATTTTGTACCAATAGGACAATTGGTATGTCAGCTTCCTGAAAGACCAATTTGCTGTGCTTATGATTATTAGTTACCTCATCCTTAGTAACTTTGCATTGCTTTCTCTTTATCTCTTTGCTATTCCTCTGTTTGTTTACTGAATTAAACACATCAAGAAGGGTTACAAACTTCTCCCTTTGTTCCTACTCATATTTCTTAATCCTAAAAAGAAGAGTCAAACTCAGTAAGGTAAAGAAGTTTCACCTCTATCCTTTTTCTTGGTTTTACATTTAAAATAACACATTTCCTAATTGAGACTATAAGTTAGAATATGACCCTATATTGGTATTTCCAATCAGTGGTTTTCTCCCCTGCCAGAGAAGACTAAACAGGGAGGGTTAGGAGAGCACACATAACTAATGCTGTGATAAAACATGTCAAACCTTTTATCCTTTACATTCCTGCCATCCTACTGCCCTTCCTTGCAGAAAGTTTCCACTCTGACAGACGGTTACACTAACCTTATTTCAAGAGCATGCTTTGGGTTTTTCTCCTGTCATTCTGACTTCCCTGCGTTGCTTGTCACCCTCATGTGCCCCAGAGCCTGACATGTCAGCTGTTTGCTAAGTGCCACATACGAGTGACATGCTGCAGATGTAATAGCAGATAATGGTCCCTAATAGGGTAAGCTAAGCTTAACCACACCTAAGCTGCTCGTCATAGCACTACATCTGTCAGAGGTTTTGCAGCACCTTACTTGAAAGTGATGTTAGGGCTAATGGGTGTTCGTTGTATGATTATTCCTCCTTTATTTAAGAATGAGCCCTATATTTGCTTTTATCCAGACTTTCAGCATTGCCCAAGGTCCTTTTGACTTTTCTGCTGAATGGTGGTTGTGTGGGAGGTTGTTAGATAGGTCTCAATCTAGGAAATGCACTGTGGCACATTTCCATTCATCCCTCCTCAAGAATAGATTTCAAGAATGTGCTTTTTAAAATCAGCACATCTCCTGCATATCTTACAGCATGCATAAATGGGATTGGCAGACGGGTATAGATTAAAATTTGACAAGAATTTCATTACTTGTTCTTTACCTCCAGGTATTTTGATAAATTTTCCTTTCTCCTGCTTGCATGGGCTTAAATGCTTTTTGTTGGTGTGTTCACTTAAAGCACTTTTTATTAAGGTTTTTATCTCTGCTTTATCTGAGTTGCTTTGTCCTCCTCACTCATAATTTGTATACTCAGTAGGGCAGATGAAATAAATTAATAAAACAAGTTATTGTTTCCAAGAAACACCTCTAGTATCTACAAAGAGATGCAATTACAGTAGAGTAGCTCTTCACTTCCCATAAACATCACTAAAAATAATTTTTAAAAACTAAATAACAAAATGCTTTTCCAATAAGTTTTCCAGCAGATTAAAAAGATTTTATGTACCTAAAAAATTCATCAAAGTAGCAATTAAAAGTCCATTTCTTAAAACTCAGTCAAAAATCCAGCTTTGTTCTGAAGTAGACATAAGTTTTCTCGGCAAGACATTGTGGGTTGGGTTTTTTTATTTTAAATGCAAATCAGCATGAATGTTCTTTATGTTCTTATCATTTTTTTAACATTAGTAAAATTTTACACTGAAGTCATGTCTGGTCCATAAAACTTTATTTTTATTATTTTTAGACTGGAACAATTTTGCACAGTTCTATATGAAATGTAATTTCCTTGAAATTTTTATAGAACTAAAAATAACAGGGTTTAAGATATGTATAATAGAAATAGATTATAGCACTACTTCATAGCAAATGGAAAAACATTAATTAAAGCTCATAATTAGAAATAATTTAACAAAGAAATGTTCCTGTATCCCTTTTAACTGAGACCTAAGAGAAGATATTCAAGTGAACAATGAAGTCCTCACAGCTAAATCTGACAAGGTTTCTGCTCTAACAATTATGCCCTTTGATTTAAGGCAGTTTATCAGAGCTGGCTGCAAGTCTTAATTGAACTTGGCATTTCAATGTAAGAGTTTGCATCCTCTAGTTTGTTTGCAGCATGCTTTCAATACTCATGCAAAAGGGAGAGCTGAGCTTACTTTACTATTAATGAAAAAATGTTTCTAAATGCACATGACATCCTCCCTTACCTGATAACAAGCCACAAATTTAAGGCTTTGGTTTATGTGCTTCTACTCAGTGCTGATTGAATTATATTTACAATATATTTTTTAAATATATATTTAGAAACATGGTATTTTTTCTGATCAAAGTAAGGTGTCTCTTCTCTATTCTTACTACTGCCAAGCATTTGATTTACACGCAGTTTAATTATTCAGATGTTTATTATGTTCTACATAATGAAATTTGGACCCTCATATTTTCTTCCTACATGCTCAGTGCAGGCTGCAATTATAGCCACAGATATCTGTTTATTTGATGAATTTTGCTTCTTCTGCATAGTTTGATAAATATGGAAATAAGTCAAAACCTACTTTATATACAGTAATTAAAGTGAAAAATCTAGTCATGATGCAAATCCTTAATTGGACTCCAGGAGAGATATGCAGAATTTCTCTTTAATAATATGGGATGACTGGGGACAGAAAAACAAAGCACACTAAAATATGGTTTAGAAGCACAATTAATCACAAAATAGAAAACAACCAATTTAGCATAGCTCATTCAGTGACTCTCAAGGCTCAGGTAATGTTCTTTTAATCATCTGGCTCTAATATTAAGGTTGTGTCATGTGCAGCTGAAATAAAACACAATATATGTGCTGATCTTCAATGTGAAACATGTCCTCTGGACTAATTTGTAAACACAGCCCTTTCACACTAAAATGCTTAGTCTACTTAATGACGTGTAAGTGAATGATCAAAGCAATGTAAAATGGTTTTTAACTATTATTGTTTAATGTATTAATTCATTAGCAGAAAAAAACCCTCTTGCAGTTGGTTGCAGGGAATATGTTTTTGTAAGCTATATATAATTCATTTTGTTTTTTCATTTTATTAAGACAAAGTCATTATTTTGCCTGATGATGTTCCAAAGAAGAATATACTTGTTAAGCGGTATTAAATTGACAAATTATAGCAAAGAGCAGGTGGGGCTGAGATACAAGTCTCCAGGAAAGAAAAGTCTGTTTAAGCTAAAGAAATAAATGTTTTCTTTCCAAGCTCTGAACATATATTGCTCTAATAAGCTAAAATTAACCATGACTGTCACTTAATTTGATTGTAAAAATATTATTCTCCATATAGCTTCCTGTAATATCCCATTAGGGGAATATGATCACGTTCTAATCAGAAGGTGTTGGATTTATTGTGCTAGTTTGTTTAAACTACAAATATAATTAATCTCCTTTTGTACTTCTCCCAAATAAGTAACACCAGAATGACATTTTTCTCTCCAAATGGATTACAGACATTGAGCAGGAGCCAGAGGTCATCCCCCTGCACTGCCATAATTATTGGAGGAAATATCTGCTCCAAACCCCCGAGTGTTTTGTGGAGAGCTCAGCCTGCCTGACCCAGCGCTGGCTGCCCCAGAGCTCTGTGCCTGCGACACAACCAGGAGGACACTCTTCTGTTACCCAGATGTGCCCATTGGGACAGACCATGACTGCAAGCTTCCATGCTGAGAGCAGCTGAAATTAGAGAGGCTTGATGTCCAGTATTCAAAATCACTGTTAAAACTCTTTCCAAGTCAGGGTCCCAACTGCCTTTGACAGATAAAAGGAGTCCTATGCAATCTAGTTTCAATGTAGTCTTCTTTTGACCACCCTGAGATGACCTGGCACTTCTTCATGCACCTGCCGTAAAACTTAAAGGCTTCAGAAATTCTTTTCTTTGAAGTGTCCTAATAATAACAGTCTAACCTTTGATGTTTCTTCCTGTACCACATGCTTGAACTTCTTATAATCTAAAGTGTATAACCTTCAATTGCGACACACAAATGGGTTGCACATCTTGAGAACACAACGCTATAAACCTAATGCAAACTGTAGTAATGATGGGTTTATTTAATTTGTATTTAGCACTTTACTTATATAGCATCATAAACCTAAACACTTAACACACCAATTGGGCATTAACCATCCAGGCTGATTAGCATGGAGCAGAATTCACCCTCTGCAGCATGGAGACAGAAGAAATAAACAAACTCAATTAAAATAAACTTTGTGTGCAAATATGATATTTTAGAAGATCCCTTTCACACTAAAAATTGGAGGGAAAGTCTGCTTCCAATGGCCTGAGATCCCATTCAGGGAATATTTTTTCAATATATAAAATTTAACAGACCTCGAAAAAGCTGGGGAAAGTTATTTTTAAAAAAACCTTCCTAGCCTGATCATTACCTCAGGTTTCTCTAAGTTTTTACAGAGCTCTCTGAGGATGTCTGTCCAGCTCTGTTTTATGTTACTTCACAGATTTTTAATATTCAATAGTCCTTATCCCGTGCAAATGTTTAGATCTAAAAAGAATTGTTTCTAGTCTCTATTTTTAACTTGTACATCGGGGATGAATTTTATCCAAGATGTATCATTTATATAGCTCTGAGGAGAGAGAAAACACATCCTCCATGTAGCCCCAGTCCTGCATGAGCTCATGAGCACACTGAACTTCCCTTGCTTTAAGCCATTCTGCTGAAAATTTTGAGCATCCACAGCATGATCTTCCAACATTGTTTAAATTTCTGCCTTTCCTGTTAATCACTCTTTTGGGTGGCTATTTTCAGCTGATTATTTTTCATCTTATGGTTTTCCAAAACTTTAGGACATTGGATCTAATTTTTCCCTTTGACTGGAATTTTTTTTTTTTTTTAAGATTGCTTTTGACAAAAGTGAACCTTGGGGGGAGGGGGGGGAAGCTATTTGACTAAAAATTATTATTCACAATTTAGGGTAGTGTGTTTTGTCCAGTTACTCAGACAAACAGAAAGGATTTTTTTCTTCATAACTAAGGTTAAGCTGGACATTTACAAATAAACAATCACCACTGAAGAGCAAAGTCCTTTTGAGCAAACCAGGGAAAACAATTCAGTCCAAACTGATCACACACACCAGGAAGGAGAACATGTGGTTCTGGTCCTCTCTAGAATTCCAGTTTCCTTATCAGATGTTTGCAGGGGATCCAAACTGAGCTCAGTTCAGCTGACCAAGGTTCAATCCCTTTGACTCTCACCGCAAGATTAGAAGCCAAATTTGTAAATTATCAAAAGGAGAGCAGTTCCAGTCACACTGATGTAGCTGGTCAGACAGCTACAATGGAATGGAAAAGGGTTGGAGAGGGTGACAAGCATGAACAACACTCAGTTACAGCCTCCAGGCATGGGCAGGTTAAATACACTGAACCTCTTGGAACTGGAAAAAAATACTGAAATGACTAACAGAGACATAGTAGAGCTCTGTAATATCAAGAATGATGTGGACAGGACGTAAGAGGAAGGAGCAATCGCTCTCTAGGAGAGTTGAGTGGCCATCAGATGAAACTTGTAAATGTCAAGTTCAGAAGGAAAATAGGGCATTCTTGATATACAGTGCATAGTTAGGGTAAGGAAGTCTCTTCACTGGAAGACACCTGGACTGCCAGAACGTCTATAAGGGTTTGAAAAGCATCTGGAGATATTAAGAGAAAAGAAATTCAACAGGACTAGTAAAGAGAAACCTGGTATCTCTAGAGGAGAAAATCCCAGAAGAAGCTAGGAGTGCAATTCTAAGTATCACTGCACAGCTGTTCTTGCACTCTTGCCTAGGCATCTGCTCATGTAATAGTAAAGGGCAGGGTATTGGTCTAGACTGACCTTTAGCCTGGCCCAGTACAGACATTTCTGCAGTTTGAGGAGAACTCTACAGCTGTCTGACTCATTACAATGTCTTCAACAAGGCAAGAGATGCAGACCACTCTGAGGATGAGACAAATTCAAGAAATTGCATGCTGATGTACACAGAAATATTTGGCCCTGGATTTCTCAAAGGCAATATTACTATGTAGTGATGGAACCAGGCAGTCAACCTAAAGATCCAGTTTAAAATCTACCTGGTTAAAACCCACCTGAAGGCAAAAAAAAAAAGGTGGTAAACACTGGGTTATTCATATGGCTTTGTAACATTTTTCTGACTTTTAAATCACTAAGGAGTCTCTTAATTTATCAATTCTAAAGCAGAGTGAAAGCATCAGCATCTGGCTGTACAGTACTTACTTCTGCCCCAGCCTCCAAAGCACGTTTCAGGTTTGCTGCATTTTGTTTCCACTGGTGATGTTTTTCTACTGTCAGAGGCTCACGGATCTCAGTGTGGTGTTGCAGGCACCATTTCACGTAATAAAGGCATTAGCACCTCCTTGGTTTCTAAAAAGATATCTCTCCTAAAATTACTTTTGCCACAGTATCACTTCACAAGCTCTTTTCTAATTTGCCTCCCCCTATAATTCTAGGTATTTTTCAGTCTGACTGCTTTGTAAGTATCTCCTTCCATTATGTAAAGTGGTTTCTTTTCAGATTCTAGATTGTAGAGCTACTCAAAATGAACAAAATTTTTTCACTCTCGTTTTTCATTATCACATTGCACTTAAACCATTTCTTATGGGAACTTAATAATGTTCTGTAGTTGATTAGGCTTTAAAAGGTCTACATTCTTCTTTCAAATATGTACAAAGAGCTCCTATTGACTGACTTCAATTAACTGAATTTATTTCAATTCAACAGTCTAAATTAATTCTTCATCTAACTACTGAAGTCTAGTGAGCCAAATATTGTGTGACAGCTGAATTTCACATCCAGACCCAAAGCAATATTTCAATGTTGTCCATTACACAGATGAACAAAAGAAGAATACTCAACACTGAAAACTGAGTGAAACACATACCATGACCTATAGAGAAGTTTAGATTTGATTAGGTTGGTCCTGATATTGTAACTATAAAAATTCTACTCCTAGACCAAGTGATTACCACTGTGAAGTCCTGGAGTGGAGTCATATCAACAATATGAAGCCCTTAGGCTTCAGCAGAGCTCAGGGTTTCCCTACACATCTGCAGAATAACAGCATTATCTTTATTTAAAGGAATTCAAAAATCAAAATAGAGCAATTAGAAAGCTTTCATAGAGCAAACAAGCAGAGCAGGAAAAGAAAAAAAAAATATCAAAGAAAACAGGAAACAAGGCAAAACTGTGAGCATTTACATCTTCTACATATGGAGTTTGGAAATCCAGGTGGTTTCTGTTTTGCTCCTATTTGCTTCAGATATTGAAATATCCAGATGTCAGTACAAAAATATACTTGAGAACTATAACATTTAAAAAGAAATTGAAAGTCATGGTCTGTCCATCCTACTCTTTAACCAACACTTTTTCTAAAGCATAATCAGTAAATACAGTAGTAGAAATCATTTTCTGGTTTTGCACTTCTGCTGTTACAATTTCCAGTTTTCAAACTAACTTAAAATGGAAGTCAGCTTGTTGAGTCAATGACTCCAGAGGGGTTTGGGTTAGTTCCAAGTTAGGATGCATTTTTGAAAAAATAAAACAGCAAGTATATCCACATAAAAAATATAAAATAATATATAAAAAAATATGTTCTTTATCTCTCGACTGATTGCCTAATTAACCAACTCTGGGACAAGAATAGCTGTTGTAGATAAAACCAAGGTTGTGGGTGCCTGTAGAGGGAGGCCAAACACTCGAGGAGATGAATGGCAATAGACTCAATTCCAACCATTCTTGCACAGAAACTTCCTGAACCATTTCCTGAACACTGAAACCAGTGTTTCTAGCTCTCAATAGTGTTTTATTTTATTAAATTGTCCAATCAGCTCTTCAACTCTTATGACATCTTAGTTTCCTGTAGCAAAAAGTTTCAGAACTTAACTACATACTGTGTAGTAAAGAATTTACTTTGGGTGGTTTTTTTGAGTGACATCACTTGAGCTCTTCCATTCTTGGGTGTTATCATAAGATAGGGAATCAATGTTAAGGTATTTTGATGTCTGAATTAGACCATGAACAAAGTGTCAGCCAACCAAGAAAGTGAAAGACTCTGACATAGCAATTTAAAAAGCCTAGGTTATGCTGAAATCATTAAGCATTACTCTCAATGCAGCACTGAGGAGAAAACACAACATTTCTTCAGAGACAGCTCAGGAGCCAAGAAACACCACCTGAGCAATATCATTTCCAGCACAGGTGCCTGATGAATACAGAGATGCTTCATCTGCTCATAGCAACCAATTTGCTCAGAAAATGGATAACCTGTCTGAATGCCTCAATGGCTTGAAGTTGCTCCACCAGCTCACGTTGAGCCAGTCTAATGCCACAATGGCAAAATATGAAGTGCATAAATGGAAGTAGGCAAAGAGTTGTTATGACTGTAAAAGCAAAACTAAATTGACATCTTTCCTCTGCCAAGCAGAAGTTAAAATAAGTCTCAGATACTACAGCACTCTTCATGAAAAAAAAAAACTATTACCCAACAAGTGCCTTCTGCCAAGAAAAAAAGACAGCAATTTTCGTATCTTCAAATATGTTTTTTCACTTTGAAGGGTTATTTCTGTAATTCTGATGAGTTTTATGCTTTTATATTTATGTTATAGCCTACTCCTGATTCACAGGAGATACAAGTTGAAGTCACGACAAGATTCAGAAGCAACCTCTGCTATCTCCAAGCACAGTGTTTGGGGAACACAAGGGACACATTGTACTAAATCATAGGTTTGCCTGAGATTTTGCCCGTCACACTGTCTCATTTGCCCCAACCTGGTCTCATCATTTCAATCTTTTTCTGGTATGTAGGTGCCAAGCCAAATGAATTAAAAAGATCTTTTCATTATTATTATAAAGTAAGACATTGGAGAAGGACTTTAATGGGTTACTTTTGTATGCCAGAGGTATCTAAAATACAGATTTCAGAATGCAATACTTTTGATTAAAGCTTTGTTGAGTTACTCAGCAAAGATAGGAAACTCAGATTATATTATTAAAACTCCAGACAAAACAGATTTTGTCAAGCTCTCAGTGTCAGACTCAAAGCAAAAAAAAAACAGAGTTAAAATAGAGAACAATTTCCAGTTCAAAAAGACATTCCAAGAGAAGCATATCTGAGTCTCCTGCATACCTGGAGTCCTTCAGAACTCTATTATCCAGAATTTATGGGAAAACAGTTCTTTTCACATATATAAATATTTTTCCTGTTGACAAGGAACACCACCAATACTTCTTTAAAGCAAAGGAAGTAATGTTATTAGGCAGAAACCGTCTTTCCTGCAAGAGTAGTCTTGATTGCTTTCCTGAATCACAGCAACTCCCTTCTGAGACTCTTAGTTCTCCCTGCTCCTTTTGAATGCTTTTCCAGCTCTGTACCATGAAAGCCACCCACGCAGTGACACCAAAACCATTTGCAAAAGAAAACAAAAGCCCCTGTTATGCATACAAGGAAGTCTTAAATGAAGACTTTTCTTGGTCTACCTTTAAAATCTGTTCTGCGTCTCCTTGAAGAGAAAGGGATCCCATCCATGTCTGCCTAAAGAATGGGTACAGATCCATATTTATTCCTCTTCCCATACACAGAGTTCCTGAAGACCTGGATGTAGTACTTCACACCTGAGAGGAGAAGCCAGTCATTGTCTAATAACTCATCATCCAAGGTGACTTCAAATATTATATTCTGCCAGCTGAGTTATAAATGGAGATGAAGGTTCTAATCAAGATGAGGGACTTTCACCAGGCAATGACTTCAAATTATTTAAATTTTAAGCTATGGCCAAATGGCCTTAGAATGAAGCAGAGCCAAAAGAACACTATGTGAAGTTATAGAAAGGAATAACACAGACTTTCTGTCATCAATACTGCTGAGCAGCAACCACAACAGCATGAGAAGGGTGTTCTTCAAAACTTAGATGGGTGAAGCAGTAGGAGCAGTGGTGCTCTTAGAGGTAGCATTTACGACAGGTATCATGCTAAGGTTCCTGAGAGCATGCTTCCTTAGAGACACGAATGTATATTAAAGTGTCATTGTAAGCTACAGCTTTCATATACCAATCACTCTCCCTTCCTGGATCCTAAACTAGGAAATCAATTGGTGCTATTTATTTTGCAGACTTCTTTCCCCATTCCCAAGCTGTCTCCTATATACATTCCAATGCCAGCACTAAAACATGGGTTTAGCTATAGTTGGGAAAGAAGAATTCACTGGCTCACCCCTAGAGGCCTTCTCCAGTCCTATAACTTTATGATCCAGTGTGTCAAGTGCAGAAAACACCTAGTTTTCTTTCTATCAAAGCTAATGTTCTGGTAGGAATCTGTCTCCAGAGAGCTGTGGGTCACTGCAAAATGATAAGGTTCTTACTGATATCTTGGGCCCAGATCCAAACAGAACATAAATCACCTAAAATGAGTCTTAAACAGAATGTAAACACCAACAACTCAAGAGTCTAAAAAGTCTCTGCAGAACTGTTATAAAATGTTCCAGCTTGCACCCTTTTTTTTCCTTACCTTTAAAAAAAAGGTAATTAATTACTTGGAAAATTTCTGTCTGAACATGCACATAATTCCTTGTGTTTTCATCTAATGACAAGCAGCTTGGCACCATTCTCATTCTTAAGCCCACTGGAGATACTGAAAGCAGTCATTCCTTTCCCTGTGAGGAGGACTGGCGTTTGCAGAGCACAGGGTAACCAGACTGGAGCCCTCCCCAACATTCAGGGACTGCAGCAGGTAGATTTCAGCACACAGCTAAAGAAAGGATCTGTGTGGGGTTCCCAGGAGGTGGCATCCAAGAAGACAGTGGAACAGAAAGACAAAAAGAGCAGGTTCAAATCCAACCCACCTAGGGATGTTGAGATGGAAGCCTGGTAAGCAAAGCACACACAACCAACCTGCCTACAAACCCTTCTGAACTGCGTTCTCCATCCTTTTCACAAAAATGTGCCACCAGTTAAAAAACATTAACTGCTAGAAAGTGAAAAAGAGCCCAAAAGGGAGCCCAAGTCAGGCAGCAGAGAGTGAGTGTGGCAGATAAGACACTTCCCTAGGAAGGGAATGTCAAGAACACCTCAATGTTAAGAACCCTTACTGGAGAAAATGAAGAACAAGCCTATTTGCAAGGAAGACAGGGCAGAACTGAGCACCTGCAGCACATGCCTAGTTGGCTTCTGCTGACTCATAAAGAGCTATCCTGCACTGGAAGCTGTTGGATTTTTATCACTGAAAAGTGAATACTATTAAGTTTATTACTGATGATAAGCTAATATTATTAAAGGCTGATTTTCCCCTATTCATCATGTTCTCCTTGCAGTGTAAGTGCCCATATACCATCTTATTTTAATGCAACAAAGGTAGATTTGAAAAAAAAATGCATTAATAGTGCCTGAGGTTAGATTGAAATTTAGATGCTTCAGGAGAGGCTTAGGGCTAAAGAGGATTTTTTACATGAAAATATCTCCCTCCTTTGGCCAGCTAGTCAAAGGGGTGAGCTTGTCTGATGAACTGTCAGTGCACTCTCCTCAGAATACAGGCAGCCTGAGGTTGGAGTCTCTGTCTCTGTCTTCCCCTGCCAAAGAGCAAGCAGATATCCAGAATCTACTGCTGAGACATGATATTTTCCTTTTAGAATAATTCAACAGGAATTAAGGGGGATCTTTAATCTTCACCAACACAGAATTCATAATCAGTCCTTATCTTCCACAATGTTCTTTAAGTCACCAGAATATGACAGCAGAGTAAGTCATAATGTATTTCATAATGAAATAATATTTCTGCAGTAGAAATTTCATTTCTTTTGATAGCCTTTTCTTGAGCTTCCATTCAAATGTACACAAAAAAAAGTTCTCTGTGAATATGCAGGCATATCAGAACATGGATTTTAATAGCCACATGAACGTTTCTATATTTTATAACATTTTTTTAAATTTAGCTAACAAGTATTTCAACTGAAATAAAAATAATTAGACTAAGAAGAGGCAATGCCATATTCTCTGGAAGTTTTATTTCCCATTCACGTTTTCTTTTCAATTTCTAGTTTTCCCACTATGACCACTATCAGAAGACAGAAGAGGAAGTTTCTGGGTGCAGATCTCTGAGAAGGGATGCACTGATCGTGCAAAGGGTAGTCATGTGAGACACTGAACTACAAGCACTCTGAGGCACCACTGTGGTATTTTACGTTAAAACATCTGGGATTGAGGAAGGTGGTGCCAAAGCCATGCCAGATTTTTGGTTTGTTTATTTTAAGAAAAGTAAGATAGACATAGCCGTGTAAATTTATGATATAAAATTCTGTTAAAAGTAGCTTCAGCAGAAGAGGTATTAGCTCTGTAGAGCAGGGCAGACAGACATCCTTCTCCATCCATGTCTTAACTCCCAGCTAGAAATGTGTCTTGCATACTGAGGATCAGATACACTCCCATTTTCCACAGACAATTCTCTCTCTCTATTGCATACCTGTTTGCCTGGCCTTGCCCTAGGACAGAGCCACATGAGCAGAGTGCTGAGGAGCAGATCAGTCCAGCCCCAGAGCTGGAGCTGCCTCCAAACAGCTCCAAACAGGAGATGTTTGACTTAGTTTTCCAAATTTGCATCAAGGTGATTTCTACAGATACCCTGGAAATCTGCTCCTTGTTTCACTATCCCAGCAGCTAGAAATTGTTCCCTAATATCCAATCTAATCTTATCTTCTAGTAAATATCAGCCAATTTTGAATAACAGCTACAGAGAATTAAACAATGGATGGTCTTTTCTTTGCTATTACCTCCCCATCCCAAAACAAAAAATGAGGCCATTCATTCTCCTCCTTTTAATACTAAAGAAAGCAAATTATTTCATCCTTTCATTGAAGGAGACATTTGTTAACTTCCTGCTTTTGTTTGCTGCTGTCCTCTGGATTCCCACCAGTTTGCTCCCCTCTTTCTCAGCACAGCCAGGAGGGCTGGATGTCACACAGCAGCAACCTCCCCTTGCTCACAAACACAAAAACATTGCCTGCCCTTTCCATCATAGTTGCACAGATTTATCTTGTCACTGAGACACCCTGAAATTTGCAGACTCTTTTCTACCATCCAGACATTTCAATTGTGTGTATGCCTTGGCTTCTTCCGAGGGGCAGCATTCTGTGCTTGCAAATAAACACACGTAAATAAACTCAAATATGAATTGCAGATGGCTAGTTTTTCTTTATCTTTCAAGAATTTCTGCTTCTTATATGTCACGTCAGGAATAAAAGGAGAAAATATAAAACTGCACATATTCAACAATGCTCAATAACAAGGCACTGAGTATTGTACAAATGAGCATATTTGATTTAATCAAAATAAGTGTTGTAGGAAAATCACGTAGGTTTAATTTTTGAAAAGCTATTAAGTTTCAAATTAAATGGAAGATTAAAATAAAAATGAGCTTTAGCTGTAAGTGGAGGCTAAATTTGGTCAATTTTTGTTGTTTATCTGTGCATAAAGTCCTTGCATTTACCATTTGACAAATCCTCTAATAAAATACTTGCTGCAATCAGGTGAAGTAGGTTATTAATGGTTCTAAAAAAGATATACAGGATTGCCTCATCCTGAGGCAATTAAGTCTGTGAAGTAAGTGTGTTTAATATCTCTGGGGGCCTGACTGAAATGAAACAGGTGATCTTTCTACAATTCCCATTCTTTCATTAAGAATGTCTCTAATTTTGTTTGTTTTTAGCTGAAGAATGACTCCCTGCTTTATATCTCTTTTGTTAAGACTCTAGTTTGGGAACTTTCAAGGGCTGCACGTGCCACATCAGAAGCAGAGTGGAAAATTTCAAGCACCACTGAAAAGCAGCAGCGATGCTCCATTTGAAGCCCTACCAGCCCACATGGGAGAGGACTGTCCACACTCACTCTCAGTCTCTTGGCTCAGGTTTGCAGGGGTGCTGCCATCTCCCACACCGGCTCAGGGCAGCCTAGACCTCACCTCGAGCCAGCTCCTCTACAGAGAAGTTTGCCCACCCCAAATCTCCCCTCTCTTTGCTCCCCAAGGGGATCAGGGCCAACGGGGAAGGACAGGGAGCTGTGTCACCACAGTGTCCCTCCTCAGTTCCCCAGCACACCTTCACTTCAAAGACCTCCAGATCCCCAGCTTCAGGCACCTCAGTTTGGAAAACAAATGCTTCACCATATGATTCCTGAGGGATATGTTGTGTATCCATCAGGGTGCTGTTTGGCCCTTTGTTACAAAAACTTGTATTTTTCATTTCTCCTTTTTTCCTCTGCTCTTCTTTTTTTTTTTCCCTGGATTTATTAGCAGGGATGGTTTGTGGAGGTATGGTTAATTACTAGAGCTTATGGTCTGCTGTGATTGAAAGCTGATCTCACCAGTTTGGGGTCTACGTTATATTTATTCTGTATGTAATTAAATCAGAATACCATAACTATGCATAACGTTGGAAAACAAGAATTTTTTTTTTAAGGGAAAGCACATCTGAAACGTATTTTCTTCCTTGCACTTTACACACACACACACAAACAAGCAAACAGCCAAAAGGGGGGTTGAGGTCTATGGTCTATATGAAAACAAACATTTGTTTATCAGATCTGTGTGACGCATTAAAAATAAAGAAGGAATTCAAGCAAACTGTGATAAAGGCTATCCATATATCTAGGGGTGTTCGTAGCATCACAGACAGACTAAAGGCTTGTGGAGAAGTGCCAGCACAGCAGGGCGAACATGAGCAGCACACCCTGCAAGCAGCAGCATCCAATTGAACACAGGAGATTTGGCTGAGGAGGCCCTCAAATAAAACAAGTTGTGGGAGGCCAGGCCACTGCTCTGACTACAGGGATCAAAACTTCTCCTGACTTCCTTACTTAAGGAGGGGGGACCAGACCAGCCTAGGAGAGGAGATCAAACACTGTTTACACTGAGGTAAATCAAGCAGAACACTGCACAGCTCACTGAACCATGCCAGAATTAGGCCAGACATATCATATCTAGAGGCTCAATTTTTTTTTTCTCTGCTACACATAAATCTGAAGTCTACCAAGGTCCCTGTTCTTTGCCAGTGTGACAATGATCTGAAATTAGAGGCCTCTAGACTATACCTAGAATACCAGAAATCTGGAAATTTATCTCCTTGCCTCTTATATATAGCTGATGTTCAGGAAAAAAACAAATTTGCCATCTGATGCAATGGGATGAATGATACAGTCAATAACACTCAAAAAAGCCTGTGCAAGCCAAAGCACAAATAACTAAATCAAACCCCCAGTCCTTTACCATAGCAAAGCAAGCCTATCTTAGGGCACAACCAGCGAGACAAGGGCGACATGGTAACCAAGAAATTACCTTTAAGGTTTAAGAAAAGGAACAGTGGGTGGAGGGGTGGAAATTTAAATTTTAAAAAAAGAGAAGCAGACTTTTCCTAGAGAACAAGTGTGTTCCTCTCTCCCTAAAAGTATTGAACCTAGGACAAGAATAAGTCAAGTAAAAATTCATTGAACAGCCAATGTATGTGAAGTAAGGGAATTTCCAACAAAATCCTTTTAGGACCTTGCTATCTAGAAAAGACCTTTTTCTCTGTCACTGCCCCAGAGAGTAAAGAACAGGCGTGCCGGTCTGGGCTGTAGAGAACACCACAAACCAGTCAGATGCCCAGGCATTACATTACTAAGGACTTTGCTTCTTTGAAATCAAGCCACTGTACCCAGAGCCACAGCTGCTGGAGGAAAGCACCTCAAGGAAGCAATCAGCAAAATCATGTTTCTGCAACCCAGCTGCCAGCCATTTTCCCTCCTCACGCAGCAGGACTTCCATCTGTCTCAGGACGTGGATCAAACAGCAAAGCAAAGCAGCCCTCACAGGACAAGGCTGGCCGTGCAGGTGTCAGCAAGGGCCTTTGCACCAGCCATCACCTGGCCTTTCATGGAATCAGATGTAGCACCTGCTACACTTCTCCAAGCACCTCGGCTTCGCACGGCACAGAAGCCAAGGGCAGCTCAGGAGACATCAGCACCTGTACGAGTGCACCTCACCACAGATTCTGCAGGAGCTGGGGGATTTGCGAGGGTTGCTTTTGGTTACATCTGTGGTGTACATAGACCTGAGACAATAATTATAATAATAAAAATTCCTGCATCTCATGACTCACAAATTAGCTAAAAATGGATGATCCAGGAACTCTCCTGGGTTGTTTGTTTTTTTTTTTCTCAGTGTTCTTCAGTGCTGTTGGGTACCCCACCACTAAATTCTGAACTATACTGTGATTTGTCAGGAGAGGTTACCTGCTCTTTACTGAACAGCCTTGTAGTCAGGAGAAAAGCCTGGAAAGGCAAAGCTGCTGCTCTCAGTCTGTGGAATTCAGAAGAATGCCCGAGATCCAGCTTGCAGCCTATGCCATGGTCCTCATGGTGACTGAGTTAGGGCAAGGCTCAAGCATGAGCCCTGTGCCATTTTCTTCCCTCTTCATCATGGCACTCACCAGCCACAGTTGCCCTCTGGATAATCAGCAGCAGGGAGCACCAAGTAATTTGCCACCTAGGTTGGACCTGTGCCTCTGCTCCCCTGTGACTCAAAGGATATGAGAAGCACTGGGTGTGTTTGGCACTGTTGTTACAGGTCTGGGGAGCTCGGGCTAAGCCACCCTCATCCACCCCACCCCTGTAGCCAAGGTTCTGCCCCAGCTTCCTGCAGCACCTCAGGTTTTAAGCCACCCTCATCCACCCCACCCGTGTAGCCAGGGTTTTGCCCCAGCCTCCTGCAGCACCTCAGGCTCACATGGCACTGCAGTACAGGAGAGCTCTTGCTGCTCAGTCTTTCTAATCGGAACCCACTGCAATTTTAAGATTAAACACAGAAAGGAAATTTCCCCTTTATACATCTTCAGATTCTCATGATTTATTTTCTTTTATTTCAGCAGTGAACATGTTCAGATAATCTCATTAAATAATTTATGATCGGTGGTAGTAAGGATGTTAAGAAGTTCTACTTCCAGCGACCTGAAGTACCGTCCTATATCACATTTTAATCTGCCATTTCTTGCACAAGTTACAGGACACCAGATTGTCCTCTTTAATGTCATTTAAGGCTACTTATCCACCAAATCAGATTTTAAAAAAAAACCGAGCCCTTTCCTGTGAGTACCTGTACAGACAAAATCCAAATTGCAAAACTGTTTTGTACACAGAAATTTATGAGATTTCATAAGATCAGCAAGAGAACAAGGTTTTGGTGTATGAAAGTAAAAATATCATTATCTATCATCCATAATAATAATAATGTCATAAAATGTAAGGTTTATATATGAGCTATACAGACAATTAATACATTTCTGAGAAATTTTAGTCAGAGGAAGAAAAATAATTTGGACAAAATCATAAATATGCTGGAAGTCCCTCAACACCACCACTACCTTGCATGCAATAATTATGTTGTCATTTGTGCTCAGGGAGAACAAACACGAAAAAGACACAGATCCTCGACTCCTCCAAAGAAAATGTTTGTTCAAGAAACACCAAGTAGAAAACACTTTCACAAATCTTATTGTGCCCAAGAGGAGCTGTGAGCAGCACAGCAGACATTTACACTTGCCAGAACTCCATTCTAAATGACCTATTCAATACAAACGACTGTCTGGCATTGTAATTGCTGCACTGCTCTTGTGCTCGTGTTTATCTTCTTGAAGCAGATGCATGGCAAACTTTGCAAAATTAAATTATCACATATAAAGTTTATTCTTTCTGTCATGTAGCTAGTGTCCTGGCTACCCTGACAGAGCAATTGGGACTGAAATCTCTAAATTTTACTGCATTTTGTTTTAAAAAAATGTGTGTTTCTTTCTATTTTAAGGTAAAAAATTGACCTTGAAGCCTAGGTACAATTAAACATGAAAAGAAACGTGCTGATGAGTCATGCATATGGTATTTATTTAATACAGCATTCTTCCTGATTTAGATTTTGCTTCTGAATTAGCAATCTGTTAAAATAGATGGGGTTGTTCACACCAACAACTTATTTCAGCTTCCCTCAAATAATGCATTAGTTTAGGTCTGGAAGTTATTTTTATATAGCAATCTCTGTGACTAAGGCTGCTAGACTCAACTTTTTGCCATTTATTCTGAATAAAAAGTGAAAAGTTAATGCACAATTGTTCAACAAGCAGGAGGTGAAATGCTGTAGCACAATCCCTACCCACCAACCCATGAAATACATGAGGCTTTCTTCACATCCACTGTTTAAGCAGGACCCCCACAATGCCTTCACTTAGGAGTCTGCATAAGAACAAATGGCATAATATCTCAAAGTTAAGAGATACAATATGTTTGCAAATTATTTCCATAAGTATGTTAGTAAATGAAAAGAGAAATTTTATATCAAAGCAGAGGAAAGAGTGGGAGTTCTTCACCAAACAGCTTGTCTCTCAGTAGAAAGTATGTTTTCAGGTTCATATATGCTAAAAAAAAACATTTAGAACTCTAAAGCTGTGCCCATTGCTACCAGGTGGATATATCTGGAATGTTATTGTTCATGGGAAACACTTGGATGACAACTAAATTCCAGGGAAGAGCACTATAAAATTGTGTTCTGTTTTCCATTAGAAATTTCTCCCTCCGTGTTTTTCACCACTCTTTGCACACTTCCTTCAATACATTGAGAACTCAGACTTCAGGATAGCATTTTTCTTCAACTCCCAGTTAAGAAAAAGTTGTTTGTTTTATTTCAGAGGCATACAGGTATAAATTCAGCCACATTTTCAGCATTTGGACACGTCCTGAGTCACATCCCTAGTGATTTGGTAGGAAGAAGAATTAGAGGCCTGGAAAATTCAGATTAAATACTTACATTGACATTCAGGGCTGTTAGCACTCATGCTGATTTTAAAAGTCAGATCCTTACTTCTTTTGAAAAAGTGGTCACCTGCACAGTGAAAGGGTTTCTTAAGTTAAGAATGTCCCTGCAACCTCAGCACACGGCGCAAAATAACTTCAGTGATTTACACATTAGTTGGGGCCCTCACAAGTCCAGCTCCTAGATGGAGCTGCAGTACCCAGTCCTCACACATTGCAAAGATCACATTTTCACTTGGCTTGCCTTTTCTCTCTTAATATGGTAATTACATAATTAAATACCTTAACTACCTTAAATACCATGCTAGTACTACAAAATACTAATCCTTTACTACCAAAACCTGCCTTAGAGTCCTCAAAGCTTGTCCTGCTTGCTGGGAGCAATGTCAGAGGATCTTTACACAGTCTAAACCTCTTCCCCTTCAGCATAGTGATGCTACAAGACTGAGTTTATTTTATTTCATTTTTTCAGTGCCAAATCTGTCATTTCTCTTATCTAAAATATATCAAATATAGCTAGAGAGACTGAAGAATTTATCTTTTGCCTCAAAGGCAGGACCATCACACACATGTCATCCCTGGCAGAGGCTTGTCTGGCTTCTCCCCCGTGGATGAATACTCCGAAAGCTCCTTAGGTCAGTTCCAACTCTCAGCTCTCCTTACAGCTGGAGGCCTCAATCCACCTCTACCTCAAACCCCCTTTGCCACAACTTAAGCCCCCTCTCTTCTGCTGTATACTGTGGAGAGAGCAAGCACTCAGTCCTTGTTCTGGCCTTTTCCTCACTAACAACTTTTTCTGTACTCAGTTCTTCTAACCCTTGTCCTCTCTGTACCACATCTTTTCTCTGCCATCTCTCCTCACAAATCATGCCCTAGCCTAACAACTTCTTCATTTACTTTTACATGTAAAACCCAAGTATAAATTACCTACCAGTAACCTACTAGGCCTCCTTGTCTACCTTAGCAGGAGCATTCAAAAGAAAAAAGAAAAGAGAGAAGGGGGAAAAGGAAAAAAAGGGGGGTGCAGGACTCTCTCATATGTATATATAGCCATAGACCAGATCCACAGGTGATATAAATTGACTCATCTGAACCTAGTTAAAGGGCTGTGTAAATTCAGATGAGGTAGGGTGGTTTGTTTTGTTGGTGCTTTAGGAAAGATGTGGGAGAGAGAAAGACTAGATCTTCCTTTTTTATTTGTAGCTGTATGAGAAATTTAGAGGTTTGGAGGGGATACTTTAGGCTCTCTTTCGGAGATTTTTGTATTGCTGAGCTAAAGAATCGTTCAGATGTGCCCACGGGTGTTTAGAGGCAGATTTAATTTTGTCTCCCTGCTCTGAGGTTGTTAACATGAAACAGCAGCGAATTACATCCCCCTAGCGAAGAGCTGCTTTCCCACGCGGAGAACGACTTCTTTACTGGAAGTCCGAGGTGGGGGGGCTGTCCCCGGCCGCCCACGGCCGCCCACTGCCCTGTGACGCCGAGGAAGGCAGAGGGTCACTCCTGGGGAAAGAGCAATTGCAACCGGAGCTGCTCAGCGCTCTGCAAACCCCGAGTAAAATCACGAATCAAACACGGTGTAGCTTTGTCTGACCGATCCTGCTCAGTCCCACGAAACGGGGGGTGCCTGACGGGACCGAGGGGCATGGACGAGGTCAGGGGCTCGGTCCATCCTTGAAGGAAGAGCACGTCTCTCCTCGCCTACAAAAAGTTGACATCAACTCAGCTGAAAAGTAGGTTAATTAGTAGTGTCTGACACAGCTCCCCAGCAGCGACTAACTTCAGGTGCCGCACATTACTGCTATTCTGCTGCAAAAAGCTTTGTTTGCACCTCGCTTTGTAGCCTCGAGTGTCTGAATATTGAGTAACTCTGGGTATTTGATTCCTTTGAAATGCACTCGCATTATTCCAATAAACTGTATCGTTTAATCGAGTTATTTTTTTAGTGTAATGAAAATATTTACAGCACTTTGCGACTATATATGTGACTCTTGGCAATGAAGTAATTTCTCCTTTATCATCAGAGCTCACCGATGTCCCTGAGGGAGGGGATGTGGTGGTGGGGAGGGACTGGCTGGGGTCAGCAAATTCCTGCGCAGGGACTTACCCCGGGCAGGGTTGTTTTGGGGTTTTGAATTTGGTTTTATTTTCATAGGAAAGACTGAAGTATTTACACTCCTGAGAAGCTCTTGGTGAGCTCGGCCGATCCCAAGCCCCTGATCTGGCCATGAGAAGCCAGAAAACCTTTCCACCTTGGAGGATATCGGAAGAATGGCTCTGGAGTGGAGCAGTGCCCAGGCTCCCACACTGGACCCGCAGAGGGCTGTGGCGCTGGCCCGATTTCGTGTCGCGACAGACATAATGTCGGGGTGGCGGTGGGAGGCGGAGCGCAAGGCCGGCCCCGGGCTAGGAGCGCGGCGCGCAGAGCCTGACCCCATCCCCGGGATGCGCTCCCTCTCCAAAGGCCTCTGGGACAGTTGTCTTGTCTTTTCTTTTTTTCCTTTTATTAACTGAATGAGCACGCGCGAGGGAAGGCACGCGGGGTTAATCGTGGGATTAAACGTGGGAGAAATACAGACTAAATTTCTGCACGTTCTTTGCTGCTCCTCAAACGAAGCTGCACGCAGCTACTTAGCACTGAGGAGTCCTACACAGCAAGTTTCTCCCTGCTCCGGTGATTTCCCTGAAAGTCTGTTGAAAAGGGCCCGCTCCTTGCGACCCCCATTAGCCAGAGAAACCCTGCCCGCGCCTCTCGCCCGTCTATTAACCTGCCGGTGTGTCCCCTAAGGGGCTCCGGCAGTTTGCTGGTTTGTTCTCCCCTGGTAATGCCACTGTGCAGAGCGCAGCTCCTCGAGGAGGAGGAGGAAACCTCTCGGCGAGATCCCCTGTGCCAGATGGGATTGCTATTTCAGGGTGAGCAAGTAGCCAGAGACGGCGGAAACCTGCGCAGAAGGACAATGTTTAAAGCTCCGCGGGAGGGAGCGGAAGAGGGGTCGGGGCACAGGGTCCACTCGTGGCTCCAAGGAGCCGTGGGGTGGCGAGTGCGCCTCTTTCAGCAAAGAGATCCGCAGCCCGTTCAGAGACCTCCTCCGGTATCGCCTTGGGCTGCCAGAGCCCGGAGCAAGCTCAGCTGTACCTGCCCTCTTTGCCTAGAGTAAGGCACCGCTCTGGCGCAGAGAGAAGAGCTCATCAGCTGCTCGCTTCTGAAACCCTGGGCCCCACTTTGGGGCGGTTTTATCTTTCCCGTGTTCCCTGTAAAGCCAAGCAAAATCAAACCCAGTTGCCTTGATCTGATCCAAAAGATGTACCAGACCAAGTCCGTTCTGAGCAGAAATGTCCTTGTTTCAATTTCCGCTGAAGCCTATTGCTTTTTTCCCCTCAGGCAGCCAGCCGTGCAGCCACTGTCTTAATGTGTAGGGTGAATTGTAAGGTCATCAGAGTCTTCCTGTGCTCTAGGAAACCTTTTTAATTTTTGTTTGCAAGGAGATGAACGAGAGAGGTCCCCAGTCAATCTCTCTCCCATTAAAACATTTGTAATTTAGATCCTGCCTGTTGAATTTACCTAGCTGTGACGGGGCGGGGTTACGGGAAAGAGCCTCTTAAAAAAATCCAAACCGTCCTTCAAATGACCAGTTTGGGAGGGCTGGGGTCTACTCTGCTGCAAATACAGTCTGGTCCGCGATATTTATCCTGTACTCTCCAAAGCTTGCAGGCTTCGCGGATGAGAAGCGAAGTGCGCCTGGAAGCGGTTCAGAACATGTTCTGATGTGCAGATAAACTTCTGGAAAGTATCTGATCCCTGTGCCCGAGCGCTCTGACCCGCCTCCCATCGATGGGAATAAAGCGAAAGCATTCGACTTGAAGAGAGCCGCAGAACTTAATTAATTCGATGCTTTAATGGCTATAGAATCTGCAAAACACTAGTATTAATTTAGACCCTGGCATCTGGTTTCACTGAAGTTCATGTCGATGCGCGCACTACCCACCCCAGCGCTGCGGCTGCCGCGGGAGGGCAGGGGGAGCGGGGAAGGTGCCTCGGCCGGGCCGGCAGGGCTCGGGAGAGCTGGGCACGGGTGGGAGCTGACCCTCTGGGCACGGGTGGGAGCGGAGCCCGGCCCACACTCACCCTCGGCCCCCGAGAGCCGCCCGACCCCGCGGCAGCCCAGAGCCCGGGGAGCAGCTCTCCCGCGGCTCGCTCCTGGTCCTGCGCCCGTCCCGCAGACGGCCGGGCCGGCGGAACCGGGCCCCGCGTGTCCCTTCGAAGGGCTTTTAGCGCGATGCACACTCCCGCGGGGATGTTTGTCCACGCTTCCGAAACCACGCAGCGGTGTGACTCGGGTCGGCTTTTTCCGATCGTGAAATCTTTAAGACAAAGAATCTCCTTAAATCATGAGACTGACAGACTTGAAAGAGAACATTGATAATATTAATAAATGGCGTTTGCTGGGAAAATGACATTTAGAAAAGGGTGAGATGCCTCAAATTGAATTTTCGCTAGTGAAACAAGGCGTTTCTAAAAGGCCACAGACGAGACGATTTTTATAAAACATTTGTACTATTTTAGAAGCTAAACCATAATTCATCTGCACTAAAATTTAACGACTTCGATTCATCAGAAAAGTTTACCCTTGGACTCTGCTTCAAAGACAGACCAACAACCCCAATGACAGGCTATAATGATTTTGCCTCTCTGATTTGCAGTGGGTTGGTGTGTTCTTTTGCCCAGACCGAAGATTCATATTCAAATCCCGAAGTCATAAAATTTAGACTTTCGCATTTGTCTTTTTCAAACCAAAACTTGATTAAACCAGAGTCCAGGATCAAAAGCGCACAAGAGCTATCACTTTCTCAGGGGACTGTAAAAGACGGTCTCCGAAGATAGTCTGGCTGTATTGAGGACAATTTGGGAAACATTGGGCAACACGTGTTATCCCTGGGAACGAAGTTGCATTGATTCTCCTGAGGTTTCCCTGTCAGCTCTGGTTTAACAGAAGTTGTCTCCGAGAAGGTTTCTCGGGAAAGGCGTGCAAGGCTCCATATTGGACATAGAGGATAAGCAGAGTCAGGGAGGTGTGTGTGCTCTTGGGACTCTGTTGCTGATCCCGGTTTGGCTTCGTTTGCCCTCCAGCCCAGCACCCTTTTTAACTATTTTTTTTTTTCCTCCGGTGATATTAAACCAAGATATACAAGAGCAGAACTAGAGAGGAGTTCAAGGTGGTGATGCCGATGCTTTGGCTAAGAAGTGAGACATCATTCCCTAAATATGTATCCTTTCCTGGGAAAGTGGTGGCAGAAGAAAGTGATGTGTTCTCACTCGAAAATATCTGATCACCCAAGGGAGAAAATTACCTGGATGACAGCCCCGAGACACAGCCCGGCTCCCACTGCCGGGACAGCTCAGCCCTGGCACCTCAGCTCGCTCGCCAGGAAAAGTGTATTTTGTTACTGAACGGGGTGTTCCCGACACCACCCTGACGCGTTCACATCAGTCCCCGTGTGAGCAGGGCTCGTCAAAAAACAACCTGGCCTGTGTTTATTCTCCAGACTCGGAATAAAAAGAAACCGGCTCGTTGCTTCTTGATCTTTTCGTTTCCTTTCTCTGCCCTGGCGGAATCCCCTGCCCGCCCCGCACATTTAAAGCCATGTCTGCGGGACTCCAACTAACCCCAGATCTGTTTTTTTCAAACGTATTTAAGCTGCAGAATTTGCTGACACATAAATAAGCCATCAAGGCTCTCGGAAGCCCATGAACCTTTGACTGAAGTGTGTGAGGACTTACACACTTGTTCCACGTCGTGATACTTTAAAAACTTTCACAAAGGCGACTCTGGACATAGGGAAAAAAAAAAAAGGAACCCAGGAAAAAAGAAAAAAAAAAAAAAAAAAAAAAAAAAAAACACCTCTGTTTAACAAGATAATTCTTGCTTTCAGTTTTATTTCTATTTTCAACTTCCTATTCTTTTGTCCCGTGACATGGCGCTTTTTTCCCCCTCGGGGACTCCTTTCTCTTCTTTCTCCCCTTCTATTCTGAACTGTTTTACAGCCCCGCTTTGTTACTGTCAGGAAAAAATGTCTGGAGAGCCCTGTCTCCTAAAGAAGGAACAGAAAAGGGAGGACTGGAGCTGCAATGTTGCCTATGCATGCAGAACATCCCAATCTGTTTTTGTGCATTGAGTTGGGGAGAGGGCAGCAGGGAGCGTGCACCCAGCCTCCTCCCGGACAAAGGGAGGCCGGACAGCTGCGCACCCGCCACAAAAGATTCACTCTTCTGTCAACTCTGTTTACTTAGTGTTGTTTCTGACCTCTGTGCTACACTTGTTGCTAATACATATGCTTATCAAACCATTTTAATTGGCTTTCTTCATAACAGTAGTCCCAGCGCTTTTTTTTCCTGCATGTGTTTCCAAACAACTTAATTGACTTCTCTAATATTCATCTTCTTGGGCTCTAAACAACGCGTTTCTCTCTCCACGCTTCCTAGCCTCTGGGAAAAAGGGCCAGGGGTGTCTGCACGGAAAAAATGTTCACCTTTCGGAAGGCCTGTCTGTGCAGGGAGATGAGCACGCGAGGTAACCCTCACCCCGAGGGGACAGCCGTGTCGCTCCGGCTGGCACAGAGGATCCGGGCCGCGCGTGATGAAGTGTCTGCTGGTAGATAGGCGAGCTGACTGTCCCCGTCACGTTTTAAATGTGTTTTTGCTTTGTTTGTGGCACTCGGTGGACTGGTGCCAACCCGAGAAGACCCGGAGCCACCCTGGGAGCTGCCCATCGATCCCGAGGGCAGCCCGGCCGTGCGGGGCTCAGAGGGTGCTCACGGCCGTGCCCACGCTCCGCGGGACGAGCCCCTGCCCGCGCAGGTAGAGCTCCGAGGGTCGGGGCCGCCCCGCTCCTCCACCCCGCACCGGACCCCTGCGGCCAGGGCAGCCGGCGGGGAGGCGCCGGGAACCGGGATACGCCGGGAACAGGGATGCACTGGGAACCGGGATACGCCGGCCTGGGATGCTGGGATGCAGGGAGTGGCGGAGGGCAGACAACCTGCCCCCCAAACCACAGAGCCCCGAACACCACTCCCCGCAGCCTTTGCCATCTATATTAATCGCTTCGCTTGAGCCTCGCCCTCCTTCCTGTTTTGGCTTTTTTTTTTTTTCCTTTCTTTTTTTTTTCCCAATTTCGTAATTAATTGTTGCGCTCGGGTTTGTAATGGAAACAATCCTGTCAGGCCGGATGGTTGTTATGATTTGCTTTCTTTAGCGTTTCTCCCCCTTCACGAGCATTGTTCGCGGTGACTGTCTGGGCTCAGATATGATGTTGGGACAGCGCCTCCCTTGAAATGGAAACAGAGGCCTGAATAAAGGAGGGTGGAAAAAAAGTACTTTGTAGTCTGCATCGTCCATCTTTAATTCAGAGACGCATCTATACTCCTGGGAGCGCCGCCTTTGATCTCTTTGATTTTTACACCAGATCTGTTATGGACTAAAATTCCTAGGTTTTCCATAGAAACATCTCCATTCCTTCGGGATATTGATGTTTTCTTCTTCCTAGGGGTTATGATATGGTAAATCAGATTCAGAAAAGCATGGACAATGCCAGCATTCATGGGTCGGGGGGCAGGGGTGGGGGGGGGGGAGCCTC
>VZRF01007136.1:531834-550506 GCA_013396875.1 Vireo altiloquus
AAGGAAAAAAAAAAAAGAGAAAGAAAACTCAGGGAAAGTTTGCTTTTGATGAATTCAATAAAAGCGGCACTGCAACGGAAGAGATTTTAAGCTGAAATCATACAGCATGGGGGCAAAAGCTTAAATCAGCCAGATGGCCAAAGGTAGACAGAATTTGCCCGCTTTAAACCAATCGACTGAAGTTACAGTCCTCCAGACTTTTAGCTTCTTATTATGTTTATCGTGCTTTGTCCCACTTACCCCCCTTAAAAGTGTCTCAACAAACAAATAAACAAATGTGAACTTTTGCAATTCATATGTCACGAACAGTTTTTCTTTTCTCTTCAAGGCAGGATTTTTCTTTTTTTCTCTTTTTTTTTTTTTAATTTTTTTATTAGTTTAAAAAAAGACACAGTATTCATAGCCCCTGGGCAAGGTGTTACTTTTTAATTTACCAGCACCTCATGTCTCGTCTCCAGGGAGGGCTTCCCGGCCTTAACCAGAAAGGACAAGTCTAAGGGACTGCAGGGATTGCAGCTGAAGGCTGTGCTGTGAATCAACTCCTGTCCTTCTTCTGAGTAATAAATATATCTAAATAATAACTGCGATTAATAATTATAACAAAAATAAATACCACAGGGTAGCGACTGTGTGGGGCAGGGGGTTGAATTCGGTGTGGGCTTTGTTTATTGTTAGGAAACATCCATAAACAACCCTAAAACCACTAGTAAACTCTAATCTCCTCTGGCGTAATCAGATTTGCAATTCTTGTGATTTCAGTGGCACTCGGAGACTGCCATTGGCTTCCAGAAAGTTGTCCTGACTGTAAGCGAGGGCAGAGATGTGGCGCCTTAGCCTGGTTCCGAGGCTGTGCCCCTCCTTCAGTAACAGGACAGAGTTTCTGGTGCGGCTGGACGGAAGGAGATAATTCTGGCTGTGCAGGGGTGACAATAATCTGCAGGAGCGGTGCGGACTAAAAGCTCCTTGCCAGCCCTGCCCGTCCTGCTCGGGCTCCTCTCGTCTCTTACCCGTTCTTCCACAATTCTCCCATCCTGCAGAACAAGTGTCCTCGCCTCCCCGTGGGAGGGGGACTGCAGCCGCCCGCAAGTGCCTAAAGCCGAGCTGACCCCCCGACCCCTTCCCCTGCTCCTCGGTACCGGGACCGGGCGCACCGGACCCAGCCGGGCCGCGCAGAGGGCGGGCGCAGAGGCCGGGCCGGGGCTCCCCAGTGCCCGCAGCCCCCTGTGCCCCGACGGCCGCGGAGCCCCCACCACCCGAACAGGTAGTGCGGGTCCCCGAGGGGTGGCCGCGGGTCCCTCCGCCACGAGCGAGCCGCTGGGTCCACGAGTGGAAGCGGCAGGTGCTGCCAGAGCAACAAGGGGGGCCGAAGGTCCTGCTCGTGGTCCAATATGCGGGTGGGGAACGCCACGGGCAGCGCCCGGGAGCCCAGGGTTATCCCCGGGAGCCAGCTGTTTCCCACTGCCAGTGAGTATTTGAACTCTTAATATTTGGCTTCGTTTGTAAACGATTAAACGAAATAGAAGGAGAATAACGCGCAACTCTGCTAAAAGCCAGCTACGGAGTGGAGGAAAGAGCGTGGTTTTGAGTGTGTATCTGAGTGGGAGAGTCGCGCACTGGACATTGTCCCCTTTCAAAGAGCAAATGTAGTGCGGAGTTTCCTGACGCCTAAGGACCTCCTGGAATGGCTCCCGGCAGGCGCTGCCGGGGTGAACACGGCACCAGTCACGACAGTGGTCAGGAGCAGAAACCAGTTTGCGATCCTTTCCCCGCTGGCGCAGTGGCTTGCGAGAAGTGCTGAAATAAGAGTAAAAAGTTGGTGGCAGGAAAAACTGCGGAAAAAGCAGCTCCCCCACTCGTTTGTGTGAGGAGCTGAGGATCCCCCGGCACCGGGGTGTGAGTGGACACCTGTGTCCCACTTAGCAAAGCCTGACCTTTGGCAGCCCCCGCTGCTGCCCATGGGTCTAACTTGTGTTCCTGCCTCCAACCGTGGCTGCACTTTACAGGTCACCTCGACGTGAGCAAGAGAGAAGTCTGGGGAAATCCTGGTGACCTTCTAGACCCCTTTTTCCCAAAACTCTTGAGAAATCCGTTAAATCAAAGACTTCGGGTGGTTAGAAATCCCCCCTTGCACCCCCAAACAAGGCAGGCTGGGGAAATTTGAAGAGGTTTCATCTCCTGGGAATGACAGTGCATCATCGAGAAGCATTTAGAAAATTTGGAGGAAGCTTTTAAATCGGTCAAGCAAAGAAGTTTTGGTTTTGATTTAGGAATATTTTGTTGCCCATAAAATAATATCTATTCTGAGCGGTTTTACAGAAAAGAAGGTAAATCAGAGGATAAAGGGGTACCACCCAGACGCATGCTGCCAGAAGTGTACCTGCCCCTGCTTGCACAAATCACCTGGACAAAGTCTGGCACCACAGAGCCCCGCTGCCCCTCGGAGCTGTCCCCTTGGCGCTTCTTCCCCAGCTCTTCCCTCTGCGTGGGACGGGTCCCACCGCCTCCCCCAGCCGCTCAGCCCCGGCTGAGAACCCTGTGCAGAGCGCTTTGCGATCCCCCGGGGATATATGATGCTGGGAGTGCTACCGGAGTTAGCTTCACCCCCCGAGTCCCTTGAGGGACGATGGCGCTGGGGAGCTCCGCAGTTCAGAGAGGGCGAAGGGGCAGCTTGTCCCGGGCCGGGGACCTGAGCACTGCCGGCTGGGCTGGGCGTCCCCACCTCGGTCACCAGCTGGGCTTGCCCGTTCTGGCCGCTGGCTGATCGGACGCTACCGACACATTGTGACCCAACTCCACCGGGATCCGGGCCCACCGGGACGGCTCTGCCCCGCTCTGGGCATGGTGGGCCCGGAGGCAGCCCTGAGTCTCGTCCCGAGATGCAGACTCGCCGCTTCACTGTAAGAAATACCGGCATGTGTTCATGTTTACGGTGTGCAAGTTATCAGAGGGACAGGTGTGTTCTCCCGGCTCTAGGCTGCCCGCGAAACGCTGGTGTTCAGTCCCCGCCCCGCTATGTCACAGCTCCTCTGCTCCGCGGGGAAACTCGCCCTGGCTCTGAGGTCCCTTGCTCTGGACTTCACACCTTCTGAGGCACCATCCTGGAGCTCCCAACCAACCCAAACTTCCCTGAAGTAAAGAAAAATAAGAATTTTTTTCGGTTTTGATCCTCTAAATGTTTTTGCAAGTCGGGACTCAGGCAAGGAACGGAGAAATGTGGAAGTCGTTCCCTCCGGCTGCCCAGAAGTGCCTGCTAAGGACGGGCTTGGGGGCAAAGGCGTCCCCGGCAGTCCTCGCAGTTCTCGAAGGCTGTGTCTTGTTTCAGTGTTTACTTCCCGTACTGCAAATGTCACCAGAATGCAACTTTAGTGCTTTGCGGTTAATATTTTTCGCCCGAGGTCTATCACTGGCATTAATTGTCCCAATAAATTGAGATATAGTGTGCATAATGCAATGTAACAATATGGTTATATTCCACGTGTATGACTTAATTAAGCTATTTGCAGCCTGATGCTGCAAGTCAACGGGTGTGCAAGTGGATTAACAATGTACTGTTCTCGTATCCTCAGGATGGTGCATAATTACTTTACTGGTGGTACATATCAATTTTTGATGATTGCAGAACACATGCTCACTTTACCAACAAGCGCTTTAATAACTCTCCATTGTGTTTTTAAAAAGCGTTGTTTGGAAATATTTGGAAGCCTCTGCAAATAATGTTCGAGGTTCGTGGTGCGAGGTGTGGACCCGATCTCCGTTTGATGGAGTGCAGAGGTTGCGAGGCAAAGCCCAACCTCGCTGCCCGCTGCCGAGGCCGGGAGGAGCGCGGGGCCGGGCCGGCCGTCGAGGCGCTCGGCAGGACCCCGGGGACGGGGGCGTGCGGAGAGGCGGGGGGTAGCGTGCCCCAACACATGCTCCTGACATTTGCCAGCAGAGTAATGCAATTAGGAAACTCGATTACAGGGTGGCGGCGGGGCTGGGGAGCCCCGGGTCTTTGTTCCCGGGAAGATGGCGCCAGGGTCTGGCCGGTGGGATTTAGCGTGTGCCTCTACAGGCAAAGGTGGAAGAGGACGAGTGCCGACCTTTTGGGGACAACCTAATTTCTGCATCTTAATCGCGTTGGGGAGGCAGGTACCATCCATCAGAGCGAGTTCCCCGAGCGGGGCCGAGCGGGGCAGGGCTGCCCGCCCGGCCGGGCACCACTGCCGGCCCAGAGCCTTGCGGCACCGGGCGCAGCCCGCCACGAACACATGAAAAGAGCAAACAACGTGCTAAGAGCTGACGCATGACACTGGCACGCTCAGGCGTCACTCGGGAGCCCGACAGGGGTGGCCTCGAGGGGCCGGGCTGGGTGCGCCTGTCTGCCGGCTTGGCTCGGGCTCCGGCGTAACCAAAGGCAGATGGGCTCCTTAGCTTGAGAGGGCGTTTAGCAACTCCCGGCCGGAGAGTGGGCTGACAGCCCGGCCGTGGTGGCGAGCAGCCCGTGGCGCCGGGCGAGGACAGCAGCTCGCGGCCTGTGGCGGCCCCCGGCCCCCTGCTCCGCGCCCCGCTCCGCGCCCAGGCGTGGTGTGGCTGCTGCTCCAGAGCCTTTCTGGAAGAAGACTGTTTGTTCTTGTACCTGAAGCAGGTGATGTTTATGCAGAGACATCTGAATGACAGCAGGAGTGAAGGACAAATCTAATAAAGCCTAATAAACCGTGAGAGTCTAAATGTCATTAAACTTACAAAGATGAGAATTCAAATCATCAAAAAGGTAAATGTCTTCATTAGCCTGATCTCTGAAGACTGTCGAACATTTCATTAATTTATAATTTATGATTGTTTGACAAATATTGAAAAGTATGTAAATATGAGGGGGATAATGTCTTTTCTGCGGGAGATAAGGAAATGACCCAAACTGTACGTGCCTGCTAGATTACACACGAGGTTCCATCTATCTGTTATCAAACTGTGCTTTCCCTTTATACAACATATTGTGCAACTGACAAGTGAAATAGTGCAGATAAACCAATGGTTTAAAACGTAATAAAGACAACAGCCATTTGCATTTTTTACATTTTATTACAAAGGTAATTTACTATGACACATTTCTGAATGTAATTTATGAAAACATTTTAAGGCAATTATATAATGTATACAGCATTTGGAGACACAGAAAGTCAGATAAATAATAACCTTATGGATCTTTAGAGACTTTCTATAACGCTGAAAATATAGACTTTTGCAGGAACAGCAGTAAAACATAAAATCATAGAAATAAAATGCAGAGTGATGTAATAAAGAGGAAATGGGTATACTTCGAAGTGGAATTACAACATTAGATATTCAAGGAAACAATTTCATCTATTCCAAAGAGCTAGATCATCTCAGAATATTATTTTTTTTTCCTTCCTCTGCGTTGTGAGATAGGCTTCTAAAAGAAAAGAGGATTTCTGAGCAAAACGTCTTGCACCCCAGTCCTCTTTGGTGGACCAAGAAGGGGATGTTCCAGTGGGGACCCTGGGGAGGCAGGGAACGGCGTCCCTTTGCTCTCCTGTGACAAAGGCGAATTGCGAGTTTATTATCACTTCTCGGAGAGAGAGGGGAGCAGCAGGCGCTGTTGGGCGTGGGCAGAGGAGGCTGCACGGGACCGGAGGTGCAGGCAGGCCCGGGCAGTGCTGGCCGCTGCCTGCCCTCTCCCCATCCCGCCGGCTGAACCCGGGGAAGGTTTCTGCAGTTCCCCGGTTTCTCTGCCCAGGGCACACTTGCTCATGCCCCAGTGAAGTCCATGGCGAGGTGGCCACTGTTTTGGTGGGCGAGGGGCACAGGGTGGCTTCCCAGATGGGGTCCTGCGCCATGTCCACTCGCCCCCCGGCTCTCTGCAGCTGACGCAGGAGCGCTTCGGTCCTTACCGTGGAGAGCAGGGAGATGCCCGGAAGATGAGTGGACAGCATCCCCCGATAAATGTCTCCACGTACCTCCAACAAGGTATTTGCACGCAGAGGGTCAACAAGCCATCGCATGCAACTGCCTTGGGTTTGGGTTTTGTGTTTGAGCATTTTTTTTTCCCAAAGCCACCCACTAGACAAAAAGCCACGGAACAGAGTTTTCTAAAATCCCTGCATTTGCCAGAACGGGCTCTGTGTCTTTGTCTTTACATAAAACAGTGCCCGTTGGCCAAATGTGCCTGTAACGAGCTTGTAAAACAAACCAGAAGTCTCAGCTCGTCCTCGAGACTAAAACCAAGTCACTTTATTCCCAAATCTTGCAAATATGTTAGGAGCGTTAGAAGTGGGGCTAAAAAGCCTCCTAGCAGAGCTGGTTACCTGCTGTGAGCCTCACTGCCACAGTCCCTTTCACCAGACATATTAAATCTCTTACTCTAAGAAAACAGGCACTTGTCACAATTGAAACCCGACGTATCAGGGCAGCGGGATGTAAGAGTTTAGGGAACTCTGTATTTTCCCCAGAGGCCCTCCCGAGCGAAGGTCTGAACACACCTCTCCAAGAGGCCTTCAGGGTCTGCCCAACGTTTCTGAGGGCCACGTCCAGAGCGTGTTCCAGAGAGGCAGCCCTCGACGGCCTCCCCTGTGCACAGCCAGCACCTCGCCCCTGGCCTGGCGCTTAGTTATTTATGGAGTGAAAGAGGTTGTGATGAGATGGCAAGTGATTTCCCCCCCAGAACCGCGTTTGTTACGCTCCCCCTCCCCGTTGGGTGTCCCGGCTGTCTCCCCCGACGGCAGATCCCAGTGCCGGCCCCAAGCCCGGGGCTGTAGGGCACGGCCGGCGGCCGCGCTGCCCGGCCTTGGGAATGGCCACCCCGGCCCCCCAGCAGCCGAGGCGGGGGGCCGCCAGCTCTCCTCTCCCCGCCCTTCGGCAGCACGCTGTCATTCTTTCCCATCTCTGGAGTATGTGTTTTATTACAAATTATTTCATTTGATGAGCAACATTCCCGCCGCCCTGAGCAGTCTAAGTGGAAAAAGGTTTACTTGGCGTTGCAAAACAGTTTCAATGATAATAGTTTTTTAAAAAAATAAGAAGTCAACTACGCTCACACAAGAGTATCTAGATATCGCCAGAAGGGCTGAGCTGGCTTCCACGGGCCTGGGCTGCCAGGTTTTCCACCCAAACTAGCCCTCATCTCTCTTTTTTTTTTTTTTCTTTTTCTGATGGGGACAAGGAAAAAGAGGTCTCCTGTCCCACCATCCCACATCTACTGCCAGGGTAGGTCCTCCCCGTCCAATCCTCCTCGGCTCTTTCCGACCATCTTGGATAAAGACTGGCAATTGTTCAAAACTGG
The DNA here is from genome assembly GCA_013396875.1 of Vireo altiloquus. NCBI lineage: Eukaryota > Metazoa > Chordata > Aves > Passeriformes > Vireonidae > Vireo > Vireo altiloquus. The sequence continues at coordinate 539,111 of VZRF01007136.1, forward strand.
CAAAATGTCTCCTGTAGTTTAAGTTCAATATACGCCAGGGGAAACCCTTTTTTTTTTTAGGGCGTAAATGATTTCTTACAACACTCTCGGGTTTGTGACTTACAACGAAAGGAGGAAAAAAGGCAGAGGCGGCCGGAGGCTGGGCTGGGAGAAGCCCACCGATCCCTGAGTCATAAAAGCGTACAATGAAAGGGCTTTATTGTCTCTCGTTAAGCAGTTCATAAGTGACCCCGTTTATTTCTGAATAGCCATGTTTTGATGACTTATAGTATATGCAAAAACAAACTTTCCCGCGGTGTTTTTTTCTCCGTCATGCTTTTCTTTTCAAACAGCCAGATGATTTTAAAAAGAAAAACACCCAGAAATGATAAATCGCATCGCATAGCTAATGGCTGGAGGGCGCGTTTACCAATTCATAATCATTTATTCTTGGTGATGTATGACCCTTACTCTTAAATCTCAAAAGCTTCTATTTGAAGGTGTAAATAGCTTTTTCCCCCCTTGCAGTAAACCTTACTGCATTAGCAGTGATTGATCTCCTGTACAATTCGTCCCAGAGTGCTATTTTAGAGGGGGAACACTGGCTTTTGGAGATTAACTGGGGAGTCTGTTACATATTAATGAACCTAGGAGATATACTAACGTTTTGGTAATTTAGTTATTTGTGTCTATAGCTTTCGCCGTTATTTTCTCTTAGACCCCCGCGGTTGTTATACATCGAATTAAAAAGTGGTCCTTCAGCATCATTTTTTCAGTGGCAACTAAATGCCATTTAATGTGAAAAACAAATGTTGACTTGTCTCTTGAAGGAAGTGTGTTTCTTGGCAAGACATCAAAGTGTTTTAAACTGTATTAGAAGGGTTTGTTAGTTTTCTTACCCGGAGCCTACGGTAATGTAGGGAAACAGCCTCTCGGTGGAAGCACCCGTCGGAGGGGGGAGCGGGCTCTGCGCGGTGCTGCACATAGGTGCACGCTCGAGAGGTGGCTTTAGCTGCAGCAGGAATGCACCTCTTTGCTGGGATTACAGCCTTGATTAACTTGCTAATGAATAGGGATGTTAAAGAGTCGTCCGGAAACCCGTCTGTGAGAAGGAGGAGTGAGAAACTCCTAGGTTGGGCTTAGCCTGCAGAGAGAGCAACTTCACTAAAATGCCATTAACCTACTGCTCCTTAGCAGACACTCGGGCAAAGCACCTCGGAGATGTCTGAGAAAGGGCTGATGTGGAAGCAGGGGGTGGAATCCCTGCTGGGCTCTAGCTTCTGCCCCCGCAGCTGATGCGGGGCTGCGGAGCGGGCAGGGCAGCCGGGAGCCGCCGGGCCGGGCACCGCGCACTCGGCGCCGGGGCAGCCGCTGCCCCACACTCCAGCGGAAAATAGTGCCGGGGAGATGGCGGGGTGGGGGACAACGGAGCCCGGCGGTTTTTTTCAGTGGTTCCACTCCCTATTAACTTTGACATCTTTCTCGGATTTATAAATTAGAGTCCATTATCCTTGAAGGTCGTTAAAGTAGGCAGCTCAGCTAAGAATTAATGCGTGCAAACCCGCTCGCTACAGCTGTCTTCGCCCTGAGCTGTCTGGTGGGCTCAGGAAGTTGGCGGAAGCTTCAGTCACTCCAGTGGTCAAAGAGAGATACCGGTCCCTTCTGCTCTCCTCCTCGCCATTTATCGCCGGTAGAAGGTCGAAACGCAGCTGGCCACCAGCCTGGAGAGAGCAGCGAGCAGATTCCCAAGGCGAATGGACCTGCCCTTATTTTTGAAGGAAACAAACATATTTCTCCCCCCTCGTCCCGTTCCAAAGTTAAACATTTGTTTAGGACAAACTCGAGAAGCAACAGTCTTTGCGAGAACTTTGTTTTCCCCTTCTCCTTGTGCATAACAAAGTGGTCATAGGCTACTCGGCCAGTTGGCGAGGAGAGAACTTTTGTTTTCTGGGGCGATTTATGTTCTTTATAAATATGTGGTTTGGAAAATAAAAAGAGACTTGAAAACGTTGTTACAATGAAAAAGGACAAATTAGAAGACATTTTCTGTGATCAAAGGAGGAAGAGAAAGCGAGTAGGGGTATTCAAAAAGCTTGACTTATTCACACAACTCCTTTGGAGCCCAGGGGCAACAAGCGTGTCTTACATTGAAAAGGCGGCTCTATTCAGAGTGCAGGTGCGAAGTGGTGTGGCACATTCTGCCACATTATGTAAAGGTTGTTGGAGATTAGTGTTCAGACTTAATAACTAAAGCGCTTGATTTACATTGGAAAAAAGCCCCCTCATCCGTGAAAGCAAAATAATTTAACGCGTGATCATTTCGAGTGCTGCTGATATCCTAATACTTGCATTGTTCTCGGCCAAGTACTAGAGGAGCGCGGATTGATGCTTTTGGGAACCTATCATTTACAGCCACTGAACTCTGCTCAGAACTGGAGGTCTGGAGGGGAGATAAAAGAGGGGCACAAGAGAAAAGTTTCGCATTAGGGGAAAAAAAAAAAAGAAAAAAGAAAAAAAGGAAAGAGAACAATATAAACGTGACAGTTCTCCTCCTCCCCGCAGAGGACTCCATGCCTCCTGTCCAGTGCCAGGGCGAAGCAGCGTCCAGGTCTACGGAAACGAAAATTGGGCTCAGGTCTTAAGGCTTTTCCCTACTCCGCCTTCCCCCGTCGGAGCAGAATTACTTACCTTACTAATTATTCATATTTATGTAAATGTCATTAGTTAATGTAACTTTCTATAAAAAGATAATCAGGCGAGAACGGAGCATAGGTATTACCTTAAGTGCATTGGCTCTGGTTGTTTCATTCATATGTTAATACACGTGATGCAGTCGTGCCAGGCTTGGGGAGGGTGGAGAGGAGGGAAGAGGAGGAAGGCAAGGAAAAGAAATTAAATAATAATAACAAAGCCCCACAAAGGCTTTAAGTTCGCATTGCGGGACCAAGGAACACGATGCCTTCTGATGCGCTGAACAAAGGGAGATCCGGCGCCGTCCCAGCCGCGGCGGCTGTCCGGGCATTCCGGCAACTTTGAGTGGCTTTTTTGTTTGTTTGCGTCCCCTCCTCTCCTGAAGGAGAATTTTATGCTTCAAACCCTTTCGATCTACCCAAATCCTCGTGCCGAGCCTAGTCCCCCAATTCCCGAACGACCCGAATTAAAGTATCTTTGTACGGGACACGCACCAATTAAAATTGCAATATCTTTTTGCATCTCCCTCTTTAGTGTAAGCATTTTAGGGCCGTTTCCATAAATTCTCTGCGAGAATAAAGGCTATAATGGGAACAAGGTGAGAAAGCTGTTAACCATTGTTTCAGTAAGAAAAGGTCGTAAGTCAGGCAATTGGTGTCTGACCTGTCAGGATAAGGTATAAAGGCTTTATTCATGCAGTCGCTCACGATTTTCTCAGCTCTCACAAAAGTGTTTTTATGATTCTGTTTTCTTACCTCGTTCCTTAATTAAAAAGCTGAATGATTAGAATAGCACCTGCATAATGTCTGAACGACGCCTGCATACTAATTCGCGAGTCTTTACATCTAGTAATTATAACATAAAATCAGAGATTGAATAAAACAGAAGGATTTTGCCCCTAAAGCCCTGCTAATCCTCTTTTAAAAGAGTCTGCTGAAATAATTCAGAACAGTTTCCGGAAGTTGGATTACCGACTCTTTTTTGACTATTTACAATGAAATGATATTTCACACTTAAAGGACTCTCTGTATTTCTACAACAGGTTTTTTCAGGTGGCCTGTTTTCTAGACAATAACAAGCCAGCGATTCCTTTCTTTTCCTACCCGTTTTTCCCCTCTTTCTCCCAGCAAGATCTTCATCTTTATCAAGTGTATGCGAGAATTAATCTGTCCTCAGGTAGGGATAACAAAACCTCCCCCCTTGAAGCCTCCCTTTGACTCCCCTCTCCGGGACTCCCCGTGACGAGGGAGGAGGGAGGGCTGCGGGCAGACAGCCCAGTTGTGCCCAAGTTCAGATGCACCCTGTTTCCCTCGCGGGAGCTAGGCGGTGGAGCAAGGAGCTCGCATTGCTTCACTGTTGCCCCCACCCAGGCCAGACGATAATTTAAGCCAGGACGCACTATTCAAAAGTTGAAGATTAATTTTTTTGTGCGTCTTCCCGAAACAGCTGGGGGGATGATGGGGGAGTGGTGGTGTCCCCGTTTTTGACTGTGTTCAGGACGTACTGTAGCAGGTAACATCAGGGGTAGCAGAGAGGCAAGGGGGCAAGAGGGAGGTGCTGGCCGCGGGCATCGCCGTCCCGGGGGCCTCCTCCAGCTCGGGCGGGCGGCTCGGCCCCGCAGGGCTCAGCCCGGCTCCCGCTGCCGGGGGCTCAGTCCGACCCCCGGGGTGGCTTTCCCGGTATAGGCAACTCGCAGTGACCCGCAGACGGCTTTTTCGGCAGTATAGAGCCGATCCTCCGGGTAACATTGACTGTGGGGGGGGGGAAGGGGGGCCGGGAAGAAAATCTGCCTGTCTATTTTTGGAAAAAGGTTTCCTTGTAGACCGGTGAACTCCAGCCAGGCCATGGGATTGCCTGCTTCATGATGAAGAAGAAAAGGAAGCTGATGAGTGGATTTTGAAACGCGGGAGCTGGTGCCTGCACCCTCTGCAGCTCCTCTGGGTCTTGGCACCTGATCCAGAGGAGCCAGAGTGGTCCTGGCCTCGGAGTGGGGTGGATCCAAATGTAGAAGAAGTCGAGAATAAAGTCAGCCTCATGGGAAGTTTCAGAGGTTTCTCTGAGGTGTTGCCATCATTGGGAACACCTTAGTCTGTTGTGTCATTTTTTTAAACTGTTACAGGGCTGCTTTTGTAGTGACTTTTGTCCTTCCCTCTCCTTTTCCTCCCATAGTGTAATCCTGCAAAAAACTCTAAATCATCTACGAGAAAATGGAGTCAACATGTCATTCAGCATTAAAAATTCTAGGAGCTTTAACTAAAAGCTTTAATTGCTATCCTGGCCCCATTATAACCATGGGAACAACATACTCTGTTGGAAACTCAGAAATGTTACACACTGCTTTAGCAGGCACTGCCCTTGTTTGTTTACTTTAGCTTACTTTCATTTATATCCCAGGAATATTATTTCACTAGGCGACACACGAAAAGACAAAGGGTGTAAATAAACTAACATATGGCCCAGAGGTTTTAGAGGAGCTGGAGCCGCTTAGCAAGTCATGTGGGTGATACTGGGAATCCGTCTTCTGTCCTTCCCCCGCTCCCTCATAACCTCCTTCTCCCTGTGTTTTCCTTCTACCTTCTCATGATAAGTCACGTTTGTGTCGCGAATGGCTTTGGGGCACCAGATGGTTTTTCCTTCGGACTGCAAAAATGTGGGCAGCGCAGGGGTGGGGAGGCATGGACGCAGGTCCGTGTGCCTCTGCCTCTACGTGCAGCTGGAGAAAACCCATTGACATAACAAATGTGTGTGGGGATGTGTGTACACACGCACACCAGCCCCGGACACGGCCGCTCCCGGGTGGGGAAGAAGGGGCACCGGACAGAGCTGGGCCGTTCTGGGCTGAGCCGCCCCTTGGAGGGGGTGGCTGGAGAGGCACTGAGCAGAGTCGAGCAATCTGGCGCCCACAGAGACACTTGACAACCTTTTTTTGTTGTTGTTGTTTTCAATTGTAATCAGTTTCAGGATTTCTCTCCCAAAAATCCCAACCGGGGTTGAGCCCTGCTCCGTCCGGGAGGTGTAGGGTGTTTAACCACATGCTGCACCTCTTGTCCCTCTGCTTCTCTGGGTAAGGTTTCGGAAACGGGTCTCAGTTACTGATTCATATTTCTAATCTTCCTTTCCTGAACATACAATGTGCTTTTGTTAAATGAATGGTCTTTAATTAATGCACTTGCACAATGCAGGGCCTTGCATGGGGATCGATGATAGGAAGCAACAGGGGATGGTTCCCTCCAAAATGGTTTGTCAGCATTGAGAAAGAAAAGGCAATGTCTATAAAAGGGCCACTAATAATGCCCACACGTCTCTCACCATGTTGTCTGAGGGGACATTCCTTCCCTTGTTGACAGTCAAGTGTAATAAGTACATGTCTTCGCTCAATCATTATAGACCATAGAATTGTATTCTTTAATTAGCATGTACTGTTAGCCTTCCTTTCCTTTATGGGCCAGTTTTTGTCTTTTCCAGGCCAGCAAAACTGTTTTCCTTCATTTCTTTTTCTTGAATTCTATTATTTCTTAAATTATTTTCTTCCTTTCTCTCTCTCCCCCTTCATGTAGTCAAATGTATTCTCTATTGACAATATTCCTGGCAGCTAAAGCCAACTTTTTGTCATCTCTCTGTGTTAGGCAACTTCTTTCAAGTTTTTCTTTTTTAAAAGGATTCAAGGAAGCGCATGCGCAAGGCGCCCGCCGGGTTCGGGCCGCGGTGTGCCCGAGGCTGCTGCATCCCTCCAAACAGCAAAGCTGGCATTTGTCATGTGAAGAGAGTTTTGAGAAGGTTTGGGAGCTGCAAGCAGGTTCGGGAGCTGCAAAACCCTGGAATGTATTAACAGCAGTCGGGAGAATACACAAGGCAAAGAAAGCTTACTTTCAGATTACTTTAGCTGATGAAAGAATTCTCTCTCTTACAAAATAAATAAAATGCCCTAAATCCTCCTAGGAACCTTATAAAAAGGTTATATTTTGCTGTGACGGGGACCCATTCTGGAGGGAGGGAAATACTTCAAAAGAGCACTTGCATCCAGCAAAACAACAACCCTTCGGGCGGAGGGGAGCAGCAGCAGCCTCTCGGGGTGGCCCCGCCGAAAACTCACGCCAATCCCCCGAGCGCTGGTGCCGAGCACCCCAGCGTTAGTGTCCCCAGAGTCACACAGTGCCCGTGAGGGTGCCACTGCAGAGCTAACCGGGACACACACCCACCCCCCGAGGGACAGGGCTCCACCTGAGTGACCCTGGGCTCTGTTTCCTCACCCTGCGCCTTGGTCAATGCCTAAAATACAATTGGTTCAAAGTCTGTGATCTGAAAAATGTTGTCTCAGAAATGAAGCCAAAGAAGGGTTTTGGTTTGGTTTGGTTTGGTTTTTTTTTAATGGAAATGCCAACCTAAAACGATTAACATTAAAAAAGGTTAAAGACCAACAAAAAACCACTCATTAATACTTGATTGTACACCACATTAATAGTACACAGGTTTGGGGAATTTTTTTTCAACTAATATAAAAACCAACAGAAAGAGAAGGTTGATTACACAGTCTTTTAGGAATGGTTCGGTATCATCAGTACAAACACATATTTTAAAAGTGCACATTTGTAAAAATAACCATAGAAATTAAATGCTTATAAATATTTATTGTAAAAAAGATCCAAATATTAAAAATAAATAGTAAGTTCAAACACACAACAGAACATTCCTTCATTGCCAAACATGTGATAAAGAAAAATAAGGAATATAAGAAGTCAGGAAAGAGATACAGTATACCGACATGGTAAATATTTTTCTTCAAGCTACATTTTTCAGAGGCTTCTCTGTACAGTTCACAAAGAATGTGTTAGATTTTCCCATAAATATGACAAGATCAAAAAATAATAACAATAGTAATAGTAATACCCACTCCACTCTAATTCGACTCTGTCTTTACTCAGAAAAGGTCCCATTAAATTAATGGTTTGGCTTAGAATAGCAGGATTAGGCTCAGATAATTCTGTAACAACTGAAACAGAAGTACACGGGTGAGTTACAACTTCAAGGAATTCATAATCTGAACAGGGCATTGCATGATCTCCAATGAGAAACTACTAAATAAAACTTGATCAGGGAATCATTTCAATACAACACTGTTATGTTTATAAAATGAAGATACAAAAGAGATGCAGTTCGACTATCCTCACATGTACGGACAATAAAACATGAGAGCATATGGAAGCTATCACTTTGAATGTGTTAACAACTTCAATACATTGCAGTATATACATGCTTGATAGGTATTCGGACTGTTAAATGATCAAAGATTTTACCCTATGTCTACACTCTTGCTTTCACTCTACTGGAAAGAAAACATTTGTTGGTCACATAGTGATGTTAATGAAACCCAACATTTCTGCCTTCGTCCAAGAATTGCATTCTGTGCGGAGTGTGTGTACAAATAATTTATTGGACGGAAAAGTTTGGAGGATGAAATGCAAAAACAATGGACATAATTTCAACTTTCGAACTGTAAGGTCATACAGACATCTATGGACATCTGTACACAGTCAGAGTTTCACGCAGACACAGCCACATATATCCAAATGTATGTCTATACACAGGATTCGATAGTTTGGTATTTTCTGCACCCTCTGGGCCCCTAAAGTTATCTTTAAAAGTTTGATTTTATCTCTTTAGAAACGGTTTAAAGCTAACGGGCAGGGTGAGTTTGACAGAGAGGAGAACAAATCGCTGACAAAGAACCTTTTACGTTTCATCAGCGTTGTTAGGACGACGAGCAGGAATTTCTCAGATAATAACTCCCACTTCAAAGATTTCTCAGCTCAATAGAAATTGGACCATCCTTTTTATTCAACCACAAGGGCTGGCACTAAAGACGACTCAACTGTTTGAATTTTTTTTCCCGTGTTTATTTTTCCCCTATTCACTAGGGTACTTGGATAAAATAAACAACAAGACAATTACTGGAACATGGACTTCTAACTTTCCCGGGCCCATGGCCCAGCGCCCATGGCCCCGGCCACGCGGGTGTCAAGTTCCCCCACACCACGGAGCCTCCGCTCGCTGCCGCGCAGTGACAGCGGGACGGGACAGAGGGGGAATGGGGGTATGGGCATCTCCCCCCACACCTCACCCCGCTTCCCAGCTCCTGGGGGACTTCCACTGGGACACCTACTCCCTGAGACAGAGGCAGCCCAAGGAGGGGGATCTTCCAGTCCCCATCCTATCTTCCCCTCCCAACTTGGTGGGGAGGAAAGGGAAGCAATTCTCAGGCTTTGAGGCCAGTTTTGCTGCTAGAAGCTGGTCAGAAAGGCTGAGGACGGCGGGCGGGAGCTCCTGCCGAGCTTGGAGGCTGGCAGTCCCTTACTTTGGGGACAAGGAGACTGGGGCTACAGCGTCGGAACAGAGTCCACCTCGGGGGGAGGGTGAAGCCCAGCAAAACCCAGCTCCGCCGAAGTGCACTAGGTGGAGGAAGTCTATCTCTAGCGGGGAGCAGATTGAGTGTATTAAGCTAGCATGAAACCAAAGGTCAGTGCAAATGTATCTTAATAGACTGTCTCAAATGGAGTGTGCCTCCTTTGAAGGCCGCTTGCTATTGCTCTCCTCATTACCATAGCGATCCTAACGTGGCATGCTGATGCACCATAAAACTCACACTTTCAACCCCAAAATCAGGCCCTTTGAACAACCCGAGCTTGATTAGACCTTTCTCCTTTTCTTTCCCCCCTTAAAAACCATTTCCTTGCCTTTAGAAACTCGCCCTCAAATCCCAAATGCATTCTCTGATCCTGGCAGAAAGCAGAAACAAAAGTGAGCTGAGGCGACGGTTCAAGCGGGCCTTTTCTTCCTGACAGTCTTATCCATTTTTATTATGGTCTGGAACAAGTGCCCTGTTCGCGTGGGTTTTGTTTACCGGAAATTAAATGAAAATGATTTAGTTCGCGTCAAACAAAAATATATACTTGTATACACAAGAAAAAGGGCCTGTTAGACGTAAATATTATGTCCTTAATGAAAAGACTGGACGGGCTCCAGACTTCGCCTTTCACTATTTAAGTATGACTTGCCTATTGCCATAGAAATCCTAACTTACCATGAAGATTCACCGTTGTGAAGAAATACTTCTTTGTGCGAGCTTGCTTTGATGTCTAAGGCATAAGATTCAGGCTTTCAGCTGCGTCTGTCTAGATTACCTTGAGAGCAACGGGGTAGACATCTGTAACAAGCAAATGAAAAATTAAAGGTGATTAGCCTGCACATCCAAATACTTCTGTAAATAGAGAAATAAAGAAATAAACAGAGCTCAGGACATGATGGAAACATCCTCACTACCCGCATCTGGCTTCTGAACTTCTCGATTTCCATGGCACAAGTTTCAGGGGCTGGAGAGGAGAACAACTCTCCCCTGTTTAGGCTCCTCTTTCCCACATTGCTCTCACCTAGCTGATTCCCTGAGTGTATTCCTGGTAGCAACACGCTGTTGTCACTACCCGTGGTGTTTAAATACAGAAGTTGTTGAATTTGGGCAAATGAAAAAAGGAACGCCGACTTGGTGCCTTGGGAGAAAAATATGGATGTATAAGCAGGGAAAGCACTGGGCATTGGGGTGTTTTTTGTCACTGACCAGCTATTTATTTTCCTGTAGTTTTTGTATTTATAGGTATCAACATACACGTGTGTATGTGCATGTGTGTACAGTTGTACACACACAGTATCCAGTCACCTGGGTGCAGAGGTGATCTATCAGACACAAGAGGATGCAGTTACAGCAGCCTTCTGTCTGCTCTCCGCAAGCCATAGAAACCCCTTCCAGCAGCCCATGCTATTTATTTCCCTATACTATCTGGTATTCTTAAACATCATTAAAGTAATTAAAACGGCACCATTCAGTAGTTTCAAGCTACCCCAGTGGAGAGGTTTGTTTATTTATTTCGGGGTTTGTTTATTTTTTTTACCCTCCTCCCTTCTTTCTCTGAACCAGTGCAGTGAACCCTGTAGGTTTGAGACTCTGGGACAGGATGGAGATGCTAAAGCCGCGTTGTGGGAGCGGTTCATTTCTCCTCGGGGCTGTTCGCAGGGCACAGCCGCGGAGCAGCGGTCCCAGGTCCCGGCGCTGCCGGGGGCTGCCCGGCCCCCGCCCTGGCAATGACGTCAGAGAATGGTGTCCCCCCACCCCAGCAGAACCGCCCCCCCGGGAGCCTCGGCGCCCACGGTTCAACAGGAGCCGCAATCTGGGTGGGGACGGGCGTGTTTAGGTATTAGGAGTCATTACCAGTGGGAGCTAAAATGGACAGTTAATCATCGCACCCCTCTGGGCCTTTCTTTATTAGCGACTACTGGGTGGGGGGGGGATGAAATATATATATATGTATTTATATACAGAAAGAGGGAAAAGGAGATTCTTTACAGAAACGTCCATCGAACGGGTTAATTANCAGGGATAAGGAAAGGGAATGCAAATCAGTTGGCGTGTAAACAGACTGGAACAAGGCGGTCAGAGCGGGGGTGTGTGGCACGGCGGGAGGAGGCGGCAGCGCCCCGGCCGAGGCGAGCGCGACCCTCCGNTACAGAAACGTCCATCGAACGGGTTAATTAATCAAAAAATTTAATGGATCCATTTCGTACAAATTGGTAACAAATAATAGTTTATATATATATATTTCTTAAGAAAACCACACTCTCACAGAAAATCGTGGGCGAACAGAACACTGCAGCACACAGTACTGTTGACAAGAGAAAAC
>VZRF01007136.1:581399-820352 GCA_013396875.1 Vireo altiloquus
CAGAGGTCGCGGGTGCGCACGAGTGGCGGGGTGGCCGCCGGGCCCTGAGGCTCAGCGCTGCCGCCGTCCCGCTCCGCGGGCTCTGCCCGGCCACGGCGCTGCCCTCGGGGCCGGCCCGGTNGCTCGGCGGAGGCGGCGGGGGTGCGGAGCGGCCGCCGGCCCCGGGACGCGGTGCCAGCCCCAGCCCGGCCTGATTAGCTTGTCAGGGTTTATCTCGTTAAGTTGTGCAGGACGTTACTGACATGACGAGGCACGGGCAAACTCTGGAGAGGGATTAATCTCCTGAAGTTGCTGTCACAAAAAGAAAAAATAAAAAAGGACTGTAAAAAGAGAAGGAATCAGCCTTTCGTATTTTAGGCGATCATTTGTCGAGCATCTGCGGGTACTGCTGCTCTGCTCAGGCTGGCTGGCCAGGGGATCACTGCTTTAGAGACAGCGTTCTCGTGGCGCAGACTGATGTCCTTTCCTCGCGGGAAGAGGTGAGCGCTGCTCCCGCACTGCTGCGGGCGGCAGGGGCCCGGGCACGGCACGGAGCCGATCCTGAGCTCCTCAGGCAAAACTTCCAGCTCAAGCGGGACCGAGTTCCCAGCCGACAGCAATTTCCCCCTCTCTAATGAGTCGCCTCTGCTAATAAATGGTGCCTCTCCTCAGGTTCCTCAGCGGGCTGCAGCTGAGTCCGAGAGAATTTGATCCTTTATTCCAAGACGTGTTTTAATAAAACTGCTGTAACGTTGGCATTTTATTAGGAGCCTATTGTTTCCAAATTAATCCTTAATCTACAAAAAGGTCTATCCTACGGAACTAGATTCACGTCTGTCCACCCCTTTCTTCGTCTACATGCATTTTAGTACTAAGAACCTACCTCTACATTTCCCTGAATCATCAGACCATTGATTTGCTGGGGAGCTAGCTGTTTCACCCAGATGGATATAATTCTGAATAAACTCGGAAGAAATGCAAAAACATGTGCTTTTCTGTCATATTCCTCCCCCCCCCCCCCCCTTTTTTTTCCCTTTCCTCTTTAGTTGGTTTGTGTTGAGCAACGCCTTCAGAAACTTCATTATCTAAAAGGCAGACCTAGAGGGCAGGGACTTTGGGAATAGTTCCCTTTTATTCTGAAACTGTCTAAACTTAGAGCAGGGTTGAACATGTCCTCAAATCTGCACCTTCCAGGAAGAAATGAATGATGTGCCAGACACTTCACTTCTAGTCAAAAAAATATAAACCAAATGCTGTGTGGTTCAGAATTCTTTCTCAGGCCTATTTTCTGTGTGCATTTTACAGACTGAATGTAAAATGGTCACCTCAGAAGTTGATAAAAAACTCATGTAGATTTTATGGTATATCTTTTGCTCCATTTTGTTTCAAGTAGATTTTACTAACAATTCATACAAAAAGAAAATGGAAAGCCAACCCAACAGGATACCTTTGCAGGTTGCAGGCCAAGCAAGCTCAAACAGCTCATGTTAGACATAAAGTTGGACGAGGTATAATATTTCTGAAAACATCCCCCTTCCCCCTTCTTCTCCTCCTTTCTTCCCCTCCATGCAAATAGATATATTTTTGCACTTAAAATTTCACCCTTCTTTGACTTTCCTGAATGGTGAAAGTTTACACCCAGGTCAGCAAGAAGCACTGTAACAGAGGGTGATATGCGGTGGAATTTAAGGTTTTAGGGTATTGTACATAAAAAAAAAATCCCAACAAAGCAAGTGTAGTTTCTGCTTGATATCTAAAAGAACTATCATCTAGGAAATACCCTGAAAATGCTCATCTGCTAGATAACATGAGTACTGAATAGAAATGTATTTCCACAAGCTCTGCAATACAAGTCAAGAAACATTGTTAATATGTATGATTGAAAAATCAAGAATTTGTAAAGACAGTGCCAGCATCACAGCACTCAAGATATTTTTTCCTATTTATAAAAAATAAATGTTTAATTATTCAACTTTGGATTTTCCTTGCCATGTCTTTATGTTTTATTGGCATGTTAGGTTTAGGAAGTGGGGTTATAACACAGGCAGTTACAGACCTAATGTGAGTATCTATGTTTGAATCAAAATCATTATCTTTCACATAGGTGAGTGAAGCAGGTTATATATACTTACGGCAATTTTTGTGTCAGTCATGTTTTTTGATCCATTTAGATTTTGTTTTATTTTTATTTACCCCTACTGCTTGCCGCAGGACTTTCACTGAGACAAATATACCTAACACGAGCATTTATAATTGTCTGGTTAGTTTGTTTGAAATACTCAGGATATATTTTTAAAATGAAAACATACTTTTAATGCTCTGTTAGTTTTCTGTTGTGATATTTGTAGGAGTTGTCTAGCCTCTATGTGTGCTTGGTCAATATACAACGTGGTTCATACTTCCACAGACATTTTTAATCATACGGCAAATTGTTGAATGTTCCTGTAAGGAGTAGTGGACAAAGGCTACCAGGAAGGGTGGCTGCATTAAACTGGTGAAACACATGAGGGCTGAAATAAGAGACTGAACCAAACCACCCTGAAATCAATGGGAGACTTACTGAGTGCGAACAAAATTCAGGCACAGTGTAAATCAGTGTACAGGTATGGCACTTTTTATCGCTTTGCAGTTTTGGTTTGGTTTATAGTATGTTGTTTACAGGTAACATTCTACATTAAAATTATTTACAGGTAACATTCTGTATTAATTTTTTTTTTTTTTCATGTCTGGCATAAAAAGGTCTGTGTTTGGATGCAAACACATGTACTGATAGGAAACCTGGACTGGTATTGCAGAGTGGATGGAAATGACATGGGAGTCGCCTTATCCAAGCAATGATTGCTTTCAGGATATTTCTTAAAATATTGTTCTTTTAGACAAAGGTGTGTTTTTGCAGGAATGCAGCAACTATCCAAAAGATTGGTCAGGTCCTTTCCAGTAAATAATTTTTTCCAACCACATGACTAAAAGTTGAAAACTGCCCACATTACCATATCCCATATTCTTCTTTGCCAAGGAGTAACAACGTTGAGGGACCCCCCTCTCTCCCGCTGCTCACTCAACCTTAGCATAGTCCTACAAATATAACATAATAATTAATTCACTGCTAATATTGGAACTTGACTGTGAAAAAGCTGTTTTCTGCTAAGAGAATTCAGATGCAGTAAACACTGCTACAGCAAATGGAGTGTTTCTGTTGGGATATGCTATAAATGGTGTTTAGTCAGTTCCCACTGGAGCCATAAGTTTAGGATCAGATCCTGCTTAATATCATATTTCTCCTTCTCGTGATACTTATTGACTGTAGCAAAAAGCACAGCTATTTATAAAACCCTGCCCCTTAAAAAATATATGGACTTGCTTATCTAGAAAATCTCAGTATCAATGTAATTTTTAATTTTCTGGGCACATTTGCAAAGGACTTAGAGACTCCTTTACAAACTTAGCTTCATACTTAGATATTTTCTCCTTTTTAGTTCTATCGTGTACTGAAGAATAGCTCATTTAATTAAAAATCCTGACAGCATAAAATTGCAGAACGTTATCAGTAGTTGCAGAGAAAGGGCCAAAATCTTGTTTTCTTATTCTGGCAAAATTTCCAATCGGTGCTATGTCCTTTATGAAGCTGGGACATATATTTAAAGATCCCACCAGTAATAAAGAAATTGTTTTACTCTTGCTTAAGCATTTTCTTGCTGGCTGATGGCAGCAATCAGAAAGCTGCATGCCCCTAGTTTTTCTTGTCATAAACTAGGTAGCGTTAAGACGAAATCCTAAATGTTTCCAAAAGCTGTAAACAACTACTTCTGATATGGATCTGTACATGAACAATCTGTCCATCCTCTTCCAAGCAGGACTTTGAGTTAAACGATAGGAAAAGTTCTGTAGCCTTTTAACTTTTCCCCAGCAAAATCTGTCATTAGTTAAAATATTATTTTTACCTGTAGAAGTACAGTGAAAGGGCTTTACAGTCCAGATCTCTTTATACTCTGTAGGTCTAGTAAAAAACCCAAAGTTTCCCGTCTGCCATGCCCAAAAAAACAATGACCCTATTTTCAAGTTCCACTCAATAAGTGTGTTAAATGCAGAAAGTATTTTGAGTAAATGTCGTGCAGCTGTTTGGTCACTTGCAATTCCTGTGGTATCGTGTCTGCCTGTGTTCTGTGCACTGCTATGGATACTGCAAGTGGACACTGCTATTTCTGACACATCTTGTCGCATTTTCTCTAAGTCTACAGGTTTTGTTCCAAGAAGATGAAAATAATGAAACATTATAAATATTAGATGGTCTTGCTCCAGTGTGTGGTGCTGTAAATCTCTGGAGATTTACAAAGAGACAGTGACAGCACGAATACAATTGCACATGATACGACTTTATGAGCTAATTCTATAAAGCAGCATCTTAGCTCTGCATTGACAATAATTTTTCACGGTGACTTTTGGAATGTCCCATGGAACCTTTTAATAGATTAATTATTTGCTCATTCCGAAATAAATTTGCACATGCCTAGAATTAAACAAAAGGCCCACGACTGCTTCAGGAGTTTTGCCTTAGAAAGAACTCAGGACAGAACCAGTTGTTTCAGGGCTCAAATTAAAACGCTGAAATAGTGTGATAATCTGCCAGGACACTCTGCTCCGGCTGTGCACCACAGCCAGACATGCCCTGCGAAGCCTTTGCACTGTCCACTGGTCTCTAAAGATTCTAGGCTGGTGAGGGAGAAATATTTCTTCTCTGTTCGTTCAACAGGTGACTTTGAAATGACCTATGAATTCTTCCACTTTTGTCAAGCTGAGATCAATAGCTAGCGTGGTTCTAGGAAAATACATGTACGTATTTTCTCAAGGCATGCTAATTTAAAAAAAAAAGATCTGGAAAAACACTTGTGGTGTTAGAGGATTCAAAGACTACTCAGAAAAAAAAACAACTTTGGAATTGTTATAGCAGCTGCTATAATCTATTATGTAAATCATCTGGGAATTAAACCAAAATATTTTGTAAGATAGTTTTTGTCAAATAATAAATATGCTATCATTTAGACTTTATGTTTTTTCAGAAGTGTTATTGTTATCTGATGAAAGTGAAATCTCAGAGTACTCCTTATTTTGACTGATGAGGATTTAATATTTATTTATAGTCGTGCCAATGATAACACCCATATATCTGTTCAAGAGAACATATGTTTCTCAAAATTGGGTGTTGGAATTAATGCTGTTGATCCATACCAAGTTATATTTGTCTTCTAGGTGTCACCTACATATTCTCACCAAATTTAATCAGAGATACTAAAAGATAAAATATGTGAAAAGAATCCCCAAAAGGCATAAGTGCCTTTGGCCGCATTATTACTTACTTTAATGTTCATTTATATCACCATATCTCTTCAGAAACTCGATGGTTACTCTTCATTGTCTGAGTGTTCTGAACTGGCTTTTATAAAACCAAGAATCAGGGCCTTTAATTAATTTTACCCTTCTGTACAGGGCTGCTGTTGGGACATGTCAGATCATCAGCCTGCTGACTAAAGTACAGTATGATTTCACTAATGGCTGGGATGCATACTGCAGATTACCACATTTTGCAAATTAGTGAGTAATCAAACACCATAAAAATCAAGGATACTGCATAATGAAATATACTTTATTCATTTATTTTTACAACCATATATTAGTTTTAATTATTTGTGTTAGCAATTCACCGGATGCTAGAACATGGAGCTATAGAATGTGATTCTTCTAAAAATTATGTTTTACTATCCAAAGCCTCTGTTGTAGCACTCTGATATACAATCCTTTGTGAGAAGATGGGTGAGCACCTCTTCCTTGAGCGAGAAACCTTTTTATAGGGATAATCCTTAAGAAGGCCCTGAGTCCTCAGGGCCAGCCTGACCCATCCTGGTGAAGATGCTGGGAAGGACTGGCTGTCACCTTGGGAAGGTCGCTGCAGCTGGGCTTGTTGCTCACCTCTTTTGGCTTTCAAAGAGCTGATGAAGAGAGAGAAACTCACATTGGGCAGGGTAGAGCAGGAGCCTGACTCGAGTGCCCTTCGTCACTCACTGGAGGAAATCTCTCTCTTCTGCTCCTTCATTCCACTCCTTCCTCTTCCTATCCTGCTCCATCAAGCCCAGACCATGAAGAACACCAAACACAGAACAAGGGGTATGTTTTACCCCTAGTTTCTGGTATAATATCCAGTGATGGATCAGGGAGTGGGACCTTCTCTACTAGGTGGCTGTAGCCTTCAAGGAGGATTTATTGGGTTCCTTTCCAAGATGTCTACCTCCAGCACTAGTTGCTGCCTGCTGCCCACCTGGACAGAAATCATTCCTTTCATGTCTGCAGGATGAACTTCTGTTTCTCCTGAGATAGTCTGGGCCTCTGACATGGAGAAGAACATTCCCTCAGGGTCTTAATTTCTTGCCATTCTTTTAAGAAAAGTACTGATTTTTAAAAGTGTCAAGGTAAATATTTTGTGCATGTATAAAACCTATCTGCAATGTGCACGGTCTTTGTTTTGTTTTTTGTTTTTCTCTGTACATCTAATTTTCTCTTCCATATACTAGCTTGTCATCTGGCAGTTCCATAAACTCTCAGTTGTTAAAACCATTTCTCTTTTTTCCTTATATTTTAAGTTTGATCCATGAATGGCCTGTCAAGAGTTTTATATTATTGTAAGCTGAAGTTTGGATGGTAGCAGCGACAGGCCACTAACCATAATTGTGTTGCTGTTACCGCTGTAACAAATTTGTGTCATTTAGTTATTTTGAAGCTTGGGAAGTACAAAAAGGCAAATGTAGTACTGATGAATATTTATTATACTGCTGTGGGATCTTAGGTTTAACCATGTTTGCCTCAATTCTTGAAAACTCTTCTTAAAAATTTAGCAGAGTGGATTATATCAGAAAATGGGATAGAAGTGTGAAAAAACTTCCTTCAAAAATTATTTATGACTGTGGAAAATAATTATATAATTTTAATAAGAACAGTGTTAGGGATAGTCTTGCAAAGACTGGGGTAGGAGGTGCACTTGGCCTGACCTGAAGTCAGTACACCAGTGTTGGACAGGATGCTAAGCACTGTGTGAGGTACAGATTTTTCTCATTTGACAGTATTCAACTGAATGCAGGTTTATGCCCCAAATATCTATGTTTCTTGGTGACCTTATTAGAGAAAGGAAAGTTTCAGCCCCCTCATAGTCTCAGCAGGAGGAAGCCTTTTCCTGTATCACAGTCAGGGCAAAGGAAGGTTGTGTTCTTCACTGCTTCTGAGGCTGGTGGGAGTATTATTAACCTACTTGAAACATGATTTTAATGTGTATAAAACATGCTGGTAATTTCAACTTATTGACAGGACATTGAATTTTTTCTCTTTTTTTTCAGATAAAAATGAATATAGGCAATAGAAAATTGATAGGCATGGGTCATAATGTTTCCCTTCTTTACTTCAAGAAATAGTCTTTTTGAAATAGTCATAATCTATAAATGATTTTTTTTACTCACGTTGATAATATAGTGTGCATTAGAGACTTGACATAATGAATTATATTTTAGATAATTATAGTCTTCTTGGAAGCATAGCAGCCAGTATTTATCACATATGGAGGACCTCTGTGAGAATGGATCTCGATTTTTTTTATTTTCAGTTTAGTGAGAACTGCAGTTATCTAACAACCAGTGAGTCACTGCTAATGGCTGAATAAGAACTTTAAAGAAATTGTGCAGCATTGCAATAAAAAGAGCACTCTTTTCATGTGCTGAGTCTGACTGTCCATCAGTGTAGCTGGGACAAACTGGACTGCTGAGACTTAACCCTTCAGCATCAATGCACTTAAGTCAAGAGTAACTAAAGTTGAATCATTTTTGAGGTTTAAGCGGAGGCTAAACAGACCTGAGATGATCTTATGACTCCTGCAAACAAGCAACTGAATTTCATCCATCCAAACATAGCTAGTGGTTCCCTTGGACAGTGAGTGTGTGCAAAATACGACCATTTCTGAATAAGAAAACCTCAGACATTTACATAAGAACATCTCTCAAGGTCATAAAGTATGTGTGCTAAAGACAAAAGGATATTAATTTGACCATAATTCGTGTGAGGGCTTTCAACAAGGCAGTGGAATGCATATTTTTAAGACTTTTTTTATCTAGTAATTTAATTTCTCAGGAAATGCTTCCATTAATATTTTATTTTGAGCGCTGAGGCGCTAATGGTATTACCCATGTTTCTCTTTACTCCTGACAGTATACTCAACACGAAAAACTTGTTCCAGTAACATATTTATCCCCTGGTATGCATAAAGTCTTCTTTTTCTTTCTATCTCTTTTTTTTTTCCTCAATGCCCCTCACTTATGAAAAGCACCAATGTTTAGAAAGGCTGGAAAAATAACGAGATGGGGTTCATATGAAAAACTGTGATTTTTCTGAGTGAAATTAGAAACAGGGTCTCTTTAACATGGAAATTTGATTTCTCTACATTTTGAGGACTCATTTCTGCAACTGTCACATATGTAAAATTTCCAGTGAAGTCAAAGAGGCCTTTGAATACAAAGAAACAGCACAATCAAGCTCTGAATATATATATAAATTCCATATGCTTTTCTCTCTCTCCCAGTGATGTACATGTTATAATAATTTCATCCAGATAAAACTGTCATCATTTTAATTTCTACAGTCCTTAAGCTGTTTAAAAAATAAAATTAATAAAAACAATTTCTGAGGAGAACTCATCTTTGTGAGAGCATTTAATTAGCATATCTATTTTTTATTTTAATCTGAAAGGGGAAATATTGCATTGTCAGGACATCCTTGACTGATATCCTAGATATTTTGTTTGTTTGGAATGGCTTGAAATCACACAACTTTTCTGAATTATGACCAGATAAATATATCTAAGCCTGAGGGCAGGAAGTCCTGGCAGCTGAGATGTGGGGAACATGCAGTTTGTCCATACCAGATTCTTCTGTTCCCTTCTACTAATAAATCTAGTAGAAAGCTTTGTTTTCACTCTCTGCATGATAAATAAAGTCTCTGTCTATGATGCCATATTAGTGCTTGGTACTTATGCTTGTAATTCCACCTATTCTCATGGAGACATGAGACCTCTGTGAACCAAACCTCATCAGGTCAGGTTTTGTTTGGGTTACTGCCTATTCTGAAGCAGGGAAAATATCGCATATTGCAAGTCTTCTGGGATTGATGAATCACACCTTGCCTTCATAAGGTCATCTGAAACAGTTATTTGAGCTGCCAGACCACCCACCTCAATTTTTGATTTTTCACAGCGTCCAGTTTTATCTTCTATTTACCCATTTAAAATTCCCCTCCCCCTCTCCCTGATCTCACTTGTAAAAATCAGTTGAGAGGAGACTGTAAAAAGTCCTCTGCATGTTCACACAGCCCTGTTTGGTTGAACCCTTTCGTAAACAATTTTTCTTGGATGACAGAGCATGTGCCGTGTGGCAGACATTTTTATGAGGTAGCCTAGGACAGGGTTAATCACATCACCCTGTCTCAGGTTTTGACCTTATCACTGTTGTGCACTGAGCCTAAAAATTGGACACTGGCAACCACATTGGGGGAAAATAAATGGGAAATGACATTTTAGTTAAAAAGAATAAGTAGATTTTATTTTATTGAAACAAAAGGTCATAGGATTTTTATTTATTGTTCTTGCATGTGTGTAATTAAATAGCTGCCATGTTGCCACGTCAAATGATTTAAAAAAAAAACCAAAACAAAACAGGGGAAATTTCACTTGCCAGGACCCAATTCATGGTTCTGCAGCTGTTTTACATTCAGGCCTTTAATGAAGCCAGTGGAAACTCTACCTGGAAAGCAATAAAAGAATAATATTCTTATGTGAAACATCATTTATAACATCTGTAATAAAGCAGGCTAAATCATACCTCTGCCATTTGAAATCATAAATAGTATGTTAGCTTTTAAAAGCAGCCTTTGTCCTTTTGAAATCTTTTGATGTCAGGCTGCTTTAAGAAAAGCCTAAGTAGACCTCTTCTGTACAGTGGTTTGATTAAGAAAAAAATCATTACAGAGTCTTCAGTACATCTCTAATGAAAAGTAGTATATAAACGTGAGCCTGGTAATTCATTATCAGAATCAGAAACAGAAGAATTTGTTGATGCAATGTCATTGTTTCCACAAGAAATAATAAAATAAGATATTCTGAATTGATTACTGGCATATTTTTTAAATATATGGATATGTATGTGCATGCATGCAGATTGGTGACATAATCTTTAATAACCTGTGTTTAAGAATGTAATTTTTCACTGATGCACTAAACCTCTTATTCATAGATATATTGGTACCTTTTACAATGATAGCCTGACTGCACAAAACCAAACTCTGGCGGTACTATCATGGATTTTCTTAAAATGAAGTAGAAATAAGTCCTTCAAATTCAGAAAAAACAACGGGTATTTCTGAAAATTGGAAAATAACAGTTACTTGCAAAATGCCAGGCTGCAGAGCAGGGTGTGCTTTGGAGGGCAAGTTTGCTGCAGCTTCCAATATACAACCACCTGAACCCAATATAATGCCAGAAAGCCAGACCTGAGCCACGTGTATGTGACCTGCAATGCCCTGGGAAAGCTGCACACCCCGGCCAGGGCTCAGGCAGCCCTTCTGCGGTGCTCATGTGAGGTGCTGAGGCAGGACCTGGGAAAGAAACCCACGTTCAGGAGAAATGGCTGCTGCAGGGTGTTTCCTGAGTAAACTGACTCCAGTGAAAAATTCTCAGCCTTTTCACTCATGAGTTTTTTTCATAGCTCTCATGTCTGGCGCAGAGCTCTGGCACAGAGCTCCCCACAGCCCAGCAGCCAGCTCACACCGTGCCTTGCACTGCCTCCCTGCCTCAGCCCTGGGGCAGGTGGGTCCCCAAGGGCACCTGGCTGTCTCCTGCCCACCGATGGGCAGTGGGAGACCAGACACCCACGGCTAGAAAGGGGCTGGTATGGGATAAAGGCAGAGGCTCCTTCTGGTTGGGAGAAATGAGCAGAAAAACCTTGTCCCAGCATCTGCCAATCAATCAAATTGAGCACAGAGCAGTGGCCACTCCTCGACCGTCACTTACACTAACAGAGTTATCTGTCCCTGATGCTACCTCAGAGAAGCAGGTCCCAGATGTTACCTGCTTAATAATTTTTGCATTTCCCAAGGACAAAGCTCCCTGCAGCTCCTGCACCGAGGGCCGGGTGGACACCTGTGGTGGGACCTCAGAGCTTCGCTTTGCCCTGACAGCTGACTGAGCACATTCAAATGGCTCCTCCAAGAAGGACAATTGTATTAAGGCTTGATCTTATTTTTTTTTTCAATTTTTTATTAGGTGAAATAAAATAGCAGAAGCACAGCGCTCTAAACCAAGTACAAATGTAATTTTGCTGCCCTTCTTTTTGTTGTGTGGATGCCACTTGCCAAAAGGCGGAGATAAATAATTTGGTCTGAATTTGTGTCCCATGAGACATGAAGATTTCAGAAGTTTGAGACTTCTGCTCTTGTCTGCATGTATGAAGCACGGGGCAGGGTGTGGCTCGTCAGGGTGATTAGTAGCAGTGATAGATGCACATCCCCCACAACTTCGGATCAATGTCAACATTTCCTCTTTGCTTTCACTTTATTGTGCCCAAGGTAACAAAGGGATTGATGATGTCTGGAGCCTAATTCTCGTATCACACTGTTGGCATGGATATTAAACACACTGTAATTGATCTCTTCTGATTTATAACAGACTGAGTGGACTCAGATTCATTCTGAAGTGGACAAGTTTATCCACAACTTCCAGATGTTGACAGTGCAATTAGTCCCTATGTGGAAAGAAAGAGAGGTGTTTCTTCAAGCCAGTATTCAATTTCCATGCTCCAATCCCTCTTTGTTTTAACTTGGCCCACATGCTGGTATGTAATGGTGATAATTAAACATTTTGTTTCTTGAGTCATAGGGAGAATCTGCACCCAACTCACCAATACAGAGATGGATAAGGTGCTGGAAAAAGAGGGTAAATACCTCCGTTACAAGTGTTGTAAATAATTGGTCTTAAACAAGAATATATGGAGAAAACAAAAATACTGCTATTAAATACACCTTTGCTGTCTGCAGTAGAACACAAAACAGATTTGCAACATTAATTATTTCCACCAGCTTTGAGCCTGAAATATGAATATGTCAGGTATTTAAATACTAATTTGCTTAAAAGAAATCTCTACTTTATTAAAATATCATTATGCATATTGGAAAGTTAAAAGTCAAAGCTATATAGCTGCTGAGGTAAAATTCACATTTATTGTCCACTGAATGTGATGGAAATTGAATTTGTCAGGAAGCTGATTGATATCTAGAAGTGTTTTGTTTTCAGTGACTGGCACTGCAGAGTTACAACCATCTATCATCTAACAGGTAATTAGTCAGATTTCTCATCATGAGCCTTCAATCCTGCTGTTTTATTATTGAAATACCACAAACCAGTAGGCAT
Source organism: Vireo altiloquus (assembly GCA_013396875.1). NCBI lineage: Eukaryota > Metazoa > Chordata > Aves > Passeriformes > Vireonidae > Vireo > Vireo altiloquus. The sequence goes on from VZRF01007136.1 coordinate 593,866, forward strand.
CTGAATGCAGATAAAGTTCTCTGTCATGGTCTTAAGGACAAAGACAACGTTTTGCAACTCAGCTGTAGTAAGTTTGAATAAAAGTCACTGAAATGTGAGGCATGATGTTAATATATAGGGGAAAATGAGATCCTGGAAAATATCATCAGTGTTGACTTCTTTTTTTTTTCCGCAAAAAACCATTTAAAATGAAAATCTTTAGTGTTGAAATGTAGAAAAATATGTCCCTGTAGACAAGGAGGTTGGCTGAGGCAGAAAACCTTTTGGAGCTTGGGGGGATAAGGTGGAAATGAGAGTGTACCATGTCCATGTCCCTCCTTGTCAGCAGCAGACATCAGCTCCTCCCGTGCAGGAGCCCCAGGTCTTTCCTGGGTGTTCCCAGGGAAGCCAGTCCTGTTCCTTCATACATCTGTGGTATGCAAATATTATATTTCTCATTTGTTTCCAGAGAAAGCAATGCACAACTCACTGAGCTCGGCCCCATTCAAAAGCGAACAGGGGTGGAGTTTGGACTCAGGTCGCAGCTGACCCCAAATTTTATACGAAAATAGCTTTGTTGGGAGGTTGTTTATAAACACTTCATGTATGGTTGAGTGCATGTTTGAACCAGTTGCAAGCTCCAAAAAAAAAAGGATATAATAAAGTATTTGATAACAGTTGTTACCTATATGACTGTGTTATAACTGCTTTTTTTTAATGCACTCATTTTCTTCTCCTCTCACCTCTTTGAAGTGGTGTAGATGATATAACAGGAGTTGAACAAGCCCTATTAGATAAAGATATAAAAAAGTAAAAAAAACTCTTAATAGAGTTTCAGGAAAATAAGAATGATGAACTGATTACACTACTAAATGTGCTGCACTCTGGATTCTTACTCTGAGTTCAGTGTCTACAAGGAAATTGAAAATGTGTTGCTGTTCATCCTTAAAATACTGCTTTTGTAACAGAAAGCAATTGTATGAACTAATATTAGTAAAAGCTTAATTAATGTTCGGTTTTGGGACTAATTGATGTAATCCAGCTGTACAACTCACTCATAGCACTGGCTTGCCAGCAACCTCAGTGGTTTCAGTCAAATTTAAATTTTTTTAAGCTCAATTCTAATGTATTTTTTTTTTTTGTGGAAGTCTCATTTCATAATATCCCAACCCTTCGTGATGTCAAGACATAACACCCTTTAGGTCTTAATGAGTCATAAATATTATTTTCTAGAGAATTTCCGTAGTTGAATATACAAGTTTTATACACTTTTGTAATCCTGAGTTAAAAATGATAATTCACCATAGCTGACAAAGTGTTCTTAGTTTATGCTAGACACCAGAAAACAATAGCTAAGCAAATTAGCTAATCATACTAAAAAATGTTTTGATCCAAAATGTCAAAACATGTCTAGAACAAATAAAATGTCCACTGGGTATCACATGTTTAGTGATTCAAAGAATTTGACAGTAGTAGAAATTAAATCACAATGTACGTTATCAGATAACATATATGTGAATATTGTATTACAGTATTTAATTTGCAGTTTTCTTAAGATTATCTTGTATTGCAGAGCCAAGTAATTTTGAATTATGAGTTCGTTGTGCATGCCTGAGCTGACATTGTCACACGTGAGCAAGAGGCTGAGACATGATTAACAGTGAAAGAGAAGAGTGTATATTAAAGAGACAGCTGAAATGTGACGGAAGGTAGCTCTTGTTCCACTGCCCCTGGCACAGAGGAGGACCAAAACTTGGACATTCTGAATAACACCAGACTTTTGGGGAGAGTGAAATGGAATTTACACTCTGTGGCTGAGACCCATCTTTCAAGTAAATGCTCCCTGCAGAGGGGATCAAATAACCCCTTGATGGAAAATGCAAATATAAACCTGACCATGAGCCACAGCTTTTCTTTACTCTCCTGCAGTACAAGAGGCCTCTTTTGCGTGAAATTTGGATAGCTTGTGTGTTTGGGCAAACTAGCCCTGTCAAGCTGTTTGTAAACAAACCCCTTATTTCTTGGGCAGTTATTCTGCAGTCCAGCTCTTACAATCCATCTGGCAACAAGGACAAGCTCCTGTCTTGAGAGGATGTAGTGAAAATTTGTAGATACAGATCAGAGTCATACATGAAATCAGGGAAATTGACAAAAGCTCCCAAACTGGCAGAACATGAGGTGACTCTCAAAGTCTGGTGGAACATATTAGCAGTAATAAATAACCCAGAAATCTCACTTCATGGAAACAAACCAATGCAAACCCCTGAAGACAGCCAGTGCTAAACACTAATTAGATATAACTGCATTTTCAAAATGATTTAATGGGTCAGAGAGCCATTCCCCTGCCCTAGTGGACACCTGGGCAGAGGTAGTCTGCTCCCGCTTCCGGGTCTCCAGGCTTTGCAAAACACCACTGAGGAACATGGGGCCAGATCAGGGGAACAAGAAGAAACAAAACGTCTTCTAAGGCACGGCAGACCTTGGAGAGTCTGGGCCGTGGAGCAATAGCAGAAGTCGAGATTTCTCTAGGTTATCACAGATTAACAAGGTTTTTCCAGGAACATTTCTAAGCGATAGGTCACAAGCTATGTTAGGTTTGCTGAATATTTGCAAATGTGAGTTATAGTCCTTGTCAATAAACTGAGCTAATCATGTGGGATGGGAGACTTGTGCTTCAAGTTGTACCTTGAAGCAGCTTGGACAAGTGGCTGATGTGATTGCTGACTCTGGCATTGTATGTTACAATTTAAAACAATTGATACTGCTCCTGGCTCTGCCTTTTCCTTTCATGAGTAGTTAGCAGTTAAATTTTAAGAGTTCCAGTGTACCAGCATTTTGTCTCTTGCTTTACTTTTCTGCCTCCCACCAAGTAAATACCTAGCTGAGGGCAGGAGACCAGGGCTGGCCTCTAGTGAAATGTCAAGATGTCTTATTCTCAGGCAATTACCTTTGGACAGTTGTCACAAGAACACATGGTCCCTCCTAAATGGCTGTTCACCATCATTTGCATCAATAGCATCTCCATTTGTTTCTGAATGGAGAAACCTCGGGCAGCCCAAATCCTCTTCTCTCTCCTCCCATCTCCTCTGTGCCTCTCCGGGTACTCCAGGTGTTCACTCTCCACTCCCATCTCCTCCAGGTCTGTCTCCAGGCACTCACAGTGTTCATTATTCCACAGGGCCTTCTTCTGCCTGGCACTTGACCACCAAGGGGTCTGTGAGCTCCGAGGACTTTGTCCAGTCACTGCCCAGTATCTCACACAGGCAGCCTGGTGTCATTGGTGCAGCATGGGCCACAGGGAAATGTAAGAAGGGGCTACCCTGACTTCCTGCCCTCTCTTCATTGTTTGCTGCCAGGTCCTGCTGCCACAGTGACCTCACGACCCACCCCCGTACAGACATAATCTGACAGAACAGGCCTGAAACAGCCCATACCCTTAAACCCCCTCAGTTTTGGTGCTTTGTCGCTTGTCTCTCTCTGTGTGGATGAATAACATACTCAGAGCTTTATTTAGACAAAAGTACAGAATAAATAGCAGTGATCAAATGGGCACCTTCCAGAGGTCTGGTAGAACAAAAGTGACAGTGGTGGAGGGTCACAGGAAAGGGTTCTTCTCGTCTCTGAGTTCTGCATTCATTTTGATAGAGGCGAGATCGATTTTGAAATGAAGTTTCAAAGCACCAAGTCTTTAGAAGGACTGCTCAGAACAGATTATTTTCCTTTTGATGTTAGTAGATTAATTAAGCCGCTGAAATCTAAAGTGAAGGGTAAAGTCAAGCCTACCCTCAGCAGTAAGCATGAGCTGGCAAGTATGCAATGGGTACTTTTCTCTCACCTTTCAATTACAATTAGGGCTTCCTGTCTAGAGTGATGACGTGCAGGCTGCTGTTTGAGAAGATCCAGCAGACACGTGCTGGTGCCAGAGCAGGGCACATCTCCCCGTGCTCTGCCAGGTAAAAGAGCCCTTGTGCTCATCCTGCACCACCAAGAGGTGTGTGGGAATGGCATCACCTGCTGGCACAGCTCTCATTGCCCTCACACGGAGAAAAGAGCTTGCCCATAGTGGAGGGGCAGAAGAGGATGAGAAGTGCTGGTGTTCCTCTCCTGTGTGTTAAAAGAGCCCCGACTTCCACCCACACACATCCTCCCACCTCCAGGCACCTGAAGCAAATCCTGTAAGAATGGCAAGGTTGCAAGGGGCTGAATACGTGGGGCTTAGCTAATACCCTCAGGGATAATGATAACTGACGCATTCACAGGAAGAAATTATTTAAAGTTCAGTGGTTGTAAAATGGATAATATATTAATGTTTCGGCATGTTTATTAAATACCTAACAATGTAATTTTTTTTTTGAAGACTATCCTAGTATTGCTATCTTTTTGCATGTGCTTAGTTATCATTTTAAACAACTACAAAACAGTGACATGTGGTAGTGAAGATTTCCTAAGCATCCCAAAGCAATATATGTGTGTGATATATGACATCCTTCCATAAATCCTAAATTTACACAGTATGCTAATGCTTGATTCCATAATTTCTTTTAAAAATGATTATACCCTGCTGCTAAGAGCAAAGGCATACTAAAATCAGTTTTCTATGCTTTTCCAACAATGAAATGCAAGCCAGCACACCACATAACCAATACTTACCATATGTTAGAAGATAATCCAGTAGGCTTCAGACACTGACATGATTTGCTTAAATAAAAATCCCGTTTTTTAAGGCAGTAACAACAGCCTACCATTTTTATTATACCTTTAGTGACCTACTACAGAAACACTAATATTAAATATAAATATTTTTATTGTAAATCGTCCTAGTCTATTTCCATTGCCTTTAATGTGGGATGGCACTGGCTTAGTTGCTAGGCTAGAGGAAAAAGAGCTGCAATTAAATCATTGGGTTGTTCGAAGAAATTCTCAAAACCAGCAAGTATTCATCAGATCAAAAGAAGCCTAAAGAGCAGCTTCAAGATTTCTCTGGTATATTGGAGATGAGATGAAACAGTTCAATTTTGTATTAAAGTAATTAAATATAGTCTAGAAAAACAGCTATAAAATATTTTTGTTGAGCACTGATGTCTCTTAAGTGCAGTTCATGTCTTTCCTTTTCTGTACCAAATGAGACTTAATATTAAGCACATGCTTAAGTGTTTGCAAATTTGGGGTCTAAGAAAAGAAAATTTGAAATGCAATTTTTATAGTGAAAGGAATGAATGCATCTGACAGGTTAAGATTAAGGCTCTATGCACTAATGTGGCATCTTTCATTGTTACAGAATGATAAGAAAATAGAAAAATTGCATGTAGAAGGTAGAAAATACATGAATTGCCTTTTTTTCAGACTCACCAGGGAAAACATACTTGATCTCAAGCACTGCTTAAAGGTAGAAAAATAAAATTTTTTAAAGATGAGATACTTCCAATTTTTCCCAAATCATTAGGACATCAGAGCTGAACCCTTGGCCCTGCTGAAGTCAGTGATAGATGAAAATAGAGATCTAAAAGACATTTATAACTATTATCACTAGACCATTTCTCTAATATCATACTTTTAAATACTGTTATAATTTTGAATTATGTAATGATATGATCCTTAGTAAAATATATTTGCACCTGTGAGGCAGTGCTTTATATTTCCTTCCAATGCAAAAACTGTGTAATAAATCTCAGCTTGCTGAATCTATTAACAGCCCAGTTTGTCCAGAGAGATGTGTTCGTATTTCTGGTGCCCTTTTTCTCAGACCAGACTGTTCCAGCTGGAGCAGTGGCTAGTTTTATTGAGTAATGGACTGAGCAAAACCAGTAGTTATGGGGATACAAGGAGTATTCCCAATGGGAGCATTTGGCAGTATGCAGAAATATTTGTAATAGGAGGATCTGGCATGTTTCCAGCATCTGCAAAAAATGTAGACTCCTCCTTTACTCCCAAAATATGCAAAGGGTTTACAGCCGAGAACAGAGAAATGTGGGAACTCCACAACTTGACACATTGATCCTCTCTCAAATCGCCCAAAACTGTGTACGTGCTTTGGAACACCCTCTGCAAACCCCAGCACTTGGATTAAGTGTTCGTTAGTTCTTTTTCTAATTAATAGCAGAGTGAATTATTTTGCTCATTATGTAGTTAGCCATTTATTGGGCCAGATCCTCAGCTGGGGTTAATCAACACAACTATTGATCTTGACAGAACTCCCCCAATTATATCAGTCATAGTTTTGGATATTTGACTTCATGTTATTTTTCAATAATACACTGGAAATTACAAATGGAAGTATATGTTTGAATATGCATAGGTAAGTTAAATTCAGAATTCTGATAAATACAGTAAATTATGCAGGGAAACTAATTTTGGACTAGGTTTTGTAGGGACAAAATAGGATTCATTCTTTTAGCTGCTGGGATCATTTTGTGAAAATGTATTCAGAATTACTGAGAGGATTCTATTGTGGCATAATCCCATTGAAATTAATAGCTACACTATACAACACTAACTAGCCAACAATTTTCTTCTGGCATTTGGAAAATATCACAGGTTATCTCAACCTTCTGTTCAGTCAAATCTCACATGTTCATTTTGTTGTAACCTACTTTAGAGACAAATCAAGCATATCCTTTTCCTTAGTATTGAAAATTAGATTGCATTAATTGTTTATAACCTTGGGTTATAAATGTACACCCTGGAAAAAAGGGCCAACAGAGGACACGGAAAACAAAATGACTGTCCAATGGTAGGAATATTACTTTTGAGAAAATATAAAGGCAAATTATAAATATAAATATAAAATTATATAAGTAAATACAAAGTAAGTAATAAGTAATTATAAGTAATTGTAAATATAAAATGATATAAGTAATCTTAACAAAACATATGACATGAAAACCTGGATGCCACTTCCAGAACATTCAAACATGTAATCTCTATTGCAGTAAATCCCAAATCCTGCCCTGTAGAATTGCAGACTGTGAGCACATTTCAAATTAATGAATGAACCTATACGTGGTTAGAGAGGTTTTGAAAGCATACTTATATTCCTAACTCAATTATTAAACCAAACCTTCTAAATACCTTTAAAAACTGGCCATTTTCACTATTTACAGAGGGACTCATGCAGTTGCAGGCTAAACCTTCACTTAGTTATGCATAGATATATGTACTTGTCAAAATGTTAGGGAATTTTGTCTTGAATAGTATTTTCCAATAATTATCATATTTCTTCTTCCTGATGTTCATTCTCTGAGAGTAGGAAGAGCCTTGAGATGCTTAGGGTTATCTATGAGGAGAGGGAGTAACTTCCACAAGCACTGTGCAAAATAGTGTGGCTTCTTGGAGGCATCTGAAGTTGCACTATTTTATGCCAAAGTGACACTCTCTCTTCCCAAAAAGGTGATTGATTTACACCTTGACGAAAGAGTGTACCCCATCGTTACCTGTATCACACTGTCTCAGATGAGACTGATTCGTCAAAGACTCAGAGGCACCTTACTTGCAAACTCCTATCCCTGAATTTTCATCACATGAGGATTTACTCTCCCAGCTGCTTCTAATGAGAGCTGTGTGGCTAAAGCCTAGTCTACTCTTGAAGATCTTTGTGAGGAACCAAGAATTATTCTAGCAACAAGAGAATTGGCTCAGAAAGTTGTAAGTTAGGGTTGATTATATAAATATTGTGTTTTTCCCAACACATAAGTAAGATGTAGTACTCTAATATGGAAGCTATAAAATTGATTTTAAAGTATGGTGTAGAGCCATGCAGAGTGGTCAAGAATGTATAACAAAACCAATAAGATAAATTGTAGGAGGTTTGAATAATCTTGCAACATGATGTATATCAAATGTATCGTATAGCACTTGCCTCTTATTTTCCTGCCTGTACCATGATATTTATACTTATTTCACAAACAGGTAAACTGAATTACCTAGTAGTAGCTATAAAGCACATGGAATAAATACAGATTTCTCCTGGTACTTGTGGGCTGTGATTCTGCAGTTCATTGCATGGTCAATTGCTGGAAAAGTAATTTCTGGAGAATTTTAGTGGACCTTTCTACGTAGAAAAAATGCAGCTTATGAGGCTTAGCAGACATGTGGAATAGACTGTGGATTGTCCAGGGACAACACCCAACCTGTGTATATGGTACGTTAGTATCAATATGGAAACACCTTGCAGTCACCTGTGTATATGAGGCTTCTTTTCTGCTTCTTGACTCCTGACTGTTCTGTAGAAAATTTGAAATACATTCACTCAGTAGCTCTTTAGTCATCAGTCCAGCTGCAGAGTTTAGTGGCACTCACTTTAATTTCTGGGAGAGAAGTTGTACCTAGATCAACTCCAGAAGAGCAACAGGAGTGTCTGCTAGCAGAAGAAACTCCTCTTTGCAAAGACACAAATTTCTTGAGAGTTAGCTCAAGGATTCATCTACCTGTACAGTGCTGTGTTAGCAGACCTTCCTCAAGCAGACTCATTGTATATTGGCAAAAGTGTGTTTTGCCAGCACATCTTCTTCTGGTTCCCCGAGTGGAAAAACTGTGCTGACAAAAGGACATTTATTGACAGAAGGAATATAATATTTGACCTTCTAATCTAACCAAAATTACAACTCCTGTCTGACAGAGATACAGCAACTAAAAAGTCAACTTGGAGCTTCTACTAGAAGTAAGAAATATCAAAACTTATCTTCCCTCCCAAAACCAAAATGCATATCTTGTGTAGTCTCTGTTGGCGTATACACTTAATGCTGCATATTTGCCATTTTAGAACCAGAGACAAGCAAAAGCCTGCAACCCCAAATCCCCACTTCAGAGAGCTCTTTCCTTGTGAAGGAGGAGCGACATGGAGCTGCCATGAATCATCTTCCAGTCTGCGCCACCCAAAGCTCCGTGAATGGTGCAAGATGGGTTGCAGCAAGATTTATATAGAGGACCAAAGATAATGCCACAGACACACAGAAAAACAACTTTTCTCTTTGAGGCATCTGTGGTGAAACCGATGCAGATGTGCGCACATCTTAAACAAAAAGTAATTTAATTTTTTCAACGTATATTTTGTTAATACACCCATGAAAAGGTGCCTGACCCTTCTAGGCTGGGGCCGAAACACAGCAATGCTGGAGCAGTTTAGTTTAACCTGTCCTTGTTCAATAACAAACTTTCTCAGAGAAGAAAACAGCTTTCTCTCGTTCCTCCAGAAAACCTTGTCCTCCCATGTTTCTTTGCTTACCTGTCACTACATGAAAGATCCATCCTCACTGTAAGTTCTGACACAGCTTTCTCATTAAGAACCGTAGATGACTGTGCAGCCACAGAAAGGCTCTGTGCTGTATTTCATACTTCTGTCACATGAGAAACTAAACTGCTAAGTATGGTAGCCACACTTCAGTTGGCATGCTTTGAACATGTGATTGCCATCATTTCACATAAAGCCAGGCAATCAGCAGGAGTTCTAATCATTACTAGATAGTTTATTTTCACACTATTTTTCATATAGTACATTATTTTGGAATTCATATCGCTGAATGGGTTAGTAAAGATTAAATTAGACAATGTAATGATAATCAGGACATTGTGCTGACTGTAGAAGAAGTAATTTGATTCTCTGAGAATTTGACAAGGGGGAGGGAACAAGAACTAGAAGTTTAAAGTATCTCTGAGATTTGAGGAGGATGGTGTTTTAATGTAAAAGTAAATAAAAGAAGACTGCAAAAGGTATAACAAGCTGTGATGTAATTAATAGAAAAATAAAAGAAATGTTTGAAAATTAAAATTGAAAACACAGATTTTAATTTTTTAATTAAAAAAGCAAATGTTAAATTAGACAGTTTTAATTACATATGAAAAGAGAAACAGTCTAGGCTAATTTAAAAGTCCACATAGAGGGCAAAACTGAAAGTAGCAAAAAGTAAAAAAAAACCCAAACCAAATAGAATTAATAAAATAGAAGGGTAAAAAGCCCCAGAGAAGGAATTAATACCCCCCTGTTTCGGCATTAGCGCTTTCAAGGAAGACCTGGCTGCCTGTCAGAGCCCCACTGGAATCAATGGGTTACTGTATGGGTGTGGATATCAACCAGTTCTGTGCAGTTTGCAGGCTCTTGGCTAAGATATGAAGCTATCATCACCTTAACCACTGTGCTTGTATGCTATATCACATTTCCCCATCTGGATTCTGTTTTTTAGTCTCTTAAACCAGCAGCCTCCTTGGAGCAGGGACTGTCTCTTCTGAATATTCAGCACTTAGCACAATTTAACCTTGATCCCAAGTATGATTTAGAAGAGTAACAATTATTTTTAATGATACCAGGTGTGAAGATTTTCAAAACAAAGCAGAATTTGATCACCAAAAAAGGTGGACTGGCCCAATAAAATTTGGGAGTTATTTTAATAATTCTGTCTTGATATTTACAGGTCCAGCAAATGTCTGTAAGACTTTGGTCAAATCCAAATGTTTCAAAAATGGTTTTGGTGGTTTTTGGAAATACATGTGAAAATTCTAATATAATTACTGACTTTGTACAGATCAACTGATCTCCTCCTCTTCAAAAAGATTTGTCTGTCAATCATGGGGTAGAGATGCTGCTGTTTAAATGTTTGCTGTTGTTTCTTCTTACAGAAAGTTGACAATGCAGATGACCACTGCAAACACTCTGTGTGGGCTCCACGTGCTGCATGCTCCACATCCTATCACTGCTGCTTATGGTGCCACGAGTGGATGTTCCAAAAAGCCAGAGATGGCTTGCAATCACGTCACTTTTCCCAAATCTGCAAAGAGGGGGTTAGTTTCAGTATTCTGAAGTTCTGAGGTGACAGAGTTAACATCAATTTAAATAATTTGGGAACAGGCATCTTTTGAGCCCTCTCTGTTGGTGCAAAACCACTCACAAGCATCAGTAATTTTTGAAAATTTCAACCTAATCTTTCCACAGATGCTGACAGAATGGGACATACATACAGCTCACTGTATGAACTTAGATACCTCTCTAGAAAAGTTGTGTAGGTAAGAGTGGTGTTTACAGCATCTTTTTACCCCTGGACAATGACACTTCTCTTTGACACTGAACATTCCCCATCAAAGTACATCAGAGGACTGAGGTCCTTTTGAAAATAATGGAGATATTTAGTTAAGAGCCATAATGAGTAAAAGAGAGGGCATCCCTGTGACTTTCGAATATGGAGCAGTGTGCTTACATGAAATTCATATTACTTTCACATTTATGACTACATCTTTTTCCTTTGGAAGTCAACAAGAAAAGGTCAACTGAATTAAAGGGAAAAAACAATTCTTATCACAAAACTATCTCTGCTGCTATAATGGTTTTACTGAATCCATAAATTTAAGTTTAAGAACCAGCAGTTCCTAAGAAAACAGCCATGGAAAGTCCATTCTGAACGATTACAGACCCAATGTTCTTAGATGCAAGCAGAGTGACCTGGCAGTAGCTGTGTCTAGGAGGTACAATTGTGACTTTCTCTGCCCAGCAGCCTTGCTGCTTTGACACACAGCTGTACTAATACTGCCATCACCCTTCAGATCCCTACAGCTGCAGAAAGGCAAAAGCTAGATCTGCTTTGATTTAATACATAAATTTCAGTTTTTAAGGTGCTTCATTCATATGGGCACAATACATAATGACTCAACAATGTAAAAATTATGAGATCATGATTTGTGTCATTCAAGACATGGTACACAGGTAATCCTAGAAAGCTGGAGACTGACAAAAAACATATGGGTAACTCTTAAAACTGTTCACTATTAACAAGAGAAACATGGTAAGCCACTGGGGAAACCTGATTGAATTTACATTTTTGTAGAGTTGTTGGAGATGTTGATGATGAATACATACAGCTAGTGTATTCACACACATGGACTAAAATATTCAAATACCTAGGATTAAAATTTAGTCCTAAACTGGTATTAAGTTTCCTAATTATGCATGGCTATGGACCCTGTACTCATAATTCTCTGCTGAAGTCAGAGCTTCCAGTTCTGCACTGCCTGTGAATAATCAAGCAATTTTATTGAGAAGCCTAAATTTGGGTGTAATAGTTTAATGCTGTAGATGCCTATCATGATGTTTGTTTTATTTGCATGTTTCTCTGTTTGAAATGTTAAGTATTCTAATTTATGTTGTGATAATATGGCTTTCACTTTTAAAAATGTGTCTTATTTGGAGAGATCAGTAGAAGCAATAGGTGTAAAAAAGGTGATCTAAAAGCTCTAACCAAGCTGGGGTCTTCTTACAGGGAGCTGTATTTTTTTTTTCTGACTCTAGTCATACATGGAACAATACAAGTGGTGGTCTACAGTACACCCTGTATTTCAATTAGTCAAAACTGATTTGTCTAATGATATAATAACGGGCAAAATATTAATGAGTCTACATACAGCTTTGCACATTGACTTCACAAGGGATTTTCATGATTAAGGCTCAGGAGCCACGGGCCACACAGGTCAAATCATATCTTGCTGCATATGGGAATCCAAAGCTTCTTTCTTTATGTTTTGTTGGAGTTGATTCAAGCTCACTGTGGTCCGCATATGAAGAGCAGAACTTGCTAATAGCTGCGTTGTGGCAGGAAACACAATCAGCCCTGCGAGCGCTGAGAGGCAGTGGGGCAGGGCAGCACAGCCGTGCCATCAGCTGGCCCCTGCTGAAAGCCCCTGGCCACTCACTGCCTGCACAGCCACCAAACCACTGCCATCCTTCTTGAGGGATCTTTGTTTGGGGAGGGATGATCGAAAATGAAGCTTTTTTATGCTTTGGAAAAATAAGTTATTGAGACCAGATTTACAGAAGGATGTGTTATTGCTCTATGAGACTGGACAAGACAGTCAGGGAAAATGTGGATGGTTCAGTCCTTCTGTAGCAATTGTAGAAGCTTTGTGGGCCTGGGGCTTCATGGTCTTAGTCAACTGCTGTGTTGGGACGACAAAAAGGTAATTTTTGCCCCTACTCTTCCTTGTGAATATTGTTTTGCCAGCATGCAAACCCAGAGTGCTGCTGTAGGCACCGTGGAGCAGAGAGGGTGGTCGCAGCCATGCAGATGTCAGGGAGAGGGGCACAGACACCTCCTGTGGACATTTGCATTTCTGGAGTCAGGGATACCAGGCTCTGCCCACAACAAGCTGTTTTCTCTGAGGTTTACAGAGACGCACAGGGATTTAAAAGGGTGCAAAGCAGGCATGACAGTGGCTCCAAGTGACACTGCTGAGTAGCAGACCTGACCTGTGCATCACAGAGAGGCACAAGCCAAGGCTGGACCAAATGCTGGAGAAGCCTTGTGCTCCCAGCAGCCCATGACCCTCCTTCCTCTGAGGTCTTTCAGCCAGGGTGAATATCTTTTAGGGTACAGAAGACACTAAAGTGAGTATTTTTTGTGTGAGAGAGCTGATGGGACTGTCTTATTTCTGAAATTTCTGAATTCATGATGACAAACTAAAATCCTCCATTTCTTGCAAAACCAAATCAAGCCCATATACTTTTTCACATTGGAGACTGATGAAATTTTGTAAAATGGAACTCTCCATTTAATACTCTAACCCTCCATATTAAGACACATCTTTTTGCCTATTATGCAAACATTCAGGTAGATTTATATAAGGTGCATAATAAAAAGTAGGGATAGGTAGTAAAGATTATATTGATGTACATAAGACAGAAGACAACAACACATGGAGAAAAAAGATATATGACTGGCTGGAAGCATTGCAAGCTAACACTTTGCTAACTTGCCACATGTGTACATCACATAAGCAGCTGAAAATATTTAATAGCAAAGGCTCACACATCTACAGTGCATTCGGTTTAGGGGGAAGTGTGTGCAGCTGTTACAGATTTAAGTGGTATTTTCTTTTCCTGTTGGTGACACTGAAGCAAAAACGTACCTATAACTGAAAGGTTATATATTAAAGACAGGCTATAATGAGGTATGACGTGGAAGTAAAAATGAGTATTAGGAAGAGGAAAACTACTGCATTCTCTGAAAGTGCAGACATGGACTTTAAATACAGATAAGCCTCTCCTTTCTCTCTCTTTGGGATTTCCTTTGTTTAAGGACTTGCTTTGAATGACTTTCCAAAATGGGCTACTAGCCTAAAATTTAATTTACACTAATTTGAGGGCACATAAATGATATTTTGTGTACCAAAACTTTCAAATGTGCTATGTCTGTATTATTTTTTTAAAAAATAATGATGGTTAAAGAACAAATGTTGTTACTTATAATGCTTTCAGTATCCTCAGAGCTTGCTTACTATAGTCTTTTCATTTCCCATAAAATCAGAATCTAATTTAATTATATAAAATCATCCTCCATAAAAAGTAGTGCAAAATGCTTTGCAGAGAGAGATAAAGAAAAGAAGGAATGTTTTACACAGATTGTCACAGTGACTCTGAAGGAGACGAAACACAATCTCTGAGGATAGACTACCATGAACATAAGAAAATCAGAAATAAAGAAGAAATTACAGCAGAGTTATTTTTGAAACATAGATTGAGTTTAGGAGCCAGAGAAGAAGGAAAAAGGGAAAGGAAAAGAATGAAAGGATATGAGTTGTGTAACAACAAAAAAAGGAAAGGAAATTGGAAAGTTTTCAGATGAGATTTAAGAACAAAGAGATTTCCGGGAGAGGGAGATAAGGCAGCAGCACAAAAAAGGAGAAGAACATCCATGCGGTGTAGGAAATCACAAAAGAAAGAAGAGTGGCTTAGTTTATAGTCAACCAAGCAAAGATTTGGAAAACCTGGATACTGCTGTCTGGGTGCTTTTTGCCTCTCTGGACTTTCCTACCTGTAAAATGGAAAATGGGTTAGGTTATGAGGCATGAGGGCCTCAATGCAAGAGACTTCTGAGACAAAAGCCTTGAAGGGGCTATGGAGCAGCTGAATAAAAGTAAGATATGGCCTGTTGATCTTCCTGGTGAGATACAAATATTCAAGGGTTTTTTATAGTTGATAGGTAAATTATTTTTGTATTGTAGCAAATGACGAGCAGTAGGAAGAAGCTGTGACTAAGCCAACATAGAACAGAGGGGAGAACGAGCAGAGCTGTGATATTTAGAGTAGATAAAGTGATAAAAAAAGATAGAATTAACAATAAGAAGGCCTGGGGGGACAATAGGGAACAATGAATTTTAATGAAGATGAAAACTTCCTTCAAGGGAGCTGGATAGATAACTTTTGTTGTAACTGGAGAAAAAGCATACCAGAAACACTGAGCCAAATGTAGCCTTTTCTTATGTCAGCTTTTACCATCTTTCTCCACAAAAAGTATTCCAAAAGGAAATAAAACCCTCCCACAGAGAAGCTTTGAGAGGGTGGTGCCCCACAGGTTGGCCAGTGTTGGCTGAACCCAGAAGGGTGAAGATGGGAAGGGACCCATCTGAGACAGGCAGAAGTTTTGTTCCTCCTGTCATGAAGAGCAAATGATGAGGAGCAAATGTGGAGCAATGATTTGCTCTTTTGCAATTTTCCCTTGAGGTTACTTTCTCCTCCTCTTCTCTGGAGTGCTCAGAGAAGGTTGTCCTGCCCCACCTGTCAGTGCCTGCCTTGGCTGTACTGACGTGTGATTTATGTTTGTGGTGTACTAAATAGTGATGTAATCTGTGCCATGGATTTAGTAAGATGAACCAAAGGAAATGGCTTTCTGCTTCCAGATCTTAGAATGTGCTCAGGAGATACTGAAACTTCCAAGAAGAGCAGCTAGAGCAGAAGAGCTAAAGCAGGGCTCTTCAACTCAAGAAATAAATATCAAGAATTCACAGAAGTGAAGTCTCTCTTAAAGCTACTCTTTATGCTATAGTTTTACTGTACCCATTTGGAATACATTTTAGTTTGTTGCCCAAAAGCTACAAAGTATTGTAAAACCTGCTGTATTCAGATAACTCATAATTCACAAGCATGGTAGATCTTTTCTGAGGACTCTCCAAACTCACTACTCTATACTTTGTGAACTTTTACACACACTTTACTTCTCTTAAAATGTTTCTTTTATCTTCTACTTTACATCTTATTATACCTAAAAACTTGAAAGGGATCACATTTAGCAGTGGAGTCCATTAAATGTGGAGATGAGAGAAGGAGAAATGGGGCAGTTATCTCTGTGCTACTGCTCCATCCACACTCTTTGAATAAGTCTGCACAATGACACTTGAATGAAAGCCTAAGTAAATTCTGGTTGATAACTGCATGGAACAAATGTGGAACAAAGAAGCTATGTTCTACTCTTTATATGGTGGAAGAATGAACTTGTTGCTGCTTGATCAATTCCTTGTCCTTCACTAGTACTTGAGTTCCTCTTTTTGCTGAGAGAGCACACAACTTTGCAGAGCGGGGTTGTGTTATATTTCCTGACCTTTGACACTTTTTTTCCCCCAGAGATTTAAAGGAGTTAATATGGGAAGCAGTTTTTGTCTTGCTTTGGCTTTTAAATAGCAGAGTCTATTTATTTCTCATTCAGCAAGCCTCAATTTGTTTGTAAAAAATCATTTGGTAACAGGATTAATTCATCCTTCATGTAACTACTCTGGAAAACAATAACGTTACACAAGAGATGAATTTAACAAATATATAACTCTTGTAGGGACAAAAGGAATTCTTTCTGGAGCTGTGTGAAAGGTTTATTATACATGCCTGATTTAGTATATTTCTACAAATCTTAATGTTAGAGCCCATTTGCCTTTCTTCAAAAGTACTTAATCTGAAACAAGTCCCAAGTGCTGAACCATCAAGTCCAATTTTAAGAAAAGGTGATTTACTTATTCTCGTGCTGATGTTGTATAATGCTTGCTTGCTCCTGGCATTCCTGGCTTGCATACTCTTGCAAAGCACTTCTTTCAATATTTGCAATGCAACACGAAGTTGGGCAAAGCCACCCAGCTGCACAGCAAGAGGAGAACTCGTGCAGCTGCCTAACCCCAGGTTCTCAGGGGCTGGGTGAAGGAGAGGCACCGGTGGGGAGATGGAGACCAGGCAGGGTTCTGTGTCCTCTGTGTCTGTTCTGATACTGTGCTCTTTACCTCAGCATCTGCTGAGGCAATCCATTGATGTGTTAAACAATGTCAATCACATCTGTAGCATGCTGTTCTTTCTCTCCTCTTCCCCAGGGGCAGAGCACACAAAAAGATATGTCTTACTTTTGGACAAGTTTCAGTTTTTTTCAACTGTATGCACTCACACACACCTATGATGCCCTGTACAGGGTAGTGTCTCCCTAAATTCCTGTTGTGTTAACTAAGCTTCGCAGTGAATGTGGCATGTTTGTTTTGTGTTCTGAGGAGGTAATGCCATGCCCTGGAGAGAGCAATAACCTATGACTCAGGACCCAGGATTCCTAATCCTGGCTGTGCTGCCAACCTGCTGCATGGACCTAGGCAAATCACTTGACCCAGATTCCCAAAGACAGATAAGCACCTAAGATCTTTAAATAATGACGTCCAGGACAGATTTATCTGGAGTGCTGGATGCAACTTGTAAGCGGTCCTACAATGGGGTTGCAACTGTGTGACTGGGCAGCTTTCTCTCCTACTTTTAAAGCTGTATCTGTTCTTCATCTACATTCACTATTTCAGCTCCATACAAATGCTGAGATGATGCACTTTGCCAGGAGCACCAGCATTCTACTGTGTATATGGAAAACCATGGAAAAACTCATCTATGGTTGGTGGCCCGGAAGCCCTGAAGTTGGAGTTTTGAATTAGTTTTAAATCATGCCCTGCTGCCATGAGAACCTGGGGTCTGAAGGCCCTGTATTCAGAGTGTGTGTAAGACAGAGATTTAGGGAACATGGAGGCACAGAAGTGGGAGTTACCTGGCTCATTTTGTAGTAGTTTTATACCCAAACACCATTTTTTAGCCTCAGCATTCCAGTGTCAGTAAGGAGGAGAAAGGCAACATACAGTTAAAAGCTGTGATGTCTTCTGCATCTCTGAAGAACCACCTGTGTGTCCTTCTAGTTTTTTTTATTTTTTGTCTCATAAAGGCAAGGGACACCCTCCAGGGCATTATTTGAGTGTGTGGAGGTGACCCTGCACACAGCAGAGCTCAGCCTTGGACCTTGCTGCCACAACAGCAGGCAAAATTTCTAACATTTATATGGGAAACCTCAAGAGAGACAGGGGCACAAAGGATGCCAGGCTCCTTGGAAAATCACAGTAAGAACATATGGGTGGTGCACAAAGTAAGCATTCATGTCATGCAGCTCTGGCCATGATCTGTGTAATGCGACAGAATTGTGAGGGACCTCTGTTTCTCATGATCACAGTGGTGAAAGCATTCAGAGCTCCTCGATGGCCTGCAGAACCCTGGTACTGTGCAAGATGGAGTCCAGGTTATAAAAAACCAGCATATTTTATGAGTAGATCTGGAAGCAAAACAGCTGACTGCCTCTTTCAGCCAGGCTTTTATACATGGTCGTAGGGTATCTGGGAATCCATGAATCCACGCTGACATCTGCACAGTTAGAATCATGATGCTGCAGGCCCTAAGTATATATTTAGACTGCATCTACAAACCTTGCAGAAAAACATTAAATCAGCAAAATGGAAAAAAAAAACCCAAACAAAAATGAGACATAAAAATGAGCTGGCTACTCTAAACCACAGATACAGTAATTATTTCAGTCTTTTGCTTAGGGGTGTACCAACTGTTTACAATTTACTGTTTGGCAAGCTGGGTGTTCTCATTTCCCTCATGGTTCAGGAGTCAAAAACATATGCTACCTTTAGTAATGAACTCTTCCAAGATTTGAAACTATCCATATTCATGTCACAAGAAATGTTTACACAAGAGCAAAATGCTCCAACATCAAAATAAATCAGTACCATCTCAGAGTTTATATTTCCATATGCTTCTTTGGCATAATAAAGCAGGCGAGGGGCTGCTGTTGTAAAATGGAGTTTAATTAAAAACAAAAGAAAAAAGAAACTTTATCAGAAATCATAGGCATCCAAAAATCATGCAAAATAATGCATATCTTCAACATATTCTAAAAATTTATCATCTATCAATAGAAACAAGAAAATGCAATATAATCATATCCTCTACACACCTTGCATATTTTCCATATTATGTGCATAAATTATACATTCATTTTCATAATTATGGTAACATTCTAGTTTTCACATAAACTGCTATTACTCCTGGGTACCAGTAAGTTTACATCTACCAAGGCTACACGCTAATTACATTTTCTTTTTATAATGTTATCTATTTATCAAATTTAGTTTCTTAATGGAAATTAATAGACTAGGTCTCTGCAGTAAAAAAAAAATAATCAGAGGTAACATGGTGTTTTGGGTATTTTTCAGCTTTCATTTTATTCAAGCTTAAAGGGCTTCGAGCGCTTGATTGTTGATTATGGTGTATGAAATAAGTTATAAAATCAATGTCCAGGAGGTGGTTGGGAAGGAGTTAATGATTTCCCTTTTGCCAGAGGAGGTCCACAGCTGCCTGAACTGAGTGCAGGGATTTTCAGGGTAGCCAGCTGCGGGGATTTAATTGATTCACCCACCAGTCTGTAAAGGGGGGTACCACAGGGTGACTCTAAATCCTGCTGTGACTCAGGGAGGAGGAGGTAATTTAGGGTGGGTATTGTAGCCATGAGAAGACCTAAGCAGAAGTGACTAGATGGATAAACATTTAATAATCTTTTCTTCTGAATGTCAAGGGAAGAAATTAGGAATTTTTTTTGTTTGTTTTTTTATATTTTACATGTCTTTGAAAAAAAATGCTCTTTTTATTTTTCTAATCCTTTATTTTTCTAACTTTTAAGGGAGCTCTGTAATACTCTTGCTTGGATCTAAAGTAAGGACAGCAAGAAAGCTTGAACTGCAGGGACATCAGTGGATGGAAGATGTGCCTCACCAATTGCAGCAGATGAAGATGAGCGGATGGGTGTGGGCAGGAGTGAGGAATAATCCCACAGTGCTGCAGGAAATCTTGTCTATATATACAGGAGGGCAAGATCTTAAGCAGTCTTGGCTTTCAGATCTGCAGTGTACCTGTTTCCTCTTCAGCTGAGTGCAGTAGAAGGATGGTTTATTTTCCCTGGACATTCAACTGCTGTTAAAAACAGGGTTTATCAAGGCCTGGCTTATTCTCTGGGTGGGTTTCCTTTCTTTTTCTGTATCTCTGATCAGAATATTGTCAGAAATCTACAACTTGTTCTACAGGGACAGCAGCGGTATTGTAACACCATCGCTAAGAACTACCTTTGACTCTATTTTAATTTGATCCTCAGCATATGTTTTTTTTCTTTCTCACCTGTAGTGAGGGAGGAAGTTTCCTTCCTCAGCTCCATCTGCCTTCAGGTTTTCCAGGTTTAAGCATGGTAATTTACCTGAGGACACAGGCTTTGTTCAGGTTAAGAGATTCTACATAAACATAAGACATTAATATCTAGCAGCACTCTATTTTGAATATTACGATATGTTTAGTTGTTACTTATTCTATTTCTAACCTACTTTAGAAATAGCTTGTATATTTCAGCCACTATTTACATCCACTTTGTCCTCCTCTGGCAGTAACTGTGCTATAGTTTAAATGTGAATCCAGAGAGAGAATACCACAGGCTTCATTCAGCAAGGTCCATCTAAATAGCCTGTTGTGTCTGAAGAACATTTATGTCTAGGACCTCACTCTAGCAATGATACACTTATAATTATACATTTATATAGATAATAAGGGTCTCTAGGTGGCTTTGCACAAGCCTAGAAAAGAGCCATGAGCCTCACGTGTGTGTTCCGCAAGGCATTCTGAGGCAGCAGCAATGTGCCATGCTGGGGTGGCTTCCAGCCAGCACTCCTTAACGTGGCAGGCAAACTCCCAAATCTTATTGGAGTGAAGGCCTGCAGGTGTGTGCATCTTCCCCATGAAACTCCAAGACTTTTCTAAGTACTGGTGTATAAAAGTTGGGTTTTATTGGTATTTTGAAACCTTTTACAAGGGATTTTTGTAGAGTCCTCTTTCTATAGACACAATGTGTTGACTCAGGATATTGTCATGGTTGAAATGTTCTCAAACCATTTTCCCCCCCAAGACTTGAAAAGCTCACTTATCTTTTGCCCTCATTAAGGTCAGTTATTGCCTATGAAATACCTTATGCATTCAGAATACTCAGCGAAGCGTTAATCATTGACACAGGAGATGTTCCAAGTGTTGTGAGTGCTGCATGTTAGCCAAAGTCTCATCAGACCATGAAATCTGTTCCAGATTCTCTGTCTATAATTTATTGCTGGATTATTCTTTATTAATCCTTGATAGGGTGCTCTGCTGATGTATGCAACAAGAAAGGAGATGGTACTGGTTCACTTAAGTGGCAAAGAGAACATTGAGAAGTGATGTGGCTGCTGATGGCAGCCTATGATTTTTTATTGGCCAACATTTTCAAAAGGTCACTGACAGCACCTTACTCCACTGCAGTCTCCCAGGAATGCTTGAGAACACAGGGCAAGCAGAGACTCAGAACTTCCCTCACAGCTCTTCAGCTTTCCCTCAAAGCCAAGGGATTGTTCACCTACACTCAGTGTTTTTCTGAATGATTCCAGGCATAATCTATTATAAAATTGAGAGAGCGCCAGTCAGCCTTAAACTGTGTAAGACCCAAATTGGATCTAACATACAGGAATGGTTTAGATAAGCAGTCTTGTACATGTGAGATTATCTTTAAACTGACTTATATTCAGTTTGCTTCCTGCTATTAAAATCTCAGTCACCCTTGGATCATAGCAGAGCCCAATGAAACATCACTCTCTTTCCTCTCTCCTTTTGTGCTAATGCTTTTTCAAGACATAGCATTGCTCACAAACATGCAGTGTGCCCTGAGTACTTTTTTTATAATGTTCAGAAATAATTTTATAAGAGCAACTGCAGTAGTTCAGGCGAGAGCTTGTCTAACGTGACTCTTTTTGTAACAGTGGCCAAAATTGGTTGTCAAGGGAAGATTATACAGCATGCTCAAGGCAAATGTGTAAAATCTGTCCACTGAGTATTTTTCTGGCTACTAATTTTTCTGGCTCAGGGACTTTAAGACCACTGTGGCTTGTCTGTTTACTAACCCTCTCCAGATCTCTTTTCAAGTACTTATTAAGCCTGCCCTTGAACCCACTGAAGTTTTGTTTCTGCCACATCATTTGGCAAGGATTTACATAATTTTGCTACATATGAATGAAGAACTGCTTGTTTGTTTTGAATTTGGATCAACTGGCTTCCTTTGGCCACCAAGTCCTGTATTGAAAAAAGGAAAGAGCAATCGTCTCTGTCTCAGGGCTGCTCGTGGTTTTGTGGACCTTCATAATTTTTCCCCTAAGCCATCTCTTTTCTAGGATGAAAAGTCTTAGCTGAGTCATGCCTTGCAGAGAAACCATTCACCTTCATTGCTCTTCTCTGCATATTTTCCAGTTCTAAGACATTTTTCCAGGTGGAGGTCTTATAATCAACCACAGTCTGCAAAATGTAGGAGAAGCATGGGTTTGTACAATGAAAGAATAGATGAATTTATTTTTGTTTTCTCTTTCATGTGTGAATGACCTTATTATTACCAAGTACTTGAGTGATATTTTCATGGTACTATCAAAACTCCAAGGCTTCCTGTCTGAGTGATGTTGACTACATCAAAATCAATTATATTTTAGACATGGAGTGAGCACTTTTTTCCCCCAAAAATATTATTTTACCTTAATCTGCATATTAGTAATGCAGCACCCTCAATTATTTGTTACTTTTTCCAGAAGTATTATGTGGTATTTATTCTTTGACTTTCATTTTCAGCATATTTTGTGAGTTCTGTATTTTCCGTGATTGTCTTAAACTGTATACAAAATCCAGTTTTCACAAACAGACAAAAACCCTCAAATATCTTTCTGCAGTATACAGAGAGATTTGAAAAATAAATATATTATAGAAATAATTCAGTGGAAAAGAGTAGTTGGTGCTCAAGAGCTGGAACAGATTTTCTGTGTAAAAGTGGCAGCATTTAAGAAAAATCATGAGAGAAGGTTATGAAGAAGCATTAGGTAGAGTGGTGGGAGAAGAGCACAGCCAGCAGGAGGTTTACTATGAGGAAAGGAGAGCTGACACACAGGAAGGACTGGTAGAGTGTGGTGCCTTGAAGTAAAGATGAAATACTAGAATACGATACAAAAGGTGAAGGGGAAGCCATTGAAGGAACTTGAAAGGGAATTTGTATGCTAAGAAATGGGGAAAGATGATGTAATACCTCTTGATTTCACCAGGAAGGAAGCAGATTCAGGATAATTTTTCAGGTATTTTCCTAGTGTTCCAAAGCACAGATAAGAGTATAAAAATGCAGCACACTAAAGGAGTGCCTCATGGTGGGGGGCCCTGAAGAGCCACTGTGACAATATTACTCCTGAAGGGTTTGATGCTTGACCTCAGCTGGGGAAATCTAAAGAGACCTGCAAAATGTCATCTGCTAGAAAACACAGAGGTTTTAGAATGTCCTTCCGATAAACTGGACACTGTTGGAGAGGGCAGAAAACATCTGACTGATTTTGAGGGAGTTGTAGCAAGCTGTCATCTGTATTCCTCATGCTGAGGGCAGATCAGAACCAGGGCTCATCTTCATCACTCATAAAAAAAGCCCCATGGAAGATGCTTTCTCTTCCTGTCTTTGCATTCCCCAGGACAGACTTCCCTGACTTCAATCATATTCTCTGTGATGCTTGGCTCAAATCCTGTATATGTGGACATTGTCTTAGCACTCATTCTCATTTGATGATTCCTACTTATGCTTTCAGTTAGGAAATTTAAAGAGTTTTTGAGGTTCTCAGCTAGTGTACGTTGATGTAGACCTGTAAGCTTGTCATCTTTATCACATCCGCATCTTGGTTCCTCTATTAGAGGAAGTGGGAATGATGGAACCACCTGTAAAATGCTTTGATGAAAAACGCTTGCAAGAAGTGAGTATTTTATTATTTTGACAACTTTTTCCAGCTGATAATATCCATGAGCATTTCAGTATGTTTCACTTCACCTATTGAAAATGGGGAGAGATCTGGGGTATAAGGAAGGAAGAAGCAATTTATTACTAAATCTGGTCATTCCTCCTTAATTATGATATACAAAGGACCAGACTTTTTGACAAAGTATAACTGGAGAAAAAACATGTTTTCACCAGATGCATAGGACATAAACCAAGGTATTGTTGAGATATTTGTCAAGAGATTATTTGGGATACTAAGCCTGTATTTAAGTTGCTTGCTTTTTGTTTGAGGATTTTCTTTTTCTCCCTGAGAGGAGACTAAAATACCTTTAAGGACACCTAAGTATTTTAAAAATGATTTCAATCTATTAAGACTATATTTGAATTATCAAGTTCATACTGCCCCAGGCCTAAATGTTATACCAGGTGGTGAGGCAGGAATCTATAAGAACATAATGTTTTCTATTCACATTTTGATTAAAATGGAAGAAAACATTTTTGTTAGGGAACCATTTTAATTTTTTTTTGAAAACTATGAAAGCACTTTTTGTTTTTCAAACAGTGTTGTGTTAGAGTTCTCCCTGAAATAGATTGATTTTATTGGATATTCAGTACTCTAAAAATCAAAACTCTTTATTCTGATCTCTTGTAATCTTACTTCTAGAAATGGAACAGAGAAATTACTAGAGCTTTACATTTAAAATAAAACATCAACAGATAACGTGCATGAATAATTGTGAATGTGGTAAAAAGGGAATCAAGCTGAGGATTGGAAATATTTTATAAAATATTGAAAGCCTGCAACTCAAGCATGCTGCATGTGTGTGTAGTTATGTTTCTGTACTGACTGGCACCACAGACCAAAGTGTTTATATATTTGGCTGCCTTCATAAAGCATGTGAGGCATTAGGTCTTAACCTTATCACAGTTATTTTAATGATGATGTTTTCATGTTTAATTTAAGTGTAAATCATGTTAGTGGAGTTTTGACTGCTATGTCAGAGAGCTTAAAAACTGAGCTCAAGTTATTTCAAAAGCTAAGAATTTGTCTAGCCTGTGAGGTTTAGTCAATATGATCCACTCAAGTGTGGAGCTGTCAGAGGGGACACCAGTGGATGGTGCTTAATCTGTTTTGAAGGGAAGTCGGACTCTGAGTATGAAGTTAAATTTTTGATCTGTCTCAGTTACAGTTAAATAGCCAATTTATGGATTTGTTCAGGGCATTAAGGGAGTCACAATGGCCTACAAACACGGTGCTGTCCCATAGTATGTTTTCTAGTCAGATATCCGTGGTGCATTTACTTTTGCTGTATGGGAAATTATTGTTTCAGTTTAGTTTATTCACTCTGGTGTCTCATACAGTGCTGGGTAAATACTTCAAAAACCACACTGGCAAATGCTGGTTTGGACGAGTCCTGTGCATCCATGTCAGCAATCATGAGGCTTTCTGTTTGCTTTCTTCTCCACAGGCATTCCCACATTCAGTTTCCGTATAGTCCACGAAATATAAATTCAGAATGACCCTAGTTTTTGCTGGAGCATTCTTGTAGATCCAAAGTCACCCTCTGCCTTCCTGTCTCTGCTGATATGCTGCTGATCATGTGTAAAAGATCACCTCCCTTTCTGATTCTCCATACAAATTAAAAATAAAAATCTTCCTGGGAAAACCTGAGGAGTTTATGGTCAAGGCGATCACCAGACTGAGGTGAACCTCTGGCAAAGTTGTTTTCTCCCAGCACTTTCTCACCATGCAAATCACACACTTTCAACAGGCAGATTTTTTTTGCGTCATAGATTATGAATATGCAATTCTGTTTGCCAGGCTATGAAATAAGATCCTGCCTAGGACATTGGTGGCATTGCTTCTGCAGGAAGAGCCTGTTAGATGATTGTTTGTGAATGAGTTTTACGTGGAAAAAGTTCAGATTTAAATCAGTTTCCCTGACGTGATATTTCACACAATGTTCCACGTGAACCTGAAGCAAAATCATCCTGGTATCTTAGAGGAAAACAAGAAAAATATGCCCCCCATCTTTTTGTAACAATTGTCTAAAAGGTCTTGCATTTAAGAATAAATGAATCAAGAAATGTGATGAGCCTAGGTTTGGGTTTTTTCCCTCAGTTGGTTGTCTTGTTTCCTTCACCCAGCCTGCTCTGAACCTTTTGAAAACAGCCAGCTCTGAACTCCAAGCTATGGGACAGCAAAACTTCACATAGCAGATTCAAATGATGTTTTCATCAAATATTAGTGCTTGCTGAAAATTTGGTCTGTGAAATATTTTTACTGAGTTTGGTCAAACTATTTTCACCAGTGAAAGCCATCAGTTTATGGAGCCTACAAGGACCTTTATCTACAGCAAACCTAAAGGCCCATAAGGTTTATTAACCATCCAACCCACTGTCACTAGTTAAAGTTATACATGGGTGGATTCAATGATGTGCATAAACACAGTCTCTGAAAAATTGTTGCTTCTATCACACTTTGACATAAAAGGGTTTTAACCTGAAAGTATTGGGAATTAGACTCAATGAAATATTTGTGTATATTTTGATTAATGGAAGTACTTGCAAGATTTCAAAATGAAACTTGAAATTGCTGAAAGCCATCTTCTTTCATGGCCCTGTAACATTCCTTAGTTTTCATTCTTATAAGTTACATGATATTGTCTAGGAAAGAATTACACCTGATCTTAATCTCCAGGCGTGTTTTTTCCAGGGAGAAACTAGTAGAACATTTACAGTAATTAACATATTTTCTATCTTCTCATTTTGTTAATGATATCTCTTTGAAGGCTGCGCAGTAATTACTGCCCACAGAGGTATGTACTCTGAAATAAATTAATGACCAATGACCAATAATGATTATAGATGTAATCATCCATTGTGGGATACAGGCTAAAACAGATACTTGGAACGGTGTTGGAAGCAAAATTAAACTGCAATGTTAAGCACTGCTAAAATTATTTTAGAAATAGATCAGAAAAATGTAGAGTAACTTATTTTCTAATCATATGCTAATTTTACTTATTTTTCAGTTTTTATTTCTAAAACATTTCCTCAACAGACTGATACAGTAATAAGTAAAAAGCTAATCCTACACAAGCTGAGCATTTTTGGTGAAACCTATTTTAGAGATATGAGTTTATTGTTAAATGTTCTTATATGATAGATGAATTTTCAAAACAGAATTAGAACTTAAATTTCATTTCATATAAATATGAGTTTGAAAATCTCAACCCCTAACTTCTTTTTTTGGCAATTTCACTTGTTAAAAATAACTTCAGATGAAAAAAATCTCCTGCCTCTGCCTATTCAATTTTGAACTGATATTTGCATACAGAATTAAAAGGTTTAAAGGTGGGGAGTCTCCAATAAACTAATATGTTCTTACCATTCAAAGAAAGCTTAAAAAGTATACCCAAAGTTTCTTAAAAATTAATATTTAATAAAGCAAGATCTTTTTTGTTTAAGGCAGCAATTTATTTTTAAAATAGAGTTAAAAAAAATCCAGTGGTAATTCTTTAAAACCTACACTAATTGAGAGCATGATTCTTTTTCAAACAGCGTAGTTCAGAAGCCTTGTTGAAATCCAATAATTTGGTTGTTCACCAGTAGGAAATAGACATCTTAAACATCTTAAATATTTGACCCTTTGGCCTTACAAAGCACATTTTCACTTTAGCAAACCTTAATATGCCCAGAGTGGTTTGGATTAACATCTGCAGAGTCCTTACCTGTCTTTAGGCATCCTGGGTTAAAGAAATACAGCTTTAGAAAATAAGCTCACCTGGAGGAGTCCTGTACTTTGCGCAGTACATCAACAGGCAGGGTAAAAATGGCCCTTTTTTAAAATCTTCAGTGTTCTCATCTTTGAAACTATGAATTTTGGAGGTATGTGTAGAAGAAGAGATGAATACCCATTGAATTTTGACCCAAGACCTTTATGTTCTTAAATTTACCCAAATGGATGGATTTAGCTGTATTTGAACACTAGTTAAAATACATTATCTCACAGTGGGTTAGATTCTGATTTTTCTTTCCAAGCTAATGCCAGCTTAAATAGAAAACATGCACTGCAAGTGAACAATATGGGAGAGGGAGGCTCTATAAAACCCAAATGTGCATATAAGCTGCCACAAGTCCATTATCTGAAGTGGTTATGTCATCTTACACCAGCAGAAAACTCAGCCCCTCTACGTTGGATTCCTAAATCTCACCTTACATCAGATGTTCAAAGGTTCAGAGGAATAAGATATGTCTCTGTACAGTGTGTTTCAAATTAAAAGCTAGTGAAAAGCATGGCTGTCGATTTCTGGATGACAGTCTTGGAAAATGTGTTTCAACTGGCAGCTGCCCTCTTCCTATTTGCCTCCACCCTCACCTAGAAACCAGAACCCAGCAATGTGAGAGCTGATACACCCGAAAAAACCCAGTAACCTCTCTCTGCTGCTTCTTCCCTGGTTTGCTCTGGGTGCTGAGAGGTGGCTTTGAAAGGGTAGCCTGTACAGGGCAGAAATATTTCTTGAGGGTATGGGAGGTTGTTCTCTCATTTGAAGGAAACCAAGACTTCCAACTGATTTTAATTTTATTTTTAATGTTCATGGGAACCAGTCTTACATGCCTGACTGAATTCAGAGTTTGGATTTTTGGTAGGTTTCTATTTGAGCCCAGCTTGGCTGTTTTTCAAAATGTCCAGATTGCTCACATTAAATCTGAATAAGCACTACCCACTAGTTTAATCAGAGTCATCTGGTATACCTCTAATTAGTGTTAGTTAAAGTTGAAATTCTTAATAACACAAAATGCTGAATTTTTGGGATATATTTTGTAAACTCCTGATGGTAAAAATTGTAAGAGAGAAACTATGTTTTGCAATATTATTCAAAAGTTGGAATACATGAATTATGATGACAATAACAAAATGGTAACAAAATAAGGCTAACTTCCTGAAAAATGCCATCTTTATCCATTTAGGCATGCATACATGTATACAGCATTTTTAATACAAATGCATTTATGAACTTTAGCTGTTGTTCCTGGTAATTTAATGATTGCCTGTAACTGTATATTGTGCACAATTCAGTAAAACATGTACACATCTGGGAGTATTTCAGCAATTAAATAAGCATGTGACACTGTGGGTTTAGATGTAAATTGTTTCCTGGTCTTAACCCATTGCAATAAATGATTTGTAAACAAAGTGTTATAAAAGTATCTTTCCGTTTGAATTAAATCTGTTTTGCCAGAGTCAGGAGCAGAACATTAGTGTGTTACTGCAGGTTGTCAAAAACGAAGCTTGAAAATTATTGTACTTGTGCAGTTCTTGGCTCCTAAAGGATCAAGACCCCCTACAAATCTAATTTTTTTGTATTATGATCTATGCGTATGTGGTGCTTGTTTATGCTGAATACTTCCCTGAATTCTTGCCTTTGAAGATGTTTTAAATTTTATTATCTCAAGATATAGAGCAGCTAAAACAGCAAGTCCTGTAGTTGGATTGTTTTATTAAAGTGTTCCCCAAATCAGGAATGCTAGATTTGGCTTTGATTTTTCAGGTGTCACTTCTAAACCCTAGAGAACTGGTGAACCATACTCTTATATTTTGTAGATAAGCTATTTTCTTTACATTTGTAAAGTAAAAATAGTGCAAAAAGCCTCTGTTTTCTCAGATTTATGTCTTCAGATGTTCTTGTTTCTCAATCATGCTTCAATTGATTCTCTGGACATAGAAATATAATTTTTTTTTTTGGACACATTTCAGCTTCACTGTTCAAAGATTCAATGGATCGTGATTACAGAGCTGGTTTTTTTGTTTTTTTTTTTTCAAGGGCATCTGTTCTTAGCCACAGCTGAGGATGGGGCCCACTGAGCTGACTGGAAGGATCCACCTAGAATTTGTTGAATTAAGTCCTTGCACCTGGATATAATTGTCATGCTGCTGTGCTGGGGTTTTCTTAAGCTACTGGTAAAACAAATTAGCTCAATTTAAACTGGCATCCAGTAGGGAAGCAACAACTCACCTCATATAATGTTTTTCAAATAATTATTTTTCTATTGCCAGTTTTGCTTCATGAATATTTTCCTAAAGGCAGGATGAATCGCTAGATTTTTTTTTTAAAAAAAAAGCTGAACACGAGAAGGAAAAAAACCATTCTATTCTGTGTATCTGCTGAGTTACAACCAGTATTAGAGTGCTACATAATTATTGATTTTGTGACTGTCTCTTAGATATATATGCATAAATAACATATAAATATACAATAAAAGGAAGGCAACAGCAGATCAAACACATTTAAAAATGTAGTATCACAGCGACACCTTTAACCCTTCCAAAACCCCAAAAGCAGTCTCTGCACACACACTTCACATACCTTTTGCCAGATTTGGCACTATAATGGTATAACCACTTCTACATTTGGGAAAGATTCATGCAAGTTTGTTTTTTTGTTGAACAGTAGACAAAGGTAGCCGTTTATGTCTGACATGGGAATTTGTATAAATACCAGGGGATCTCATTTCCTTATGTATTTTAGAGCTGTTTGAACTTGGCAACAAAATTCACAAGCTTCCTGGAAGGTCCACAAAGGTTCATCGCCTCAGTTGGGCTTGCAGTGGCAGGACTTCACATGAATCCCTGGAATGTGTGCATCTGTGTTAGCTTCAGCTTTTCATAATATCCCCCAAATGTAGGCTCTGGGGGAAAACAATGAAAAATCACCTCTGCAGCTGAACATTTCAGGATGACTTCTGAAATGGAAGAAATAATACTTTTACTTGTACTCTAAATATTGCTGTTATTTTATTAGTAGGTGATGTGCTAATTTGAAGAGGAGAGGGGTATGTGCACTAAGCATAGAGGGTGCTTTTGGATGTGCCTCTAGAATAACCTCAGCTTCACCTGTGACCAAAGATGTTGTTTTTTTGACCTGGTCATGCCACTGTGGATACCAGTTTTAATTGCTAAGATGCTGCTCAGCCGGCTAAAAAATAACATGGACTGAAGCTACTTCTTGTTTTTTATGTTTTAAAGCAAACTTAAGAATATGAAAGGAGTTTTGGTCATCCTCTTGGATACTGTGGCAGAAATATAGATGTACATAGTATTATAAACCATCCTCTAAGCTACACTCTCTTTTAATGCTGGGTAGGCTCAAATGCACCAGGAATGTGAATCAAGAAAGCAGTGCTTTTCTAAAGGATGGCAAAATGTCCAGAGATCAAAAGTTAAATGTAGAAGCTGCTGCCAGTCCTTCAGCTGTGCAATGAATTTCAGGTTTTGGAGATTGTATGTGTAGAGTGGCAGGGGCAAGCAGGGACATTTTTGTGGCTCTTGAGAACAGTTTAACTCATGCAAGGACCAGCTGAAGGTGATCCGTGGGTGTCACCAGCTCTGTCACCTGCAGAGCTGCTCTGTGGCCCCGAGAGACAGATTGTCTGGCATGAAGGCAACTTTCAAACAGCAGCTGATTCCTGACTCAGAACAGTTTAAAGGTGTAGCACAATTGTTTTTTTTTAATTGCCTCTTTTATTTAAAAAAAATATATTTTTAAACTGCAGATTCCGATTCTTGCTTGCAATGCAGCCTGTTTTGTCCAATCCAGCAGTGTAACAGGCACTCTTCCACAGCATGGATTTGCCATCAGTACTCCAGCTGAAGGCTCTGCATAGACCTGGGATGCAGAAAATTCACAGAGCAAAAGGGGCCAGCACATAAAATCACACTGAATTATTACCCCTCTTCTGTGGAAGAGCAGGTCAAGGGAGAGAGCTACCATACCCTAACCCACTGCACCAGGGCACACCCAGAGCAAAGCTTTTCTTCCAACTGAGATAGCCCTGAATCAATGCATACGAGCAGGCAAGCAAGTTGCTTTCATATAATATTCCTTTTTATAAGTTCATTTTTCATGAGCTTCAGGGTAAAGAAAAAACTTTCAGTCTTCCCTCAGAGAAGAGGGTGTAACAGCTGTGGATGGTGCAAAGGTTGCCTTGACTACTTTCTGTGCTCCCTCTCCTGTCCTGGCTTCCAGGGATGAGAAAGTAGGAAAAACCAGTAACAAACTGAGGTTTTTTTTTTTCCTAATGTGTTGATAATCCTAGGACTACACTTAGAGAGAAACTTCCAGTGGGAAATTAAGCTAAACTGAAAAGCATAACAAAACCCAAATGATCTAGACTGCAAGAATTCATCCCATGTTTTATTCTTTAATGCTTATTAATAGAGACAATACCAAAACCTTTTTGTTATAGCATGGATTTTTGTTTAGTAAACTCCATGTCACATCTTCTAATTTAATTATTGAACTCACAATGTGAGTGACATGACTAATAGCATTCGCTTATAATTTCATTACAGAGTAATAGACGTGGTTTTTTAAAACATTTTTTTTTCTTTTGTTACAGAATGTTTGTAATATAAATGAACTCTCATATCCTGCCTTCTTTTTCTCTTTACCCTCCTTTCATTTCTTTTTAGATTCGATCCATAGAAAAATGTGAGTGGTGGGTGCTACTGATTTGAGTCATCTGCATGCAATTCAGAAGAAAAAGGTGATTTTTTTTTTTTTAATTGCCTCCCAATAAATAGGAGAGGCATAGAAAAAAAGTGGATTTATGCATAAAACAGAAAACTTCAGGTGAAAGAACAGACCTCTTTTATCATGGTAGAAAGAATCCACCTTCAATAATTAACAGTCAGACTATCCCCACACAGTTTCCTCATGACATCTGAGAACTGCTGCACTTCTCGAACCAATAGCTGCTATACAGCAACCAGCATCAATCCTGAATGAAAAAATTGTCCCAACTGCTGGTGAATGGCACTCAGTGGGTTTCCCATTGAACTGTGCTGGGAAACAATGATGCACATTGGTAAATCACCGTCTGTGCCTTTCGGTTCTTATGCACAGCCCATACTGGACAGCTTCCATTCACTCTGGCACCCACTGCAAACAAATGTGAGTATGCATCAGAGATGAAAGTGAAAATGCATATGTTAAATCCCAAATGGAGGCAGAAGAGTGTAATATATACATAGTTGCTTAGCAACAAACATGTTTTGGCCACAGGAATGGTGACATCAGTCAGAGGAGCGAGAGGGAAGCTGCTCTGCCCTCCTTGTCTCCCTAGAAGCTTCAGAAATGTCTTTTCTTATTTCTTTCAGAGAAGAAGAGCAAGGGCTATTGCAGATATTTGTTTATGCTGTTAATGCAACAGAGTCTAGGACAATGGGAGCAGGGAAATCTGTTTTCCCTCGGGATGTGAGCTGCAGTGGCGCAGGCCCTCCCGCCCAGGCAGGTGCTCCTATCCTCGCTGCACGGCTCCTGCAGAGCCCCTCTCCACTGCAACACTCCAAGGGGAGAAATGAGACCTGAAAATACAAACTGCTGCAAATAAAAACCATTTTTGGCATCACTCCCTCTGCCTTTGACCCTATCGTGTCGTTCATGCTCCTATCATGGGTCTCTATTGTGAACCTTTCAAGCTCCTAGAAGCTTTTATTCTACTGGTATTTCATATTCATTGGGCTCTGAGTTTTTTCAGGAGTGCAAGTAATGTTTATTTCAGTAAATCACACACTGTCTGTGGCTAGAAGACAGGTATTTATTAATTCCTCTCATTTCAGATGGTTTGAATATCTCTTGTCCCTTTTCCCCCTTCCTGCACTGTCCTGCCCTCTGCAATGGGAGGCAAGGGAGGGAGCTGGTGAATCCTGGTTCCAGGAACGTGCACCTCTCCATGCAAGTGGCTCCTACAGACACAAGTGTAGCTCACACACCTCATGCTTTCAGCAGCCTTGGTGCTCCACTGGCCCACAGCACCTTGTATGTATAGAGAAATTGCCTATTAGGGTTCAAATCCATCTGCCACTTTGGATTGCTGCAGGCACATCCCTGTATACCTTATTACTATACCTTATTGAGTGTTTCCTTTTAATTTAAGGTAACTAATATGCTTGTTGGATCCCCAGTGGGGGAAAGAATGTTTCAGGCACGCACTTCTCTTTGCAAAGAAGGCTTTCTCAACCACGTAAGAGATGTGTGGCATGCAAAATATGCTGAAGAACTCAAGCAAAATCAAAATAATGGATGAAAGCAGGGTTAAAGGATTATTATGGTAAAACAAGTTATTTAGTTCCCTTCATGGAGCTTTTATCTAGATAGTTTTATTCGCTCTCACTTTCAGTGAATTCATAGAGCCCCTTTTTCACACACTAGCACACATCAAACTGACAAGGTATAACCAATAATATACCAATATCAGATAAGTTTTGGGAAAAAGGTGTGTAATTCTGAAAATATGGCAGAATTTGAGACAAGGTGTGGTGGTGCCTCTGACCAGAAAGGTAAATGATATCATCATGGCAGGCTGGATCAAAACAGAAGGGAAAGACAAAAGACTGGAAAACCAAAAAAGTGTGCCATTGATTCTGAAGAGCTAGAATCTTTTCTTCTCTTGACATGCCAAGAAAAAGCACTAGGAGGTATATAGTTGATGTTCTCAGCAAACAGCTGAGGTGGATTTTTGTCTTCATTTTCCGTCTGTGACTTTAAGCAATTCTCCTAGCATGGCTTTCAGCCTCAGCAGCAGTCCTGAGTGATCCTACAGCAATTAAACTAGCATATGGATCACAAGTTCATGGCTGGCTCCTCAGCTTCACCACAGGTGAAACTGGGCTCCCATATATGTGTTTTGTGATGTTGACAGCTTGAGCAATGAACTAAAATTGGTTGCCTGAAGTCCTCCCCAAGAAATTCTCCTACCATGCTACTGCACTTTCCCCCTGTATGTAAACTCTTCTTTTTTAATTTGTGAAATGAATGACTATATAGCTGAAAGATAATTAAACTAGTAACAAAAATAGATGTTTCAGAGGCCTGTTAGATTGCTGGTATTTTAAATGTGAATAATAAAAATTTTTAATGGTGATTGCTATCATTGAGTAACACAAGATTTTACAATTCACATTAATTACTGAACTCTAATTTATTTCCCAACATATACATTTTAGTTTATATCTCTGTGATTCTGCTCTAAACATAGGCTCAGCTGGCTGACAAGAGTTGGCTTTCTGAAAAGTATAATTTATAATTTTCCTAATGGAATTATTTTCTTATAGTTAACCACATAGATGGGCAGGTAGTTTCCTTTTAAAAAATAGCCTCCTTGTTAAGGAAAGATTATGACTGTATCCATGCTTTTAAAAGTTGTGTTGTGAAGGTCTAATCAAGTGTCTGTAAAAATACATTGAAAGTTATTAATAAGTTCACATCTCTAAATTTTGAGTTTGAAGAGTAATAGTAAGAGAAAAGCTGGGATGGAACCATGCAGGTTCTGAGTATGAGTCAGTTTTCTGTCCCTCCATCTTTCAGGAGGTGACATCTCTGCCCCAGCTCACTGCGTTTGTCCTCATGTCTGCAATGCACTCTCTAGGATATGTACAGACAGTACTTTCCTGTCACTTGGAGTCATGGGGATATTCTTAGCAGCTTTACAGGTCCAGTAACATGATCGGGGAACTTGGCTTTAAGTAAGACTTCTGAGACTCTTTCACTATGCACACAGGCCTCATCAAGAATTATTAAAGGTCTTATAGGAAAAATAGCAAATACTTCAAACCCCATTTAACCTCTCCCTCTCTTGATAACTCCTGATAAACTCCTTAAAAAAGCCAAGGAAACATAGCTTTGATGAAACCTTCCAAAAGATGGGTATTTTCCTGGTTGGAAGAACATACCTGGAGATCAGTTATCAATGGAAATATCATCACTGTTCAAATGGAAATCTGCACCAAGCAGGATCCTGTTCTGTGGTCTGTTCTCACTGATTAGTGTCAGTAGTGTCCTGGGTGCAAGAACCAAATATACTCATTACAACCACAAAGAACCCGAGCCTGGGAGAGCTGTTGGAGGGTGGAACTGGAAATCATACCAGAGAAATGATTGGAAAAAATGTTATTCATCACGGAGAGAAAATAAAATGTACTTTATATACAGAGGAAAAGTGGCTGCAGAATGATTCTAAAGAAAATAATAGAGAAGTTATGATGGATTAAACTTGCATTTAAGTCTTCAATGACACTATGTTGTAAAAAAGAAAAATGTACTACTGAAAATTTTTTTAATGAATGTAACCTGGAAGACAGGTGTATATGTCCTTCTACCTTCCTCAGCATGGGCAAACTTTGGGCATTACATTCCAAAAAGGACATGAAGCAAAGGAGAGAATCCTGAGCCAAGTGGTCAGAACCAGGGAAATTGGAAAGATGGGGGCTGTTTACAGTGTACAGAAGGGAGCTTAAAAATCTTCAAATACCTAAAAAGTTGCTGAAGAAAGGAAAGAAATTAGTTAACATTTTTCCCCCTGAATTGATGAGAAAATATAGACTTAGTTTACTCGAAGAAAAATTTAGGTTAGGCACTATAAAAGTCATAATTAAAGAACAGGTCAGATTGCATTGGGAAAATGTGTGCATTTCCACTGCTGAAGGACTTTATAAAGTAGTTAAATAAACAGCTGTCAAAAACAGCACAGGTACAGTTGATTTTTGACCTCTTAAAATCTGTTTCAGCTCTGTTTTCTATTATTTTCTCCAAGTGGATTCTGCCTCTTGGATGTTTGTTTGTATAGCCAGCAATCAAAATAACAATGTAGAAACAGAGGCCTGTAAACACGGAGGATCTGGTACGGTATCCAGCCATGTCATCCAGCCTCTGGTGGAAAGTGCCAAGATATGTGCTTTGGAAGGCTCATAGGGCACATAGCTGCGTGTCAGCCTATTTCAATTAGTGTGTTGAAATGGCGGATTACACATCTCTATAAAAATTAAATTGGTCTCATCCCTGAAATTATAAAAAAGCCTGAGGATCCAATGGAAGAATGAAATCTTGAGCTCCTCGATTTCAGGGGCCACTGAAATGCACTGTACCACTGTTCCCGTGGCACCCCACTGCCACTGCTGGTCCTCTCCGAATGTCCCCTCTCCCACAGAGTGGGGTCACAGGGACAGGGAAGCACGGATGGAGAGCAGTCCCTAACAGATGGCTTTCTGCTTGGAGCGTGGTAGCTGCTGAGACGTCAGGGAGCCCTGGGAGCCTTAGTTCTGTAGTTTCTGAAGACAGTCCTGCTCTCTTAAGCACTTGCACTCAGACTATTTAAATGTGAAGTTTAGATGGATTTTGAGTGTTTAATTGCACAGCTGTCCCCTCTGCAATATTGAGCTTGTGGCACACTGTAACACACCATCCATTCACTGCCATCCAGTGCCCCAGCTGGGAGCTCAGGTGAGCTGCTGGTTTCCCTTGTGTGCTCAGTCGCTTCCCTCTTTTGAGTCTCCTCCTTCCAATCCATCTGTGTCTCACGCCACCAGCCTGCACATTTGCCTCCCCCAAGCTCTCAGGGGATCTATCACAAGATCTATCTCAGACCAAAATATTTCTCGGACTTTTTCATTCCTTTACGCCACTTAAGGGGGCCGTTAGTGTCCCTGAAGCTCTTGGTCACCACCGTGGTCCCTCCTACCTGTGCTGTATGAGGGTAGCAGCCCTGGGCAGAGGCAGAGACTCAGCCCTTTGTGTATCCATTCCCGAGGCAGCCGAGTCTTTCCTGGTGGCCTCTCTGTCCCCTCTGAGGCTGCAGTGGTGTGTGAGCAGGTCACGGACAGGCTCTGAGAGCCACAGATCTCCATGCTGCTGTCCCGAGGGAGAATGACCTCTGACAGACCTTCCCACCCTGTGTTGGGTGGTGAGTAATCCTGAGGGGAAAGCAATTGCAGGGAAAAGATTGGGCAAAGTTCACACATCTTCCCTGGGGAGAGAGCTTAGCCTTCCATGTGTGGATCCATGCTCTGTACATGAATACAGTGACATTTCTGTCTCTCTAGCATCTCCTCCTAAAACTAAATCTTCGGATGTGGGTGGATCTGGAATTGCATTTCTTGTGGACCAAGGCACAGAGTTCTTGGGAAATGGTCTCAGGAGTTTTTATTTCCATAACTCTCATCCTCTAGGGACTGGGGGAAGTGGGGACAGGAAGAATTGTGAGACTAGCTATTATAAAAAGAAAAAAAAAACACCAAAAAATTGCTGTCTCTGATGCTGCATACTTGAGCTCTAAAAGTACTGTCTTCTAGATGTCCATAAAAATCACTGACATTACCATGTCACTGGATTTGTTGCCTCAGCTTTTGATGCTTTCTGTGGTGAGGAGGACACTGAAGAGTGGGAGGATAACTCCAACAACTTTTACCAGCAGTCCTTAAGCCTGGCACCTTGGCTCACCCTCTCCCTCCACCTGCCCCCCTCCCCATCCCTCTCAGCCCCAGTGGACCACACCAGCCATCACAGGGAATGCAAAGTGTTTTTGCACAATGCCAGTATGTCAGGGAGGGCTGCCACACCACAGAGCCCTTCAGATGCAGCTTTAGGTTCAAGTGGGAATCACAAAAGCTGGACGTGCAGGTTAGATTCTCTCTGCTTACCCATGTGCTGGGTTTTGATTGACAGACAAGAAATAAAAAGCAAAC
Organism: Vireo altiloquus; assembly: GCA_013396875.1. Taxonomy (NCBI): domain Eukaryota; kingdom Metazoa; phylum Chordata; class Aves; order Passeriformes; family Vireonidae; genus Vireo; species Vireo altiloquus. The sequence continues at coordinate 632,305 of VZRF01007136.1, forward strand.
ATATTTTAGGAGGTGCAAAGGCAGAAGTGGCAGCAGGCCTAAGGTCCAGGCTTTCTGGACTGTAGTTCAGTTTTCAAGAGAGGAGTACTGGTGGGATGGCAACAGACTGAATTGCCCTCCTGCCTGATATTTTCCTTTGCTTTTCTTTGCTTCTTTTCACTAGAAGGAAACATTTGGTGTGGATCCTTCTGAAAGGAAAGGCTTGGAGGCCCATCCTCTGGCCTCCAACAAAATAATTTGTATTTTTTAAAAATTTTCTGATAAATGAAACTTCTGCATTATTTAAGACAACACCAATGTGCATGAAACAAAATTAATTTTAAATGGAACTCTTTTGAAATGAAAATTTTCTTTTTAGATAAGGCCAGAATAAACTGCTTTGAAACTTTAATGCTCTGGTTTAGAAAGTGCAGTATAGCTGAAATAGACCTATTCCTTGAGGAGATTTTTATTTTGTAAAAGCAACTTTTACTACCTAAAAAGCACTGCTCCTCTCCAGTTCTCCTCTCCACTGCTCCTCTCTCTCAAGACACTAACAGCCTTGGTGTCTTGTGGTGGGAATTTTCTGAGGTGCATAAATAACTTGGGTAGTTATGAACACTTTGCCCAGAACCAGATTTATCATATTTAATGTCTTAAATATTGGTGGAACAACTCGTATTAAATCCTATGTACTATAATCTTTTCCTGATCAATTCCATATTTATAGCATTAATCATTTCTCTGCAGTTAATTAAGAGAATTGATGGCTCTTAGGCTTCCTTAAGCTGATTCTTTAAATAAATATATCAAACAAGATCTCCATTACCCAGATCAGACTCCATCACAATAGCTGTACAGGGGCCAAAGAGACAGGAGCACAGATCCGGAGAGCATCCACAGGGACTTGACAAACAAAAAAGTGATATTTCAAGCTTGTGTCTCGGTGGAATGGGGAAATAATAGCAATATAATCAAGGGAGTGTTTGTGTAGCCCTTATGGTTTAAAAACCTTTTGCCTCAGCCGCGCTAATACTCTGAAACAAGGATGCTGATTATATGACCAATTGTTTGGCATGTGTTCCTAAACTGGTTTATAATTACCAAATTAATCTCTCTGAGGTATTAAAAGCCTATTTGCACAATCTTTGTAAAACTAAAAGGGAAGCGAAGCACTTTACCTGTGTTGATACAGAGCCCTGCAAATAGCAACTATTTGTTTTTGTAGCTGTTGTGGCTCTGGGAACAAGTAAATATAAACAGCAGGAAACACAAATACAGAGGCAGTGCAATTGGAGGCTGTCAGGAAGCAGTATGGTGGCTTCAGGAGCTGAATTCGGCTTGAAATAAGCTTTGTCTCAGTATGCGTAAGAGGCTTTGGCACTGTATCAGACCTCTGGGGAAGCCACTCAGCAGGGTGGGGATTACTATAGTTTGTGCTTCCCAATTCACAGCAAACTTGCTTCTCTGTCATACTCGTGCGTTAACCCTCTCGGTGCCGGCTCGGTGCTTTTAGCGGGGGTTGGTTTGCTGTGCAGGGCTGGCACTGCTCGGGAGCGCAGCCCCAGCGCACCTCCGGAGCGCATCTCCGCTGCACACGGACGGAGGGAGGCACAAAGACAGCTAATTTTGCCAGGCTGGATAATTCTCCTCCGCAAAGCATGTGCCGTAGCTGCTCTGACAATACCATCTAAAATGCAAATGAATTATGCCCGCACCGAAGAGCTGGCGGCGAGTGTTGTGTAGAGCTGCTGCTGGGGTAAACTTCCTCCTGACGGGGATTTTTTTTTTCCTCTCTGCGTGAACACATGGACTCCACTCTCTCTTTTGAGGTTTCACAAGGGTTAATTCTCTCTTAGCTGTGGGAATATTTTTCGTTAGGAGCGACTCGATGGTTATTCCTAACACATGACTATCAAAGAGTCAGATTAGCCGAGGGGGAGGGGAAAGGCTCCTGAGTTTGCACTTCCTGTCTCTTAATAAAGCTGAGATTCCAGAAGTATTTAATATCATTGTGGTTTACATAGGAAATTGTCTGAACACTCTTAGTAAGTAACTGAATATATGGCTGCTATATTGAATACCATTTGTCCACGGTCGTTTTTCTTTCAGTTATGTTAGATATCTAGAAAATGTTGTAAAAGCAGGATCTAGTTACGGTGCACAGCCAAATGAGGAACTATAAAATACAGTTTTAAAAATTTAAATATCTAAAATGTATCGAGAAATGTGAGGTGCACCAGTACTAAAGAAACAACAGCAATTGTTTTATTTGCACTGCTAAGGCAATAAAATGTGGATTCCTTATGTAGGTCCAAATGTAGCAGCTGGATTTGGCTTTATGAACCATGAAAAATAGTTCCCATCTGGAAGTTGATGTTGAATAAAGATGCAACAGTAAGGCTGCATCTTACATGTAACATTTATATGTTTCCAACTCAATACAGCACTAGTATTGGAGAGGAAAGAGTGAGGGAGAGGGAATGGGAATATACAAATCAGAAGCCTCTGGCCAACATTTTGATGTGTATTCTCTAATTTAGAAGCCTCAGGTTTTGGCTGTGGGGTTGGGGTTTTTTTGGTTGATGTTTTTGTTGTTGTTTTTCTTGTTTGTTTTTTTCAGAATGACCCTACCAATAGTCAACAGTGTACAAGTAAAAAGGCTTTTGAATGTCTTCCAGCACATTCACTGCTTCAAAGATCATCTTCATCTTCCTATCAGCTAAGTAAGAAAGTGGTAATGTTACTATTCTATGATATTCCTCCCCCCAAGCCTCCCTACAGCCTTCCCACCTATCAAATTGGCATTTAAAAGTGCGTTCATGGGGCCTGAGAATCAGGAATTCTGTTTCAAAGTGGCTGGCCCCTTGCTCTTTACCTGCACCCTGCCATGAGCAGTGTTTGCAACATGCAAATCCCTCATTTTCATATCCCAAACCCCCAACCATAAGGAGCCCAGGAGATCCTGCTTCCTCTCACACAAAAATATAAAGGTCCAGTTTAGAGACCTTTTTACAAAATCTGGCCCCAGAAAAAACTCTACTAATTCTTAAAAGATATATTCATAATGCCACGAATTTTTTTAAAATTCAAATTGCATGCAAGCACAGTTCACGCTAAAACCTAACACTGTAAATTAGGTTGTAAATTCTTATTAATAACATAAGGCAACAAAAAGTCAATAAAGGAAAGAAGTTTGAACATATTATTGGCTCTTTTTTTCTTCCTCAAGCAAGAATTATTTCTAATGCAAGATGAAGTGCTAGGAGACGTGATGATCCCCTTTTTGCCTAGAAGATGTTGTGAGGTTTTTTTAACTGCAAGACTTTCATGGTGGCCCCAGTGCTGCAGTGCATCTGGCTGAAAAGATTTCCTGTATTTTTCTAAAAGGGTGCTGTTATTGTTCCTGCTGCTCTGGTTGTTTCCATGAGCCTTTAAAATGAAACCAGGTCCCACACCAATGTTGTGAGGCAGACATTTTAAATGTTGGGAAAACTTTAAAATCAAAGTTGGATTTTGCAGGTATTCATTGTCATCAGACCATAGGAATCTTGAAACACCCTTAATCCACATTTACCCTTCATTTGAAATAACAACACACCCCTGATGCTTGCAAACTGTATTACTTTAACATAGGAAATAAGAACCACATATGTTTAATATACTGACATGTGCAACACTCACTTGGTACATGTGGCCCACTGATGTGATCATAGGCTTTCCTCAAGTTAGCTCTTCAAATCAGAATGCAGTGTCACCCTTTCACCTCTTGATATCCTGAGATCCCACACCTACACTGCACCCTCCTGCTCTTTCCAATCCCCTGCTCAGTGTAGCACTGGAGCACTGGTACTGGAGAGGAGACAGAGAGAGGGAGGGGGCTGAAGGGAATATACAAATCAGGACCCCCTGAGTAACATTTTTATATGTATTCTCTAATTTGGGAGCCTTGGGATTTGATTGGGTATTTTTTGTTTTGGTTTTGTTTTTTTGGGTTTTTTGGTTTTTGGGTTTTTTTTTGTTTACCAACAGCCATCACCGTACAGGTAAAAGGCCTCTGAATGTCTTCCACCACATGCCTTACTCCAAAGCTCATTGTCTTCATCTCCCTCTCAAGTAAGAAAGTCATGTCCCTATTTTGTGATATTAAACCCCTCAAACATCCGTACAGCCTCTCCATCCATCAAGTCCCTTGCCGGGGAATGCTCTGGAGGTTTGTCCCAGGAAGGTGTGTGGCTGTGCAGGCACAAGGGAGGCCACAACCCCTTTGACAGAAATTGTGCCCCAGCCTGAACGTCAGCCACAGCCCTTTTTGGAGAAGTTTCTGAAGCTGAACTCAATGTGTTTGACTCTAGCAGCCTATTTTCCATGCAGGGATCTTGGAGCTTCTGGCAGATACTCCTCATGCTGGAACCCAGACAGCTTGTCTGAGTACGGAGAATACACTCTCCCTCACTCCTCAAAAAATTAGGAAAAGGCACTGTATTTGCTGCTGCCTGGATAAAAACATCCCTAATGGTGAGAGTGGTCTGAATATAGCATGAAGGGCCTGCTTCAAGGGAGATTCACACTTGTAGGTTTAATATCTCAACAGCAGCCCAGCCCCTGAAGGGAAGGGAGGTGTGGGCTGTGTTTGCCACCCAAAGCAAGAGCACGAGGGTGGCACTGGGCTGGGGCAGGTGGGCAGCAGAGGAAACGGGCGGAGTGAAGGCAGATTTGGGACTGCCGCGTGGGAACAGGGAGGTTGGAGGAGCCAAGGAGGTTTGAGGAGGAGGGAGAGACCTGACAGCCTAACTAGCATCCTCCCTCACTCCCTCCCCTCCATCATGGGGCTGTCCCAGCCCTGCACTGCAGCCCCTGCACGTGCTCTGCGCACCTTGGGCTGGGATGGAGGGGACACTTCTGCTCTGTCTCTCTGCCAGACAGTGGGCTGCCAGCCCTCAATGTCCCCTGGCCTGGCAGGAAGAGGAAGAGCACAGGGCTGCATCCACAGGAACGGGCTTTTCAGGGTCAGTGATCGAGTTCCTTTCTCCTCTGCTCAAAGCAGAGCAGATGATAACCATTACTTACTTTGTCTATGCCTCGAGCATGCTCTGGATTCAGTACAAAGACCATAAACATTCCCTGTCCAGCCTCCATGAAAAAAACACACCTGGAGTAAGTCTATGATGTTGGCTATGGCATACAGAGAGGTGGCTGCCTCTCTCCTCTCTATATTTACATTTATTGTTCAAGTTAGTTTTGTAATTCAAATGGCATTAAAGAAATTAAATATCTAGGCTTTCAAGTCCCAGACCCATTTTTATCCTCAAACTTGCAGGGAAAAAAAAGATTTTTGTGTGGAGGATACTTCTATTCCCTTTTGCAGAATCTCCAACCTTTTCATTGTTTAATGAAATGTTTAATCCCTACATGCATGCAAATGTAGGGATTGTGCAAGCCTAAGGCAGGGCATGCTCTGGAAGTTGTATCCACTGCTGAACAATTTAAGCAGCTAGGTTTCAGGGAGTTTGGCAATCCCTTCCAAAACTGCTGAATCTAGGCCAGGATTTGGGATAGACTTGCGTGGTGCTGTTAGAAAGCATAGGTTGTGTGCAGTTAGCCTGGGAGCTGGAGAGCAGAGCTACAGTCCTGCTTCTGTCCAGTGGCTTTAATAAAGAATCCCATTTATATTCATTACCGCAACCAAGTCCTGTCTCTAATCTATCGCAAGGGACACTACAGATATATTATTTCTTTGTAGTCTCAAAATGCTCAGATGGTTTTTAACCTTATTAAATCTAAACCCCTTAAATATGCTTCTGAAGCAAAAGTTTTAGCAATAAGCCTTCCAAAAAGTGCAAGATTTACAAAGCAGATTTATGGCTGTATGGTGAGTTAAGTAACGTTTCTCTCAGCATATCATTTGCCAAAATTACAGGAAATTCCCTGCTTCAACTGAACAGGGAGCATTAGGAATGTGTATTGTGCTGGTAGATCAGGTTGTTAGTGCTCTGAGAAACAAGAAAACAAAGTGTTAATCTACCTAGATGATGCTGTGATGGTTGTTGCATTTCAGGAAATAATAAAACTTTGTTTGAATTACAGAATGCTTCAAAGTCCTCAGAATTTCACATTTACTATATGAGAATAAAATTGGTCATAACCTCCCAGAGCCTTTACTTCTGTTTTTTAATAGAACCAAGAAAACAATTCTTTTAAAAGGTTAAACCACAATCACATGTACTGTGGCTCCATGCAACTATGTGATTGCTTCTAAGCGTGCAGGTATTATCTTGGTGTTTGCAAGTAAAGGATCAGCCAGGGTGTTTCAGAGCCACTGTGGTACACAGTGCAGCATCACAGAAGTTTACTTCACACAAAAAAAGACACACAGGTGCAGAAGTTATAGGTACTGATGAGTCAAAAACTAAAAGACAGATCCTCCTAGTCAGCTTGGGATTTTTTTTTTCTGGTCAGAAATGATGTAAATAATCATTAGCTGGATGAGAACACGGTGTTTCTAAAATAATATGCTGTCAGGTTTTTGCTATATTGTGTAATAACTTAGCAGACTTTTTGGCTACAGAAAGAGGAAATAGACTGGACTTTGATTTCAGCATTTGGTAAACAGTATGATAATACATATGTTTGTTCATTTTTCATCTACATTTTGAGGCCACATGTTTTCAGTCAAGTTTTGGAAACTTGTTTTCTGAATTAACTGTATTCTTTAAACAATTATTTTAAATATAGCCAGCTGGAAACTAAGGGGGAACTGTCTAAGACCACCTCTACATTCACAGTACTTAATTTTATTGTATCAGTAAAAGCAAAATTCTATGAGAGGGTATAGAATTAGAAGCCAGTCAATGGAGGGAAAAAAAAATGGCCTTAAAAACACCAGTGTCAGCATCTCAGAAGCAGAAATTCCTGTTTGTATATTCTAGTCAAAAAAAGTTCTAGAGCAAAGCCTTCTCCCAGCACCTGGCCTGAGATAGAACATGTATTCTGGAAATTTGGCTAAATATGCAAGCTGAAAGCAAAATTCTATGAGAGGGTATAGAATTAGAAGCCAGTCAATGGAGGGAAAAAAAAATGGCCTTAAAAACACCAGTGTCAGCATCTCAGAAGCAGAAATTCCTGTTTGCATATTCTAGTCAAAAAAAGTTCTAGAGCAAAGCCTTCTCCCAGCACCTGGCCTGAGATAGAACATGTATTCTGGAAATTTGGCTAAATATGCAAGCTGAAAAATTAGCAAATTTACAGTGTAAAATCCTGTAGCCAGATGCAACAAGAAAGCTGATTTGTCTATCTCTAGGCAGAGTGGTACAAAATGCATTTGAGGAATATCTTTTCCCTAGACAAAGAAAGCAAAAGTTGGATGAGTGTTTACTCCATCTGCCTGTTTTGGACAATAGTGTTCAAGGTGACCAGGAAACACTTCAAAATAACATAAAACTGTTCCTCTGCAGGAACTTCTGTATGTTTTTAAGTGCATGTTCCAAAATGGGTGGATACTGATTTTATATCAAGGAATGTGTCCTCTAACAATGTGATGCTGCTGACAACAAGTTGGTCTCATCAGTATCTTCTATATACCAGACACTGGCAATTCCAGGGAGAAGGGATTTCCAGTGATTTATAATATGAATCCATTCAAAGTACATTATTTCTGTAACTTTTATATTAAGTGGAAATGCGTTAAATGCAGTATGAACAAATGTTCAAATGGATTTTTATTATGCATTTATATAAATGTGAAATGTTCACAAAAATTAATTTACAGAAAATTTGAGGTTAGGTCTGTATTTAGTTGAGGTTCTTTTATGTATTTCTTTAAGGTACTAGGAGTTAAAATATCCACTTTTGAAATTGTATTCTGGGCTATAAGCTTTTAACTTGGAAGTAGATCCATCTGGAGTGAAGTCTGTATCACTTGAGAGAGAATCTTGTTCTAAATAGGTATTGCCTTCAAAGCAATAGATATCATCCTTGAAGTTGGTTTGTTGATAACTTCTCAAATACTTTGAAGAAAGAAGTCTCAGTGTGCATTTGAAAACTTGGCACTTGGCAGAAAAAGAATTGTGAAGGCACAAAATATTGTAGTGTCAGGTTCTTGGTCTCGTTTTCCCGAATGCATGAGGGGTAAAACTGCAGGCTCCCATAGCGATTAATCCATGGAAACCAAGGGCACTGTTTTATGTGTCACTTGCAGAAAATCCATGGGCATATCCAGCTGCCTTCAAGCAGAAGTAACCCCTGGGGGAAAAGGCAGGGTGCATGTCTCTACTGGTCATCCCCAGAGACAGCTTTAGGTCCCAGCTCCCTTCTGTTGGGGTCTGTCTTCCCAGGAGAGGGCTGGTTGCACCTCTGGCGAGAAATCCCCAAAGGCACCGACTCTGCTGTGAGGATTCTCTGCTGCTGGAGCCCTTCAGACACCAATACCTGTCTTCTTTCCTATAGGGAAACTTAGGAAAGGGTTGAAATACATCTGAGGGAATTCTGGCAGATATTCATGTATCTACATTTTCTACTCACTCAAGGGGAGCAGTGGTAACCAATGTACTAAAAGTCTTCAAATGCTGACAAATACAATTTAGCTTTGAAGGCTGCCAGCAATTCTGTGGTAGTAAATCCCATTTACAATCAAAGGGTGAGTCATTAGCCTTGACATTTGAGAAATGGAGATTACTATGAATTTATGAAAAAGGTTCCCTAAAATGTTTCCTTAGCAACTGCTGCTGAGGAGCCTGGGGCATGTCTCAGGTCCCCAGGCTCAGGAAAGCCAGCAGCGGTGGAGCAGATGGTTTCCTATCCACTTGCTGTATGTAGTGCTAAGGGTTCACTATACCTTTCCACTCAAGTCTTGTCTAAGTGAGGAAAAATTGTGTTTTCTTATGTTCAGTTATCTTTACTGAGCTGACTTAATGCAGCTGAAACTATTGCAATGGGCACAGCTTATACAACACAGGGGCTTCAACTGTAACCTGCACAGGGCTATTTTGGCCATTTCCAAACACGACCCCAAAAGAAGTGATATGACAGCTTATTACCACCATAACAAGCACAGCATTTTATTTTAAAAGAGTTTTGTTAAAAAAAAAATAGAGAAAGCTATTAGTTTTCCATTTGTCCTCTGTTTCTGAAATGCTCTGAAGTCCTCTACTCAATCCTTGCCTTACAGCCACGAGTTTTTCTTCTAGGTCAAGAAGACAGAGTAATTAAAACCTTCCATCTATGAGGAAATAACGCAATATTTCCTGATCTGGTGTAAAATCACAACCATCGACAGTATTATGTGTTTTATAACTCAGCCAGTTAATTTAATCTCAACACATTTAGTTTAGTTAAGCCAGAGAAAAATAGTTTTCTTTTACTTAAGCAGGGTTCTTGCCTGGCTGCCACATCAACAAAAAAAGGTGAGAGACCTCAAGGGGAGCATGTGAGAAGGTGGGAAAGGGGGAGAAGGGAACAAGGGCGTGTGGAGAGACCTGGATGATCCTTGGAAAGGCAAAAGGGATATTGGCTGCAGGTAGCAAGCACTGGGGTTATACAGAAGGAAGAATCCCTTCAGTATACTACAGCAACATCTGTGCCTTGCCTCAGTCAGGTAGGCTATGAAACCAGAGATAAATCCCAAGAGAGGCTGGATGATTGCAAAGCCATGAAGGAATATCCTTATCTCATGGTATCTGCATAGACCAGTGCAGAAGGATTCTTCTGGACTTAGGGAACAGGTCTTAGTGAAGAAATATGCAGCACCTGACTAGCATGTACTGCACTCTTTCTTTTGTTGTATTAAATTAATTCCTTTAGTAAATTAAATTCTAATTTTCTGTTTCTAGTAGTCAATATTCTATTTGCATGACTTCCTATGGTGGTAGCATCTCATGAGTTTCATGTATATGTGATTTTTTTTTCTTCTTCAGGATTTTTCCGATCTAAGTGAGACCAGTAAAAAACCTAACATCTTCTGAGGAAAAGATACTACTGCTGGTGTAACCCACAACACAAATATGAGCACGAGTCATATACACAGTTCTTAGCAATTCTACTGCAGAATATTTTCAGGGGAGTGGTTCCACTCATGACATTCTCACAAAAATGTAAAGAATATTAATTTTTTCTAGTGGGAATAAGTCCTTTCTTTTATCCTCTGTGAAACAAGACGCTCCCCATATTTCCATTGCTCCTGTGCTGTACATCCACTGAGAATGGCCTGTCATTCTGCAAACTCTCATGTATTTTACAGAGTCAACATTGCTATTCATCTCATACAACTGCAGCCAATCTTGGCTGCCAGGTGAAACGATGTTGAAACAGAGGAGCAGCCTCAAAGAAATACAAGCTCTCAAACCGTGAATGGCTTTGTGGATCAAAAATGGCATTTTGAATTACACCTGGAAATGAAAGAGAGAGCGGCAAAGTCCCCGGAGCGCGGGTGCAAGGACAGGAAGGAGGAGCAGTGGTGGGGCTGGCAGTCCCACCCTCGCCTGCTGAGGCTTTTGCAGGTTGGCTCTGAGCACATCGGATATGATTGGGAGCAGCTGCAAGCTGAGCCCAGTGCAGCGCTCCCAATACATTCCAGATGATGAATATGATGCAGACTTACTGGAAGAAAAATATATTTCTGAAGAGAAAAACAATTACTTCTCAAAGCAAGACAATGAAGCTGAACCGACACTACGTGAGCATGAAATAGAACAGAACTTTTGGGCAATGGCTTTAACTTCTAATAAATCACCCACCTGGAGATCCTTTTGCAGACTGAGGTTTGATGTATCAGACCCCAAATATTTTCAGAGGTACATAAAGTTGAAAAATTATGCATTTACACCTTGATTTCTCCCCAAAGGGACAGATACTTTGTTGTGTCATAGCCCCCGATTTTCATCGTAGCAGAAAGGTGCCTTTGCCACTCCGAACAACACATGGGCTGTCTCACGGAAGTTATGTTAAAAAGGCTTGGAAACACCACTTGATACAGTGGGTTTCACTGGCTGAGTCTTCAGAGGGGACTTGAACAAAATTTGCAAAAACATGTCAAAAGTTAAGTGGCGAAAATCAGCTTAAATGCCTAATTTTAATTTTGTTTGTGCTCTTTGTTGTTTCTTTGTGGAGGGAGGGAAGAAGCTGTCTTTTTTCTCCCTGTCCTTTCATTTTGTTTGGGAGAAAATGGATGTTGGTGAAAAGAAGAGAGCCCTGGCAGGGACTGGAAAGAGGTTGTTTATTCTGTTTTGTTTTCTTTAGAAAGGGGCAACTCTTCTAAAACTGGTGATGATCCAGTTAAAGGGGGACTCCGAGTGGGGAAGAGAAAAGAAAACTAATAATCAGCCTCTAAAGGACAAGTTTTCTCTTGAACAAAAGAGCAACAGGAGGCAGTGCAGGCAGGGGGTCAGTGCCCAGGGGTAACTTGACCGAAACAATGGCTGGAGAATGTGTGTAGCTTTTGCCACTCCAGAAGCTGCTGCCCCGGTGCCTTCACTGAGCCACTGCAAAGGATCAGACCTGATCCAAGGCTGGGCAATCTGTGGTGCCACTTCTGGAGTCCTGCAAAGAGGAGGACATGGTTGACTGTGGGTAACGCAAGCAAGAACTGAAGAATTGCTAGAGAATGCCCCCAGTTCTGAATGACAGGTGTGATTGAACAGCCTGTAAGGCAGAGCCCCTGCCAGCAAAGGGGCTAAAGGTGGGGTTTAAAGTGGCTTCAATTAAAGATGGAGACTGCTTGGCAGTGTCTGTGCTTGGCAGTGTCTGTGCTTCTCTCGCACTTGGTTAATTGTATGCTGGGGAGAGCCAGTGGTGCTGGATAAACTGAAGCGAGATGATTTTAAACTATTATGAGCGTTCACGCAGAAGTTCATTCTGGTTTAGACTAAATTGGTTTTAATTTCAATTCGTGTAACTTCTGTGTAGATGGGGCCTATGGCTTGCCATTTTGCAGAAATGGTGAATTTATAGCATATGTGCTCCAAGTGGACTATCATGCAAATTCTCCTGGTATTTGCTCCAAGTCCAGTTCCAGCTGTCGGTGGAGATGGAGAAGCAGAATAGACCACTCACACGGCCTCCCATGTAATGCAGATTGGATCTATTGTCAGTCAGATGGACCGGTGGTGTGGGAGCAGTGTGAAGCCAGTTCTTTCACTACATGGTGTGTAAAGCAATGAGGCAGACAAAAGCTGGATTTAAATTAGGGAATATTTCTGCCAAATTTCATTCTCTGAAACAGAAAAATAAAACACTTAATGTGTCTGGCAATGTTCGTTCTGCGCACAGTGTTTTAACTGATCATAAAAGAAAAGCTATGTGTGAACATTATCTAGAAACTTCATATTCTGAGGAGATGAGAGAGTATGATTCCACCATGGTCTGAAAAAGTATTAGACTGAGAAAGTGGAAACAATTTGGCAAGAGAACAAGATGGCAAGAGAAAAAGAAAAAAAAAAGGCTTCTTTTTGATTAGGTAAGAATTACCAGTTATAATCACAGCAAAATTGTATCTGCCACTAAGGCTCCATTTTGAAAGTCCTTGGTGTCCTCAGTGTCCTGCTCAATAGCCAGAGGCTTCCCACTTTGCCTTCTTGCTGCTTATTCAAAAGAAAGAAAGATCTGAATGGTTGGAAAATAAATGTGCTGCTCATGCACTAACTGCATGTGCACAAAAATAAAATAATTCCTTGCCTGTGCACTGTGGGTATCTGTGCTGATAAGGAGGCAGTAATTCTCATTATATGCACATTGGCCCTTTGAAGATTTGGCCCTGAATTCTACTGGTGAAGTATTTTCCATGACTTTTCTGCTGTATCTTCTTAGAGGTTTGTGCTCCAATCATCCAAAACCTTGACAGAAATAGAAGGTAGCGTTAAAAATAATCCAAAGAAATAATATGAGACCATTTTGAATTCCAAATGATGGAAAGAGCAAGTATCAGCTACTGTGAATGAAAACATAGTTGTGTAATCCAAGGAAGAAGAATGTTAACAACAACTTTGTAACTTGATTTGGAAAAATAAACGACTCTTTCCTTTTTTGCATAATAAATGTGGTGTGGGTAGCAAAAAATAACATTTTATGTGTTTTTATTTCTACTGGTTCAAAACAGCCTTTGCTTCTTGAAATTAGATGGAATCTGATTGAAGTTTGTCCTTTTAGAGCCTTGTCTGGTACAAGGTAATGCATTGATTACCCTATTGATATTTTAATTTTTCTATTATACATAGAAATTCTCATATTGCAAGTTCCTGGGGCCCTTGATATTTCACAAATTTGGGATCATTAAGAATGTTTTCCATGTCAGAGCTATACTAATTGTGACTGTGTTGATGACATCCACCATTCTACTTAAATTGAAAATTGCTGCTTACTAAAGAAGTTGGACCCTGAGCTTAAGTCCTTGGTGACTGATTTGATTAGTCCATTTGAGTGAGAATAGGGCAACACAGGGGCTATGTTAATGGAACTTAAACAATAGGCCATCACTAATCAGAGACCTCAAGGTTGAAGTGAGGTTAATTGTTATGCGGGTGGTATTTGAAAAGAAGTGTTGACTGGTGTAATGCACTATGGGACTGTAGCATTTGAACATGCAGCCCTAAGGCCAGAGGTTTTGTTTAGTTTCCCAATGAAATTTAAAGCTACATTATGTACATCTCTAAACAACAGCCTATATGCTACTGCCTTTTGATACATCACAAGAGCAACAACTAATTGATAACAGAAATGAGCCCCCTGGCACAAAAATCAGATCCAGATCTGGTACTGGATTTTAATCCCTTTCTAAACTTAGTGAGGTGGGAATTGATTGAGTTTTGATTAAGCCCTTCATGAAATGCACATACAAGATGCAAATGACTGCCCCGCCCCCCAAAAGTTTAGAATATTCTAAATTCAGTTTCAGTTTAGTCCTAGAGTGCACATTTGGTGGAAACATATGAGCTGACAACTACAATGTCAATGCAAAAACAATTTGGCATAATTGGGAAGAACTGTTATTGATATTGCTGTGCAAACAGGGATTTATATCTCAACATGAGTGTCACAAGTACTGGCTAGATTTCTGAAGAAACGCAGCTTGTATGAAAATATTGGTATTTCATCCTTCCAGAAACCGTGACCTGTAGACATGAAGCCTCAAACTTTGTGAAAATAGCCTTAAAGGGCACAGAGATTCTTAGTGATCCCACTGAAAGGGAGGCTGCAGACTTGGCAGACATTACACGTACTATAGACATTAAATTAGCCAGCAATTCACTGCAATAGAAACAGATCTTGTAAACGGGATTGATACGTGCTTAGGCTCCTTAGAACTCCATTTCATGTGGTTCACAGGACTTATTTTTAATTAAATAGAGTTTGGACCTCTGGCTTGAATGCCTCCACTGCACATGTGGTGTAAAATTTTCTGTAAGGAATGTATTAGCTGGGCACTGGAAGACTGGCTGATGGTTCAGGACTCCTGGTTGTGACTCAAGTACCACTTTGGTGCTGAGTATGGCTTTAGGCTTAGTTTTCTCCAGAGGAATCTGGTTTGCAACCACAGACTAGTGGATGAAGCTGCTCTGCTGTGAATGCTTTCAAGGAAATGAATGAGATGAGAAAGAAAATCAGCCAAATGGGGCAGGGTGCAGTGAGGGAAGGGGAACGACTCCAAAATCATTCAGAAATAAATATGACTACTGTTTCTTACAAAACATGGAAAATAAAGACAAAGACAAGGGGACAAGAGGTGGTATAGGTGGGAACAAGAGACTTCCTCCTTCTTTTGCTATAAATCAACCAACCATTCCTTTTCAGAATGCAATTTTTTTTCAAGGAAAACAAATTTTCCGTTTTTGTGTGTGTGAAGTGGCACTGGAGGGGGGGCAGGGAGAGTGTGCCAGCACATGTAAGAATCTAGTATGAGCATGGGAAATGTAGAGACATTTTAACACAATCACATAAGGAATTTACAAGGTCCTAAGTCATGAATAAGTGACTTATTCACAGGAAGCCAATATTTTGATGTATTCCCATGGCAGAAACAAAACGATGGGCAAGAAATGGACAGACACATAATACACACTCCAGTTGTCCTTTGCAGTCAGTGCTTTCCCTAAAAAGAATCCTTTCTCTGTTTTCATTTCTTCTATCTAAATAATCACTCCTCCCAAGCATACCCAACATTAGCAAAGTCTTTCCAATGTGATCAGAAGAGTTACTGGATGCTGTGGACAGAGCAGCTGGGAGCCTTACAAAAACCACTGATTCAAAGTATTTTAGCATAGTATACCACACACCAAATAACTACTTAAATGAAAGTTTAATTGCAGCCCCTAGGGAAGGATGGAGGAAGGGTCAAACTGTTAGACACATGTGCTTTGTTCTTTGTAACAAAAGCCTTTGAGCGTAAGTAAATGAACTCTGAAAAATGAAATTGTGTTTTGATGTTTTGGATATTGACTATATGGGAGGAGGCCACACAAAAGGAAATGAGAAGCAAGTTAAAAAAAAGCAGTTTGTTATCTACTGCACCATGTACATTTGCTTTAAAAATCCCAGCAGTGTTCAAACTACCTGCTTATATTGTTCTCTGGGCAAATTCAGGGCTCAGAGTTAATCTGGCCGGGGTTTGTTTACTTGCCTGTGTATTACTGCAGCTATTGCAATGTTTAAAAAAAATCATGTGCTTTGGGTAGCGTCTGAAGTTCCACACTTCCACAAGGACAGAATGTGCTCAAAGCTGTACAGATGCAGAAACAGGGTCCTATTCTCAAAGAGCTGAATGTTCACAAAAGGACCCAGCAGCCGACAGGTGGTTGCAGACTGGTTTTCTCAACAAGCATCCAGCCCAGCCAAGCGTGCCCTACTGAAGATTTGTCCCATTGAAGTCAGATGAGAGTATTTTCAAGTTCAAATGAGCTTGAAAATTGCAAGGGACATTTCTCACTGTGTGGAGGCACTTTTTTTCTAAAAAAAAGAGAGCAGAACTGTGCCTCCTGAAGACATGAAATCCTTCTCCCCTGCATAAGGCAGGTGGTATGAAGAATGAGGAGGAAATGCATGTGGCAGAACAGGTGGCTTGTTCTCATTGGGATTAAATCTTTCAGGTCCGCCTCTTGCTTTGGAAACTATCCTTGCTTTCCATTCACATGGCCTCAGGGTGAGTCTGTCTTCCGTTTCTCCGTGGTGCTGTGAATTATCATGATAAATATCATTAGTGTTTGGGTTTCCTCCACACTTTTTCACTCTCCCCACAAGTCACTGAGCTGACTTTCACAGGGACATTCAGGAGAACTTAGATGGGCTTGGTTATCTGATCAAGTGCCACTAATTGAACTACTATGGAGATGCCAATTATATCTCTTTGGAATGTATTCTGAATTCAAGTCCCTTTATTTATGCAATTCCCCTCCTTTGGCTTTAAAGATGTACACAAACAAGTATTATCCATGGTAACTGATGGAATAAATAGACTTTCTTTGGAGCTTGGAACTTCCTTAACTTTATTACATACAACAACCCCAATGCCAGAGCCTGAATTCAGAAAGCTCCTTGTAAATAAGAAATTCTTATGGCTGCCCTCTATAGGGTTCCCTTATTTCAAGTGCAAAATTTGAGTTCTAAATTTGCGTTCCAGGAGTTTTACCACTGTTCTCCTGGCAATGAGAGAGATACAAACCATTTTCCATTGTTATGAACTGTGGCTGTTCTCACTCCAGCCCTGCCACTCCAGCCTTTAATCTCACTCAGCTTTCAGATGTGAGGATACCCATCTCTTTGCCAGGAAAGGTTCTTAGAGCTGTCATTTCACTATCTAGATCCATCTCATTACAATGTGAACTCCAGCCTCAGCCAGAACTCCCAAGGGATTCAGGGGAGATCTGATAGTGCTGAATAACTGCACAGCTTGGCCCAGGCTTGGCCCACGTGCTCAAGCCAAAAGGGTGACAAGAGAGGCATTACACTTAACATCCTCACATGAAAGAAGAATGCTGTAGTGTATATGAGCCATGGCAGAAGTTGTGGTCCCCTTTCTACGTAATGTTTTTATTCAAAAAGCTTCAAAATAGACCAATTTGTGTTACGGACATCAGAAGTTTATTTAAGGATTTACTTTAATTTGGGGATAATCAAAACTTTCAGTAGTGTTACATCTTTTAAAAAAACAGTAACTTAAGAAAGATCCTTCTGATTCACAGCTGAGCTCTCAGTTTCCTCAGTGCACCACTCACCAGAACTTTGATTCATTGTCCAATGTCAGTAAAAGCTTTCAGATGTTTTAACTAACTAAATATAAAAATTCTCTCAGATCTAAATACCTTTTGTGAGGCTGGTTTTGGCTGAATCATCTTACTTCTATACCACAATCAACACAATCCCAGTAATGAAATAATTTTTAGCTGCTGATTTGTATTTGTTGCTACTTTCTTCTATCTCATATGTCTGTGTTTCCAGGTAGTACAAAACCTCTCACTAAGCAAACCAAGTTTAAAAATCCCCCAAGGTTTTCAAATCAGCCTTCAAAGACACTGTTTATATCCCCAAATGGCAATCTAAAAATTAAACAAACTTTTCCCTTAGGTGAAGTAAACTCGCACTGGACAGCAGACATTGCTAAACATGCCAGTGTGCCTGCTATATGGCCAAAGTGTTTATTCAACAGAAGCTTGGACGACAGCCACCACATCAATGTCACAGCCTCTCAGCACATGCGAAGAAAATACATGTGATACATAGCAAATTAGGTGTCCTGCTCTAGAAGGAGCGGAATGGGATTGATTTGCCACTTTTAGCAATGCTCTTTTACTGTCAGCTTGGCTTTGAGAAAAGCATTAAAGATTCTTGTCACAGATGTTTCTTTCATAAACTGTTGTGGGAGAATGACATTCTGCAAAAATGGTTTACTACTCCGCTTTCTTCTCCTGGGAAAACAAAGTGCGCTAGTCAGCCCAGCCAAATGGGCTCAAGGAACGCTCTTCAGTTATACCACAATAGCATTAAGGATCATGACATTTACAGAGCTGATCTTAGAAGCTCTCTTGGCAAATGTACAGTGTAGAGGTATTTATCCAAAGTGTGTGCCATTGAGCTTTTTTTTTTTTTGCTTTTTTTTTTTTTGTCCTGCATTAGTTCAGTGGGGTAAAACTGGCCGGTTGGGTGTTCAAAACAGGGAAGATAAAAAGGACTGAGCTTACACACCGTGTATTAAGTGAATGGTTCACACTGCATTTGAGTAATTAATCACCTTTAAACAAAGAAAAAAAAAAAAAAGGAGGGAAAGGGATAAAAAAGAGGGAAATCTACAACAGTAGTTAACGTATGAAGCCTCACTAGAATTTACTCAAAGTTACTGGATTGCATAAAATATAGCTGTGAGATGAAATCACTTTTTAGATCACAGAGTAAGTCTTTGACCAAGGAATCATAATTTTAATTGCTTATATCTAGCTGAGAGGGATGGGAGAAGGGAAAGACAATGAATGTATTATTTTTAGGTCATAAAGTTTACTTGAAAACATTTTGAGAATGCAAATTTTCTTACTAAAAGTCAAAAGGTTTTGTATGAATATTTGCTATGCTGTAAAAAGGAGTTACTATAGCAACAGCAACATCATATAGAATCTATGACTTGTAAAGCACATTCTGGAGAGAACAAGTTATCCACATGTCACATTAATTTTCATATTTTATATAAAGTTAAATAAGCAAAAAAGTCCTATAGTGTCCAGGTTTTTCTCCTTCTGCAATATTTACTTAAAGCAATGTTTTTTCTCTATGCAGGCCTATATTTGCGCAATAGTTTAAATTAGTAGGTTTTGGTGTTTCAAATGTACCCCTTGTTGTTCTCCATACAGCTCTCTGAGTTGCTGAACTAATTCCTGCTAGAATAAAACACCACTAGGGGAACATGAAAGAAATTCCAACTTTACTGTGATTATGAGCAGGATAACTGCTTTGCAGAAAGAGCATCCCTTTGTGTTTGAACAGCCCCAGCACAAACCTCAACATGTGATCCTGGGCTGTCCAGAACTGCTGCTGCTGAGCAGGGGCTGTTGATGGAGGGAGTAGAGGTTTGCAGCTTCTCTCTTTCTCTTCTCCCAGGGCAGTGCTTAAAGAACATCATTATTAATAGTGCCAAAGTGCCTGAGGCTTGATATAGAAAAAAATACTTGTTAAAATTGGAGCCTTTTGGGCAGCAGCAATAGAAGTCTATGGTAACTGCAGGCCTAGCAGTGAGGCAAATACTTAGAGGTGGGGTGTTAGGAAGTGGTTGTACAGGTTTAGAGCAGTGTTGCACAGGTATGCGATAAGCTGATGAGAGTTGGTTTTGCCAGTAAGACAGTCTAGCACACATCCATTAAAATAAATGGTTAAAAAAAGGTGATTCAAAGATTTCAGGAAAGAAAACTTATTGGAAGTCATTCTTTCCCTGCCCCAGCAGGTGGAAATCCCACAGGGACCTCAGTGTACTCCAGCTTCCAGCACTGTACAGGTCTCCATCACTAGCACTCTCAAAGAGTATCTTTCTTTCTACAAGCAGATGTGGTTTGTTTTGTTTTTAAAGGTACTGCCTGGTGTCCTAGAAAAAGGACAGTAATAGACAGATTTTATTTAATTTGAAGCTGTGACCATGTGGTCCTGTCATTATGAACACAGTTATACTGAAAATATATGTTTTAGTTTCTTAGCTGGCTTGATTCCCAGATTGCAATGTGGTAAGACTTTTGATTTGAGATATTAATCAAATGACAAGAATTTCATGCAAGATTTGCTTCTATAGAGGGCCTGTGTAATCTATATCTTTCTTTTCTACACCATTAATGTATTCAGGAGAGCCACTTTTTTCTCCATCTAAATGTCAACAAGTCTGATTAAGTGTAAGCAAGAAATCAGTGTTCCTTCTTCAGTAGTATCTCAGCGCAAAGAGGACTTTCCAGAGGAGACAGTGTCATCACTTTTAGACAGACTCTTCCCCAAAACCAGCACTTCTGGAATTCTGTGGCAACTCAAGACTGACTTTTACACTGGGGTAAGGATAATTCCCTGGCTGCAGCCCACAAAACCTAACCTTGGTGAAAATTCCCCAGCCTGAAAATCGGTCTATAAATGCCCATGAAATAGTTCCAGTTCACACTGGCAGAGCTCCTGGGGAGCAGCAGCAAACGATAGCCCACGTCCTGTCCGTGCCTGTGCTGGGAGCAGGGAGAGCAAAACGAGCGAGTTCATTCCTCCTGCCACACGCACGCAGGAGACAGCAGCCAACAGTATCTGACAAGCTGCAAAAAAACCCAAGGAAACCAAATGCTAGCATACTGCTGTTGACAAACCTGGAAGGAACTGGATCACTATTCAGAAGTCCTTTTTCCTGCCCCAGTTTTTGATTTTTCATATAGTCTTCCCTTATCTATATAGTGTCACTTCCTCAAAAAAATTTTGAATGAGAATGTCTGTCTTAAAAAGTGCTTGAAATGATTTTGTTAAATTAGTGATACAAAGCAGACACTGCTTGTCTGAAATTCCTTTCCTGGTGCTGCTATTTTGTCAGGTAACAGAAAGGAGAGAAAACAGCTATTTGAAAGCCCTTGAATGATGTCACCACTGAAAATAGTGCAGAAGCATCTAAAATATTCTCAGTAATAATATCTGTCAGGTTGCTTTTCTTTTATTAGTTTATTTCATATCACCATTTTGTCTTCAGATTTATATTTGGTTAGCACTTAACATAACATATGATGTTGATAGAAAATTTTGATCCTTCATTTAGAAAAACGGTGTCTATTTTTAAATAAAGTAAAATGAATTCTGCAAAAACACTGAAAATATCCACAGATGCTGTAAATTGTCTTTAATGAAGTTCATAAACTTGAATTAAAGTCCCAAGTGGCTCTGTAGTTTGTCTACAGTCATCCCTCTTTTTGCCTCTGAATGTTTATTCAGGAGGGATTTTCCTGAAGGCAGCATTCAGGAACAAATATTCTTTAGCTGAAGGCCCAAATTTTCACATACTGGCCTGAAGATGACTCCTTGTAACAAATTGCTCATTATTAGACATTAATTATTTATTCATTTTTACCAGTTCCCCTCTTGCAGTCTGTCTACACAAACAGCAGAATGTGAATTAAAAAAGACACATGATGAAACAGATACAAATACCCTGCAGTTGAACTTTGAAAGTTCTGCACTTGTTTACGGATTTACTGCTGACTCAGAAAATAGACTGGGGGAAAATTGCCTGTGCATAAATTTGCTTTCAAAACAGAAAGAATATGGGATAAATACAGCTGATAAATTGTTCACAACGAATGATGTAAATATACATCTACCTCAACTGTATTATCTTCATTGTTAATGAAACCAGATTTCAGGGGTTTGAGTCACTATGTGTGCCTTTTTCTTTCCATAAAGCACTCACTACATGGCTGTCGAGTCTAAAGCTAGCTGGAAAACCAGCATAAACTCATAAATGATAGACATCTATATTGTAATGAAAAGGTCCAACCAATTGATGAGTGGGCACAATGCCATTCAAGCAGATGGGTCTGAATGGTAGCAGCCAAAATATCAAGTAAGTCCATCAAATGGAGATGTTGAGGCTGGGTACATTTCACAGCCAGGAACACTGAATGTTAAGACTCTGTAATTAGCAGAATATGACACTATTAAACCAGCTCTGGGTTGGATTAATTTGGAAAAATCTAATAAATACCTTACACATTATGGAAGGGAGGGCCTGAAAAGATGCCCGCCTTTACTAGGGTATGACAGATGGAAGTCATGATTTCCATGTTGGGAGTTTGAGGTTTCCCTTTCAAGCAGATTCGTAGCAAAGTGTTGTATTTAGATATTTCCAAGGCTATATAAGGGCAAACCCTTGCTTGCCTAAAATGCATGGCATGTTACTGTTATGGAAGAGGCTTCTTCCCACAGGAAGGTTACACCTAGCCTTGCTCCTAGCTAACATTTGCGGAAGAGCAAAGTGTCTGAACACAGCTTTTAGTGATTAAAGGTTAACTTAATATGCATCATAATTTAGTCATCCAATAAGAGAGTTAAAACAAGAAAATGTGACTTTAGCTAAATGAATTGTGAAAATTATATCTGATAAACCCTACAGGAATTCAAATTATATTTCGATTCCATAAATTTGCTGCCCCGGAAACTGCAAATTACTCCGCTTTTCTAACACAAAACGTATTTTCTATGAGATTAATGGGAAATGTGCATTGTTTATAATAACTCAGATTTCATAAATTAGCAGTGATCACATTCTGGTTTCCATTTGCATGCTTAGTTTTTTATGCCTCCCAGGGACACAGAGAAAACTACTGCTCAGATACTGGCCAAAATGGCAAAGACATGCACAATTACTTTGAAATTGCCACCTTGACAAGGTTCTTTCTTGGAATGGGAGCTTTGGACTTTGCTCCTGGAGATGCACTGGGAGGAACAGTCTCAATGACACCTCCCCCTGCTGCACTGTCTGGCAACAAATCCCAAGGCCTTAATGAGTGAGTTATAGTGAAACCCTATGGAAAAATCATGAGTAGCAAACTGAAAAGTGCTTTTAAGAAGAAATTTAGTGCCCAGCGTGCATTGGTCAAACTGGAGGAACCAGAGCCTTGTGTGCAGTCACAGAACCTCACCGTTGTTGGGATGGCTGAGGCATGACGGAGAAGTTGTGCAGGTGGAGTGATGTGATGGATGCATACAAGCACTCCAGGAGGAGCAGCAGGACAGGGGTTACCTTGATGAGGAGCAATGTGTCAGATGAGTGGATGTCCCTTGTGGGATGGGCAACACACTGAGTGAGAGTTGGAGGGTCAGGGTGAGAAGGGAGGCGTGTAACAGTGTCATCACGATGGTAGTGCATTGCAGGCCAACCAGGCATAGTAAAGGTCTGAAGAAACCATTCTGCCAATCAGAATCCAACATTTTCCACTAACCCAGGAGATCTGTGTGGTGCTACATGGAAAGGAAAGAGGTCTCAGGCACTCTGAGGCATGGAGCAGACCTCTGTTTCCCTCTATGACCAGTTCCTGACAGAGCACGGTTCTCTGGCCAAGGAGTGTAGCCAGACCAACAGGTGAGGTTGTTGCAACAGATGCTTGTTCTGGCTGCCTTGAGAAGTTGCTGAAGAGTGAGGGACACGAGCTACACTGAGAACTAAAAAGACATCATTACTAAGAACAGCAGCAAAAACAAAAAAAAATAGCAAAGAAGTTTATTCCTCTTTATGTTTTAATGCCTTCCTCCTCCACCCCCAACATTTATGTATATCCTAAGTCATTTAATAGGCTTATAATATCACCATGGGAAAGCAAGATGCCACAGCCACAGTGCACAGTAATAGACCACTAATCACAAAGCAGCAAGAGTTTGGTTGACCTGAGGATATTCCAGCAAATGGTGAATATTTACATTTTTCATTATTTGTATGGCATTATGTTCACATGTAATTTTCAGAAGCAAAAGCCAAATCCCGGTCTGGCCCTAAAATGATCTGTTGAAAATGAATTAGCAAGGCTGCTCTCAAAGGTGGTTTACAATATAAGGTGGGATGTGACAAAAACAAACCTAGCACAGCATGGTGCAGTCTTTATGTTAATATTAGTTTTTCTAGAAACTGGAAGCTTGAGAAACCACAGGAAAAAAAAATGAAATTTACACTATATTGTTTAATTTGCACTACCTTGTAGGTGGAGCTGAGGTGGTGAGGGTAAACCACTCTTAATTTTTTCATCCACTAAACCAGTCTAAAACATCCTGAAGAAAGCATAAAATCATTATTGTAACCATGCTGAAGGACATTTAACCTTTGGCTTTCTATTTCCCACTCTAGCTTAGGTGTAGTGATATTTTCTTAGTGTCATTACCCAAATTTATCTTCTTAATAGCCGTAAAGCTTCATCTCATCCATTGTAGGTTATGCTAATCATGTGGTTTCTTCAAGAAATCTTTCAGCTGAGTTATGTGCAGGAGAAAGAATAAGGTAGAAGATTAATTTAGAGAAATTTGGAGAAAAGGGAAAACTAATACTAAAAATACAAATTATATAACATATTCTAGATTGCTTTAAGAAATGTACTGGGAACAACTTTGGGTTTTGGCAGGATGATACATGTTTTAAACTGAAACGTCGATAAAGCCAGCTTTTATTTTGAATAATTAAGATGCAAAAGTAAACCCCACTAGAAGATAGAATTTCTATCTTCTCAAGACCCAAAACACAGTTTGCAAAAGGTGGCTTAAGGTCTTCTCTGCTTTACTGCCGCAGTTCTCTTGAAATCATTAGTGGAGCTTCCATACAGACTGTTTAATACCTGGCTTGTGAAAGATTAACACGGCCCTTCATTTTTTCATTAAAAAAATACCCAGCTGCAGTATATGAGCCGTGTTGTTTGTTGATCTTTGTGGGTTTGGGAGCATTACCTTGCCAGCTATAATCCTGGCACCTGGCTGTATTCCTGGGAGCCATCCCAGGGTCAAAACCTCTCTTCTCCCCCTGCCTTTGCCTCCCTAAGGCTCACCTGCCTTGCCCAAACATACTCTTCAGGACGCAGCTCCTTCTAATGGCACTGGAACATCTCATCAGAGGCTGCCTTTTGAAAATGTTTAGCCACAAGGACACAGAGCTGCTCTATCACTTCAATCTTTAACACAAAAAGTGCCTGGTTTGCATTAATGGACCTATAACGAGCAAGAAGTATTGTATGAGCAGAGAAACTGTTTTCTGTGTCTCTGCCTTATTATTTCATTTGTGATAAATAAAATGGGGCTAGCAGATGAGTTATTCATATGAAGGTTGGAAGAAATATCACTTTTAGTTCCAGAACCCCTGCAGATATTCACGAATTTTACCAAAATATTTTTGTAGATTCCTATTGTTTTTTTACTTAAAAATATGGCAGAACTGAATGAAATGGATAGGTCTCTTTCAAGAATAAAAAAAAAATCAATTTCATTGCCCAGCATGTAACATTTTTCTCTGTGTTTCAAATATGCTGTAAAACTAGATCTCCATGTCTTTCTAATAGAGAAACTTAGCACTTTGAAAAATCACAATAAAATATGAGAAGACTGTTGATGATTCAGCTTTTCATAGTTATGGATATTTTTCTACTTTGTTTGCATTGTTTTGTTTTCAGCAAGTTTCTCTTTAACAGCAGAGAAAATACAGGCTCTCCAGAATTAACTTGTGCTTTAAATCAAGTATGGAATAAAAGCCACATATACAAGGATGTAGGTATATGGCTGTTAAGCAGATAAATCCCTTCTGCCTTATGTGGTCCAGAGCTGGAGGCCAGGATGACTTTACATTTCCTGTAAAGGTTATTTAGGCTTACTACCACTTTTATCTGAGATCTGATATATCTCCTAACAGGAAACAGCAACAAGCAGGGAGAAAAACTCCTGAAATTATTGATTTCCTTTGTTGGATACTCCACTGTAGGAACATCCTGATAAGATCTTGTCTATCAGAATCTGCTGAGAATTCTCCAGTGATCCATGTTAGGAGTTGCATTGGACTTTATCCTAGGTCAGTTTGTTATGGCTTTTCTGTCTAAAGCACAAACTTTGCATAGTACAGTGGTCTGAGAAGTGGGAAAACGTGCTGTTCATATCAAGAAGCAGCAGATATTAAGTTTGAATATACCTGGAATTAGCAATACTTTCAGGTCCATAATCTAGTATCTAGGGAAAATTGAGAGTAATCACATTTCTTTTAAAAATTAAGCATTTTAGAAAGTAAAACCAGTTTCTCTAAAAACACCGTGTTTTTACAACCATACTTAAAATTGTTTTCCTGAATCCATGACCTGTTTTATTTAGTGAGAGACACTTATTATCTGCTGCATTTTGATCAAAAATTTAGTAAGGGACATTAAACAAAAAGCATCTGCCTTCACACTTCTAATGGAACTTCTTTGAATATGAACTCTGTGCTTGCAATGGGTAAACATGACAGTCACTGAATTTTTTATGCAAAGCATAAAGACTCATTTCGAAATATATTTAGTGCTTCATATGGCCATGTCCTTTTTAAAAATAAAATAAAATGCAAAATCAATTTTGGGTTTGTGCTTTTAAAAGGGGCAGCTAAAGCTGAATGTTGTAGTCCTGCCTTTATGGAAGCTGGGCAACAGTAAATACAAATCCCACTTCATTATCCCTGCAGTGTCCTCTGAGCTAACAAAATATTATCCAGCAAAATGTGGGCAACCTCCAGACCTACTCTGTCCTTGTCTTGGCTGTGGCTGCCAAGGAGAAAGGCAGCTCCTGCCAGCAGTGGTAGGAGAGGCCCTTTGGGAAATGATCTGAGACCACTGAACTTGTTTTCTTTCTGTTCCAACCTGTACAACCATACCAAAGCACAGATTCTTAGCTCATCTGGCCTCTTGGTCCAACAGGGGATTAAAGGACAAGTAAGATTCTTGTTATTTTGAGGTGAATCTTGTGGTGGGTGCTTAGTTAGGAGTTTGTTTTGCCTGAACAGCTGTGGATACTTAGCTGGTTTTGTAGTTATTTTTTTTAGCAGTCTGCCTGAGGGTTTAGTGTAGGCTGTGTGTTTTCTTTTTGGTGGGCTTTGGGATACCTGCCCATCCCAGCACTGGGTGGTGCTGATCTCTCCAGCCCTGGATGCCTGAGCTGGCCCTCCTCTGCGAGCTGCCTGCTTGGCTTTGTGCTCTTTTCGTAGGACTGCCTGGGCTTAGGTTGCTCTGACTGACCATCTGCTCCATCTCCCTCCCTCAGCAGATAATTTATTCAAATCTCAAGTAAGCCTTATTTTGCTTGTAGTTTCTCTTCCATTGTTTCCATCTCCTCTCATTCTTGCACTGATTATTACTGAGCATTGCCCTAGCAGTTGAGAAAACTGGAAGATTCTGCTCTTTCAGTCCCCAGTGAGAAGCAGAGGTTGGGTCCCACTGCTTTAAAGAAGAAACACGCAGGACATTTCCTAGGTAACATCAGACATTGTCTACTGCCCTAACATCTCTGCTTGTTAGCATGTAGTGGCTCCAAAAGGTATAGAGTTTGGATTAGATACCTATACCTGAAGCCAATGCCAATAGGACAAGGTCAGAGGGACAAAAAATTAAAAAAGGAGTCAAACTCCATATGATGTTTTTGTGGAGTTTAAAAATCTACAGGTAGTTTCTAAGATATAATACTCCATGATGCATTTAACTGATCACACTGCTGATTTTACAGAGAAAACCACATCACTGTGTAAACATGGGAAACGATGAACCTGCTCTTGATTCAAACCTCCAGTCTGAATGGAGAGGTGAAGACTCAGGGAGTGTATGTACCTATCAGTCCTTGACTTGTTCTGGAGAAAATGACACCTCCATGGCATGAATTTTAAAGTGACTGGATGCCAGTTCTCATATCTAGGACCAAAGATTTCCAGGATGGCAAAGTGTGCCCTGGAAGGCAGTGACAGTGAGAGACCTGAGGCCCAGATAACCATGTCCCCATGACATTCAGTGCCATGTACCACAGACGTGGCCTGAGCTATATAGGTCAAACTAAATGACTGCAATTCTCCTCTTTGTCTCAGGTTCTGTTAACTTGCTACTTCGAACATGAATCTGTTATTGAAATCAGAGGACATTACATGTTAGCAGCAATGAATAGACAGAGAGGCCAGAACTGTGAAATTTTTCTGGGAAAGGGAAAAGACATTTTCCAAATTTTAGTTGAGAGGTCTCTACAATGAAGGACCATATATCTTTCAACTACAGATCAACTTCCTTCTCTTCTTCCAATAAATTTCCAACATCTTACAGATACAGAAAACTTATATTGTATATGTGTAAGGATTGCCTCCCTGGGCACAGTTCTTTATTTTATCTACCATTGATCAGATGTCTAAGATTACATGAAGCTCTACAATGGTAACATAGAGATATAAATGGTGCATCCTAGACCTGAAATAGACTACAGTCTTTTTTCTTATTCCCTGTTTTCCTGTATTTTTATTTCCCTACAGGAAGTGGTTTCACTTGAAGTAGGTATTTTTCATATGGCCGTATTTGAAAATTTGATGACAGTGGTAAATCAGGAGACAAAAGGAAGTTTTGAACAAAGGTGCTTAGCATTTTTGTTGACAGTTTGAACTATGCATGAGTGCACAGACCTTCTTCTCATTTTAAATCAGATAATATTCTTGTACTTGTATGCATTGCACTGCAACACCGTGAATGGAAGGATCTGGATATATGTTTATTTCCAGCTCCTAAATGCCATGCAACCTAAAGAAACAACCATGACAAGGAAGTCTTTTTGTGGGCAGACAGTGGCCCCAGACTGCAAACAGAGGAAGCTTTTACAGTATACATTTAGTTTTGTGTGTAAACTTTTCAAGACCATTTCAGCCTAATAGTCTGAGCTGCATTACCTCGGAGGGTATTGTCATTAAGACTTAACGCACTCAGCTAATAAATTACAGTGATGTAGCAGCTTTTATGTCAAAGGATCCTGAAGTGCTTTACAAACTTTACAGTCCATACATGCATGAATCACTTCGCCCACTATTGAAGTATGGCCAGGCCAGGGATGAATTGTGGCAGCTGTTTAACAGCACACAGCAGTTCAACACAATGGGTTTAGGAGAGCAAAGACAACATGCTCTCCCAGCGCCAGTCCAAGTAATTCAGAAGGACAGTGGAGAACACCTTGGGAGAGAAAGGGAGGGATTTCTCCCTCATGGACTAGTGCAAGGCACTGTTACTTGACTTTAGTGTCTGGGGTTGTGTCTCTCATCTTGTACTAAACCTGTTGTGAGAAAGTCTCCCATTCAAGCTAAAAAGTCTGCAAACACAGATGTAAGCATGTAAGGCCTTGAAACCATCAAGGAAATTTGTGCAGGTAGAGTTTTCCTAGCTAAACTGGAGCTAATCAGGATTTAGTGCTGTCTCAGTATGGAAAAATACCAGAAATATGCAGTCTTGGTTTAGGCTTCTTTTGCAACTAGGAATCTGAAGGAAAAGCATCAGTTGCACTCTGTATATATCTGTACATCTACTTGAACTGAACAGAACCCAGATCTTTAAAGAGTTAGATAGGAAATTAATTTAATTCCCACTCCCTTTCTGGTTACCAGCTGTCTTCCAACATAAAGTGATGGTCCCCATAAAGGCCTTCTGAAGAAACAAGCAATTTCCTGAATAAATCAAGTTATCCTTTCCTCCTTCCCTTTTTTCTCCCTTTCAGTGACTGGTATCTTTAGCGACGATCCTGAGCAGTCTTGTTCCCAGCTGCTCTAATCTAGGGGGTTTTGTCATTTCACCTTGATATTTCTTTCCTCATTGTTTTGCCTAAGCACACAAAACAAAGCCTATGAGTGCTGCATGCAGGGCTCAGAGCAGAGGGAGAATTGTTTGCAGTGACACACATAAGACTAAGGCTGGCTTCTTCCATAGGAATAGATTTATTTTTTCCTCGGAAAAAATACCTTCAGTTTTTAACTACTGCAAAAGAGTGTTAATTGAAGAATTTATTGTTTCATTTTACTTTTTCTGTATACATCCATGGACACCAGAGAGAGTCAATGTGAATATGTTGGATGAAAATTGTAGTGACTAATGACTTTATTATAGAGTTATTTGCATGGGTACTTAAAAGGTTGCTAATTCCTCCTGCTTAAAAATGTAATATTTGCATGATTGGAGAGCCTAAATGTATAGTGTTGTGAATTTCTTTCCAAGAATTCACTGCAGAAATAGTAATTAAAAAGCCTCTACCTTCACTCTTAGTGCCTAATTGTAAACCTTCCTCTTCCCCTGTGGAGGTTTCTAGTAGGATGGCTCAGATGAGTGCATGCTACTCACAGCCACAAAGCTGGAACCTTGCAGCCCTGAAAGAGACTTTTATAAGCAGGAAGGAAATACTTGAGACAAGAAAGTCCACTGATTTCTTTAAGCTGTGAATCAAGCCCACAAAGAGTTAAAAATAAATAAGCATCACAGAGCAGTATCCTACTTATTTTCTAAAGATTGCCAAAATTAATTCTAAAACAGAATACCTAACCAGGATTTTACATATAAAATACTCTAGGTATTGAACCTAGTTTTTGTGCATCAACTCTGTGCTGAATAGAATCTTTTTCTTGTAAGTGCACTGAGCCTTAAAAGCAATTTCTGTCATATCGCCCTTCATATTCCTATCTCTTTCATCATCATCCAAAAGGAAACACTTTAACTTCAGGCAATAAGAAGCTTTTAATTCACATTTAAGTTTACATGAGCTATCTTCATTACAGTGTACAATGTAAAAAATGAGAAAATTTTAAATCATATTTAAAAATTTAATTAGATCATTTCTGCTGTTTTTCCTGTTTTAAAATATATAATAAAACTTCAATAAATTATATTCTGGGTCATATCAGCTTCTTCTCAAGAAAATGAAGTTAAATCTTTGTAGTAACCAGCAGCTTAATTTTCATTAGGCTAGCTATTTGATAATTAGTCATGCACCATAAATCAAGTCCCCAAGTCTTCTCCAGGTTTCTTAATTGAAAATTATTGTTTCTTGGCTCTGTGGCTAAATGTGCAGCAAGTCTGAGGAGTGATAGATGCTGAATCTAGCACAAACAGTTTGAAACAGTCAGAACTTGATAGATCATTGCCCTGAAGGGGCTTGTAATGGGGGAGAGACTGTGAATTTCAAAATTAAAGGTTTGTTCTTAAAAATCACAAGTGTAAAAGCTAGCTGTAGTTTACCAAATAGCTCCTAACCTTCAGCCACTTTTCCTTTCATTGCTAGCTGGATTTCAGTTGCTTTTCCAGTGACAATTGTCGTGGGTTTGAGTGGCTATATTTGAAAATTTAAAATGTTGACTTGGAAGGATACAGGCTGAGAGTATTTGTGTTCTCTTTTGTTGGTGGTGTTCTTTTTCTGGTAAATCTCATTAAAAAATATGGAAGTTGTTTCATTTTTGGCATTTTCAAACACTGAATGAAATGGTGGCAGTCCTTTCAGAGCCACTATGAGAGAACAGATGGGCCTGCTACACATGCCTCAGGTCATAAAATAATTTCAGATATGATGCAATTGTGGCTAAGTAAAACACTTTTGCAAAGTCAGAAATATGTTACTTCACTGAAAGAAGGGAACCCTTTTCAATTTTTCTTTGACAGCCTAGCAGACTTTGCACAGAGCTCAGCTTGTGTTGGCCATTCTGTAGGCAAGGACAGCCACAGGATTTTCTGCCATTCATGCCTTGCTTCCTCATGATCCGGTGGCCAAGAGCTGATGATGACCACAGCAGGAAACAGTGTGAATGCTCCATAAATTTAAAAGCGGGAATCAATTGATGCTAAAATAACGGGCCTAAAATTTTTAGGTGAAAATTTCCAAACCGCATTGGTAAATTCATGCCGAAAACCTTGGCACACCTTATTTAAGCTGATGAACAAATGCAGACTTGGAGTTGAAGAGGGCATTTATTTGTTGTCAGGTACCCCAAGACTTGCACTGCAGTTGTTCTACCTCTGTAGCCCATGACAAAACAAAGCACCACGTTGCCAGAATGAGGTGCTGAGCTGGAGCTTGCAGCACTCAGCAGGTGCTCCCCATGGATGTCCTGTACTCCCCACTGTGGTGCATTACAGATGCATTTCTGCTGTTCTAGGTTCATCTCCTTCAAAGATCAGCTTTGCACTGCCAGTTCCAATAACTTTTTCTGAATGTGCTCCTTACGGCAAAGTCAGGGTGTATGACGAGTAACTAAACTCTGAGGAGGGAGGGACTTAAAAGGCCACACTGTCAACTGGAAGAGACTTTATTAAAATGTATAATAAAATAATTATTGTATTTGTGGATCATGTTCTTTTTGGGGCCCTAAAATGACTGTGTGTATTCTTATTTTTGTAGAGATTTATTCTTGGAAGGGAAAGTAATTTGCCTAAGGGATATATTGATTTCATTCAGCTGTCACCATCCTTTTGTAAGATGTTACAGACAGAAAGCCAAATTCGGGCCCAACTTTGTTTTATTTTTGCAATATACCAAGTCTAAATATGGTGCTGTGATTACAAATGAGAATTGTTTCCCTATCGATTGTTCCATTTTCATGCTGGACTAGATTGCAGTGCCAGCTGGGCGAGGAGCAGTAGAGGATGGGGGACAGCAGAGGGTGAGGGAGTGAGTGGTGTCTGAGGGAACTTTTGTAGCGTCTGTCTAGGGAGGAACTCCCTCCTGGTGAGCAGCACTGGTGAGGGCTGTGGGCTGACTTTTTAGTGGATATTAGAGAAATCACAGCAACAAGCTTGAAAAAAGCAATTTCTTTTTAAGTGTCTTGAGTTGTAACACTTCTCTTGAGTTATAACACTTCTCTATTTCTAAAGGGAACACTTACAGGTTCCTCGGACAAAGAATGTAAATATGAGAAAGATGTTTTGATAATGTATTTTCCTTGGCCAATGAAAAAACTTTATCTTTGTTTGTTTTCATATAGTGTGGAACACTGCGTTTTCCAAAGACAGACACAGAGAGACAATCTCTCAGAGCTGCTGCTTGCTAGAGAGAGAGAAAAGCTTCTTGCTTTTTGCACCTGCGTTTTGCAACTTTATTTGCTTGCATGAAATGAAATGAAAGAATAAAAACAGCCTTCTGAATTTCAAACCTGTGAATGGAGCCTTTTGTGGAAAAGGCCCTAGTGTTAGGGCTCCCTCATCCCTGCAGAGGGCCTTCCCACAGCCCTGGTGGAAACCAAAAAATGGAATGGAAACCAAAGCCAGCATGGAATGAGCTCTCCACGAGCAGGCCCCTCACTTTCCGTCAGCGCTGGGGTGCAGGGAGCAGGCTTTGCACTGGGCCGTGTTCTGATACACAGAGACACGAGCTGCAGCTCCTGACAACGATGCAGGGGCTGTGGTGGTGCAGATTATGAAGGTGGAA
Organism: Vireo altiloquus; assembly: GCA_013396875.1. Lineage (NCBI taxonomy): Eukaryota > Metazoa > Chordata > Aves > Passeriformes > Vireonidae > Vireo > Vireo altiloquus. The sequence continues at coordinate 665,152 of VZRF01007136.1, forward strand.
GAGAACATCCAGCGCAACTGCTGCATGAAACAGGAACTCTCCTCGTTAATTGATGAGAGCCGATGTGTCGGTGCTGACGTGCGGCCTCCACCAGCCCCCAGAGGTGTGTGTGTGCACTGAAGCCTCGAGCTCTGGCCTGGCCATGGCTGCTCCTTAATCAGGGCCGCTTTGTTTAGTGGCTCCCTGCTCACAGTCTTTTGGGGCTGGAGGCCCTTTGTGCACCTCTAACCTCAGCGGAGCAGCTAAGTATTTTATCTCAGGGATGGGCAGACTTTACTCTGTTGGCACCTGGACTGAGCTGAAAGTCTGAAGATCGGTGTGTGGATCATCCTGATTCCACTGAGGTTTATGAGAGATCAGCAGATTTGTTTTTACAGAGAATCATGGGAAGAGTTTGCGGCTGAATTCCTTGTGAAGTAAAATCAGGAGAGCTGTTTTTATCACATTTTGATGCAAAATTGTGGAAATATCAAACTATCAGTTCTTGGCATGTTTTTCGTTTGCATTTATGAAAACTTTTTCTAGCTTGTGTGATTTTTGCCCGTTAAAACAATAAAATTCTAGCATTTTCAGTTTTGTCCATCTTTTAGACTGGTACAAATAGATCCAAATTCAGAGTTGAAATGCCTCCTACTTTTCCATCCTTATTACAAACACACACACAAATAAAATGGAATGAACTGATGTTTAAGATTATATTTTAGTTGATTCTCAATTGTTATGAACTTATCTCCATGACGCTAAAACTTCAGGGCTACCAATCATATTTTCTTAAGTCACAAAGAATGAACACACTGTGTAATTTTTATTGTGGGGTTTATTTTCAGGATTCAGAGTGTGTATATTCTATTTCACTAACATTTTACAGAACTATATAGAGATACAAATAAGATAAAATCTTTTTCTCCCTCATGCTTCATCCCACAGTCAGAATCTGAGCTTGCGTACGTAAACCAGAAAGGCTTATGACTGAAATGGTAGCCTTACACTGTTAAAGTGAAAAAGATCATAAAATAAAAATCCTGTAGCTGTTGTTTCTCACAAGATGAGAGCTCATTGTCAATCTGTACATCTAGGTAGAATTAGTGTAATATATATGATGCAACAGCAACTAGTGGATAGATGAATTTGAATGGGGCTGTGTTCTCCATGTAAGGAAGAGGCAGTGCTTACTCAAATGCTGTTAAAACTCCCTCATTTACAGCTCCTGGAGATGAAACATGCAGCAGATTGCCTGTAACCATAGCAATTGGCTCCGACATGAAAGATCTCCAGCATAGAGGTAGTGGTAATGGCAGAAGCAGTGTGGAAGATAAAGGTGTACAGATAAAGACAGTACCAGGTGGAAGTGAACTACAAAATAAGTGAAGAAGAGATGCCCTAGATGGATTCAGGCAGATGAGTGAGTTTGATGGGAAGGTTTGGGCTGGCAAGGTGTTGGGGGAGGACAGGGACAGCTGAAGTGAAAGCTGAAATTTTGTTGCTAGTCTGGTGTAGAGGACAAAATCAGAATAGGGCTGGCAGACAGTATGGGGAGGATTATGCTGCTGGAGGCTGCTACGTCTCAGGTTCTTGCCTTTCAGCAAGGGTAGATGGATTTCAGGGACCCCAGTCAGCTCATGGAAGGACTCCACACAAGCTGTTGGCTCCTGATGATGGGTTGTGGTGTGATGAGTGGCGTTGAGGGGCAGCACTCAGAAAAATGTAGATATTCCATATCCCAAAGCGGTGCCAGAGCTGTAGGCCTGCACTTTGGAGATGTAGAAGGAAAATGCCCAGGAAAAAAAGCACTACTAAGAGGTGGGGGAGTTCAATTGCTTTGAGTTATGAGTACTGGTTCAAATTAAATATCTGAGATATTTTCTTTAATATTTTGCTTGGTGTCCATTTTTAGGAGCTTTTGTTTCGGGAAATATATAAAAGTTGTTTCCTCTTATTATTTCTGACAAACTTAAAGGGAACCACTTCTAAGAACAAATGCCCTTGTACAGTAATCCATAGAATCATGGATGTGAATAGTTTTTATATAATAATAATAATGATGGTTGAATTGGCCTATGAATTCCAGAGAAGAAGAATCCATTTACAAGAAGAAAGCCATATCAATTAACAAAGGACTGCAGGTCAGGGTTCTTTAACTTCATATATAAAATTTACATCTATCCAAAAAGAATTTATGGAATCATTACAACGATTGGGACCAAACCTCTCATAACCCATTCAGGTCACTGCTTTCATCATTTGTCATAAAGACTTTTTCAGTTTTTACTGTAAAAAATCTCACTAAAAGGTCTTCAGTGTGATTATGGTTTAAATCTGTCTAATTAGGGATAACTTCATTTGAGCAACTGAAATGACACTTGGGTAAGAGCAGAGAATCCAGCAGTGAGAGTCCTCGGCTGCAGGACTGTACTCCAGGACTGAGTTGGCATCCTGAGGGAGAGGCTCAGCTCCTACACCACAGACAGAAAAATCCACCACACTGCACAGAACACATAGCCCCCTTGGTCTCCCTCACCCTGCCTTTCCACTACTTGTTCTTGGCTTCTAAAATTTTTTTTTGGTCAGCCAGGCAAATCTTTACGGAAGGCAGAGTAAATTTAAGATTTATACAGATATGTGTCATCTTTCAATCCACTCAAATCCCCAGGTAAAAAACAGGATCACAGCAGTGAGCATTTTAATAAACAAGCAAAAATATTGTACAAAAAAAAAGAGAACAGATAGAAAAAAGATGTTATAGCTCAACACCTCCTATCTAGGCTGGAGAAATGAGGCTGAGGCTTGTATACACATCCTCATTCTGGAGTACTTTCTGCCAGTGTTTGGTCCCGAATTAGAGCTGTAGGTGATCAGCTCTAATTCATTGTTTCGCTCTTCTGATTTTGAAGCAATCAGAAGCTCATGAAACCAGCTGACTTTGCAGGATTTGAAGGCTAAAATCTGATTAAACAAGGTTGCAGGATATTACCCACCGTCAAATCACTAGTTCATCTTTTCAGTGTATCTTTAGGAACGTATGATTGCCCTGAGATATCTGCTGAGAGAGAGAAATTCTTTTCTGTGTAAGAATTAGTTGGCACTGTTATTGCTAGTATCTGGCAAAGTTTCACTTTCTGCTATGATTTTTGCTTCTAAATTAAATTTGGTGTGGTGCTAGCAGCTTGAGATAAGAAAAAATTATAAGTTCTAACAAAAAACCCCCCAAAAACTATAGAACTGAACCTGTCTAGACTACTAGCTAAAGATTTATTCCAAAGTTTATCTACATCCACAATGTACCTCAGCCCCAGACAACACCCTTTTACATCATCACTTTGCAAATCTAGATGGTCTTCAGATGCTTAAATTTTAACATCTGCTAAATAGGGTTAGCATCACTGTCAAATTGGAATGAGTCTTCAGTGACTGGGTCCAAGTCTGCAATCATCAGCTGTCTAATTTGGTAATGGCAACTTCAGCAGAAGCAGAATCAAGATGGATAATTTCTTCCCTATCAAATTTATGTATGTTGTAATGTAATGAAAACATTCCCCAAGGGGATTTCCTTTGCCGTGCATAGCACACAATACCAGTTGAACACTTTTCTTGCCCCTTTCCGTATCTTATCTACTGATATTAAAGTCTCCTTGAGAAATACCATGGCTTATATAGGTGCAAGGTCTTTTACTGCCTTGGAAAATGTATATATATATTTAATCTTAATTATTGGAAATACTATACCAATCTTCCCTCTTCTACCACGAACTTTTCCATAAAAATGCAGTCTACCTGGAAAACACTATAAACTATACTAAAAATTATCATTTAAATACTGTGAATCCAGACATATCTGAAGGTATTCCAATTCCTTTAAGGTGTTTAGTAAGTCAGTATTCAGAGATTAGGCTGGAAACTCCAGCTCAATGGTAGAAGAGGTAAATTCCAATAGGGAAAAAAACTCTAAGCTTTTCCGCAAGATGTGGGTTACTTCTAAAATCTGTGGGGGCATCAATTTTCCACTCTCAGGTCAAACTGCAGTCAACACTGATGTCAGCCCACGCAAGCACATATCAATAATGACAGTGTGGCTCAGCCAGCAGTGCTCTTACCTCTCGTCTAGAAGGTCACAAGTTTAAGTCTCCCACCAGGACTTTGGGCTGATTCCTAATGCTGACATGGCAGAGCAGCACTGGGGAGGTGTTGAACTGTTTGAGGTGCCGTCCTTCATGAGATGAGATGTTAATCCAAAATCCCTTTCTGCCGTCCCTGCTGCCTGTCTAGGCAATATCGCTGTGGCACTTTAGTGAAAAGAGGCTGGCTAAGCCTCCTTCCCAGCCAAAACTCGCTGTCACACGCCAGGCTCGGCCGTCCAAGGCACAGCACAGGCCATTGTGTTCTTGCACCACCATTACTGTATTTAGTTAAGTACAATGGAAACATTGTTAAGCGTTTGAGGATACACAGGATATGAAGGGCCTAATGCAAAAGCCAAAATCTAACGCAGTTTTCTAAATTCTATTGTTTATCATGTCTCTGTACACAGGCACACAAACACATTATATGTATATTTAGAAAGTGGGGCTCTGTTAAAAATTACATTCAGCTTGCACCCATTCCATTTATATTATGTTGAGCAATTATATTCCTTCCCTCAAACTGATTTTTCACCATTTTGAAATAAGAACTCTGCATTTAATATCATACATTCTTTATTATAGAACCATATTGTTTAGCTTGTCATGATATAGAGTTGCTTTTCCATAAGTACATTAAGCATGGGTACTCAGGGGATATTTTCTTCAAAGAAAGTGGAAATTCTGGGAAGAAACGTGTAATAACAACTGTCTATGGTTAAGAATGAGAAATAGTAGAAAGCTTGGATGTTCTCTGAGGAATAGGGTGCATTGTGGAAATGCCATCTGAGGATGGTTATGAACTAAAAGACTGCATGCTTCATTTTATTTTATTTAATTTCATTTATCTTATTTTACTTTATTTCCCCTGACACATTGGCTAGAATTAGAGTGTTAAGTGTTCATTTTATTTACATTACAACACTATTGATAAATGCGTGTGTATGTAAACCTCAGGAACTATATATTTAGAATTAATATGGAAAAGATTATTAGGTAGCTGCAAGTTTGGGAGCATATCATAATAACGTAAGAATTTTCCTCCCCCTCAAATTAGAAACTCTAAGATCTTCTGAAATTAAAGTACCTATTAAAAAAAAAAAAAAACAGTAAACCAGGGAGTAAAACTTCAAAATAATGGAATCTCCCTTTTTTTAAACTCCCTTTGCATAATATAAAGTCCTTAAACTCTTTTTGCAGCAGTCCTGCTGGCTTTCTGTTGCTTGATATTCTGACCATTTTTGAACCCTTGAACTCTGACAGAGAGGAGGGACTTGGAGAGGTTGTCATCTGATCTATGTAAGAAGGCAAAAGGAATAGCTTTCTCTTTAATAGCACTCTTTTCTGCTTAACAGTTGGTGGGAGATTAAAATGATCTAGGTGGATAAGGCAGGTTAAAGGTCAAGGGACACCACAACCCCCCCTCTTCCCCACATGTCAAAATATAGACAGGTCATTAGAAGTTAAAATTTTGTGCCCCTTTCCAAAATATTTCAGTTTATATATTATAATTTATATTATTTATGCACTAATTTTTATTGCAAATTCCAAATCTTGAGAGGGACTGGACCCCTACTAGGCTACTGTCCAGCCTGTATAGTCGTCAGGTGCTGACATTCTGAGTTTCAGCCATATTAATTGCTGGATAAAGGCTATAATCCCCTCTCTTTGAAGCCCAACACCGATTTTTAGGCAGTACTTCAAAAGCAGCGCACAACTGAAGAGGCATATTTCCTACTAGCACTGAATCAACATGATTTACTCTGTTTGCATTTGTCTACATACGCCGTGCATATTTGGCTGCACAACAAAAAGTTGGCTGTAATGTAGTCTAAAGAGATGTTTTTACTCTCCTGAAGTTGATGCATGACCTCATCTGAGACATACCATTCCAGATCTTTGCTTTAAGCATCATTTGGAAAGTATAAACTCCTATATCATGCTTTTGTTACCAATGAAAAATCTTGCCTTACGTTGCTAGAATTTTTTTCCCCCCACAACATCATATTAAAACTATAATTTAGAGTGAGGCTGTGTCTGAAGCTGTGAATAAATAAGGCCTGTGTTTCGTAAAAGCAAACCTTTTTCGAAACATGGATTTTAATATCTTAAACACTGCGGCTTCTTAATTAAATGAAGCTGCGATCCAGCAGCAAATATCCATTATTAAGAATAAATAAACATATTGTTTAGCTTCTTTTCGGGAAAGGGAAACGGGCGAAGAAGTCTTTGAATCGCAAACGAATTTGTGGCGATTGCAGAGCTCACGGCTGAGCGTCGGTGTGCTCCTCTCTGGTGGCTGTGCCTCTTTTTGTGGCAGGGTGTGCTTGCCTTCTGGCTGGCTGTCCACAGAGCCGCACTATGGGGACTTTCTCATCCAGGATTTGCCAAGTGTACTTAGTGTTATGTTTGAGAAAGATTAACAATATTTCAGATCAAAGGAGAATCCTGCTGCACGGTCTTACGAGATTGTCATTCACTTCCATTATGGCTCATTTGCACAAGATTTTCATGTAATATGCGCCATTGTTTTGGTGGCAGTGATTTGACATAAAGACAGGGCCAAAATGCATCTCGGAGTCCCGCTCTGCCAGGCTGGGGGGTAGCTGGGGCGCAAAGAACTTGCCAATCATAAAATGCAACTTTGTCTAAGTTATATTAAAGCCTTTACCAGGTGGGAAAGTTTTGAATGAGCATTGATTCAAGGAGAAAAACTGACAATGGCTGTTTTTTATTAGGGTGTAGGCACTGTTTTAACCAGGTAAAATTTTGGTTAATGGGGAATACAAACCTTACGCAAAGAGCAATTTTGGTCAGCCACATATTCTGATGGTTTTTTGTTTCTTTGAAATACAGAATTTGTTTTAATATGTTTTGCAAAAGTTGGAGTGCCCCATGGCAAGAGTGACACATGAGAAATTTATTTCTCCCAAAATTTATTGTTTAACCTAGTAGCTTCATTATAAAAATCAGATTTCCCAGGTGGATGCTTTGCAGACACTTTAAAATGCAGATGCATTAGACTGTAGTGCAACATAGGAATCAATAAAATTTATTAGAGGAGAAAAGTAAGGCATATCACATAATTGTCTTCAATTCCTTTCTTTCAAGTAATAACTTTTTAGGTAAGGTCAGATTTTATGGATAAATAAATGTTGAACTTAATAAAGTTGCTGGAGCAGTTTAGTTTGATTTAAAGTCACAACTTAGAACTGGACAAAGCCTGTTGCTTTGGCTTTAATACACTCTGCTGGGGCTTAGGTAGCCCAGGAAACTCAGTACAGGAGCTGATCCAGGATGTCTGATGCCTGAATCTGCAATTCCCACTGAGGTCGAACTTGCAGTGACTCCAGAAAAGGACTGCAGGATGATCATCCTTTCCTTGTCCAGCTAAACGCCTTAGGTAAATTATTCAAGCTTAAACCAAAATTTCAGCTGTAACTGTAGGTTTCCTGACTTTCTGTGAGTCTAAATTGTTATTAAGATTTTTACTTATGGGGTTTTTTTCACTCTTTTTTTTTAGGCAGAGTAGTTTTTTTCCATCAGTGGGGGGAAAAGAGAAAAATGTGAATTCATGAGAAGATGTAGTACATTGTGTAGGGATTTAGAAAACAATTTTGCTTCAAAGAACTAATGATGTCTTTAAAGCTGTTAGTTATGTGTGTGGAGGTATAATGCTAATAAATGCATACATAAAACTCAAAAGAAAAGTTATTGTGCAGAAGATTATTTCAAGATGTAAATGGTATATTCCACTGGTTTTTTGTGGGTATAATTAGTTAATAATTTGTTATGGACAAAACACCTGAAACAATTAGTTATGAACTGCAAAGAATATTTCAGAAAGAAAGAAATGTTGAAGAATGCCACTGAAGTGATGTGTTCCAAATTGTTTTCACACTTTGCATTGCAAGTTACACTTAAACACATCTGGTGTGCTTTTAAAATAAAAATAACTGAAATATCCTTATATGAAAATGTGTGATGGAAGGAACCTTGTGGCTGAGTTATAAAATCTTGGTAAATGGACTGTAAAGTGGAAACAGCGAAAAACATTTCACTTTGGTGACGATAGCTGGCATCTCCCTTCTAGACTGCCACGAAAAGGATTTATTTCAGGAAACTCATCACATACTGTGGAAGGTAGCATCTATATGTCAGCAATTCCACTGACATTTTATGGAAAGCTTAAAAATATAAACATTAAACTGTTGGATCCCTGTTTTTCTCCCTGCTCAGGCAATGCTTGCAGAATACACGAACAACAGCGCCCTCTGCACCTGAAACCCCTCCGGTTATTAAACCCAGACGTTCCTACGTGCTGGAGGAGCCTTTAATTTCAATTACTGCTTTTTTCAGCTGCTGGTAGGTATAACTGGGCAGCGGGGGAGGGGTGAGACTATTCAGCTATATTTTTAAGTGCTATGTAACTTTATAATGTCACCTGAAAGCTTCAGCACCCTTAGGTATAAAATTTACAGTAATACATAACTGAAAGTTACGTAGAAAATAAACAAACGCAAAATAGCAGCAGAGATGTTGCACTTCTGCATTCCCTACAGCATAATTTAGATCCCCAGTGTTGCACTTTTGCATTCCCTACAGCATAATTTAGTTCCCCAGTGTGTCATTAACAGTGAAGTACATCACAGTCTGGAGTTTTGTTTTAGCACAGGTTGGCTGTATTGTTTTAATAATTTTTGACTCTTCAAATACTAGATACAGAATCAGAATTATCTGTTTCTTCTAGTGCTTAAAGATTTATTCTGAGGGGTTTCCAGAAACCAGTAGTAAAGCCAGACACTGACATGACAGTATTTCAGGATTTATTAGACATAATGATGCATTTAAAATTGGAGAACTAGCTATTTTTGCAAGGCTCAAAACAGAGTTCTGCAAGGAAATAATTATTATAAAAATGTATTAATTTGAAATAAGTATTTTATGCTCCTAAAATAATAGATGTAAGAAAATGGTCCTGTGTGAAAAGTTCTTGCATAATATTTCTCCATGATCAAAAAGAACAAAAATTAATTTGTATGTGTTATTTGTATAAGCAATTAGTACAGCTGAGATGCTAATTAAGCCCATAATATACTTTGCTTATTTCTATAAAAGGCATTAGATGAGCTGTCCAAAAAGCTCGCAGCAGAAACATTATATTTCTCTTAAATTAAAGCAGCAGGTTTTAGATACTTTCCACTACAATTTATTTCTTCAAACCACAAGCAGTGAAATATTAGTTATATATATATATTATATATATGCCCATGAACTATAGAAATGTAGCAGGATACTTTGAATTTTTTTAAAAGAGATTATCTTCTTCCAGTTTTTCACTGGGGAGAATTTAATTTTTTGCTATTTCTCATCCCTTCCTTAGTCAATAATTCCTTATCTTTAATATGAAAGTAGCTCCTAATTGCAAGTTTTCTGTCTGAAATATGAATTTAAGAAATGTTCAGGGTTATTTTTACACAGATCATAGTTTATGGATTTAAACAGAAAAATGAGTGGATTGTATGGAAACTATTATAAAGGATTCATTTTATAAAATTAAAGTAGTAAAGTTAACACCAAAGAGTGGTACTCTCTTGCTTTAATAGAATTGAAGTAGATCTACATCTACAATGTAATATTAATGTGACAAAACGTGTTTTAAAAATTTACTCATTTAAGAAAGGCAAACTGTCTTTGTCACAGCAATTAAGAAGTAGAAAAGCAGAAAGCCTAAAATCATATCACTTCTACATATGAACCAAATATTTTCTAAGAAAATTCAAAGACATATCTGAATGCTAATGTAAGCTTAGATTATTGATGTGAAAGGGATTGAACAATCAGAAAACAATAGTTCTTTGTTACATTTCTACTTTTAAGCAATTTAAGATGCTGCTTGCAAAGATATGAAGTCTCATGGAATTTTCAAAGACAAAGCACTAATGGCTCTTAATATCACTGTGTTCATTTTAAGAGCAAATTAAAAGAGTGAAAGAACGGTGCAAATAATTGTTTCATATGTTCTTTGCTTGTGACTGCTGTAATCATCCAGGCTGATTTACAAATGTAGACTTGAAGGTTTCTCAGCTTCCTGCAGTGTAGAAGACTGTTACTTTGGCACTCACACTCATGCCCTTGTAATCACCACTCAAAACTGTGCCCTGGTACTTCCAATTCCCAGTGTCTTGATTGAACACCTCATTCTGTGCTAACAAGGTGTCCAAGGTATTTGAACAGGGGCTGCAGTCAGAAAATTGTTAATGGTTTCACTCATTAAGAGTTGCTGCACTAGTTTTGGTAATTTGGTAACTGTCTAAATTGCAAGTTGGTTTTTTTCCTTCATTTTAAATAATGATGCTAAAATTTGAGACCAGGAACACTAACAGCTAAAAAACCCCAGAAGGGTGCTTAAATCACTGTATTTGTATTAAAGCAAAGGGTTTTCATAGCAGAAAAGGTATGATTTTATTTTTGAGGTTATGTTTTAAAATTATTGAGAAATGCATAAACAAGTATTAAATAGAAATATAAGGACCAAAAATGCATAGAAAGGGAATAGTAAAGTGTAAAACAGCCTGAAGATCTTAAAAAAAATTATTTAGGAAGCAAAGCTAATATTAAAATTACAAACAAAAAAGTAAGAAAGAATTTGTCTTGGGCCCGGATGTACTTTTTTTTTTAGTAATTGGGATGAAATTCTTAAAACCAAAAGGATTTATAGCTGCAGGAAACTGTAGTATATGTACCTGAAAAAGGTCTTAGGAATCTCAAATATTTTCTTGCTGTATTGCAAGCTAAGCAGAAAGTAAGCCAAGATCAATGGGCCTGATCCTGCAATCCATACTCAAATAAGAATCTTTTTGTTTTTCACTTTTCTGTTTTAGTGGGAGCAGCATTTAGAAAGAAATGTATTCTGTGAAAAAAAGCAGTAAATTGTTATTAAAATTAATTAAACAAATGACGTAAAAGCGATTTTTCTATTTGTATCCTCGCTGTCATCTGGGATCAGTAAGTTACTTGAAGTAGGAATACAAAAACAGGGAGTAGGTTCTGTTTTCAGACAACATTTTACACCTGAAGAAAATTTTCCTCATGGAAATTTAATATTTGAAGTGGAAAGAAATTTTTTCTGAAAAAAAAAAAGGTGGAAAATCATAGTTTGCAGGTTTTTATTTAATCCACTAAAAGTTTAAGCCATGCCTAAAAACTTGCAATCTACTCCTTTAAAAACAGGATTAAAATTCAGTGAGTTTTCCCCCACTGCATCTTTTGGCCAGGTTTTGTGGTTTTTCAGTTACTTATATATATCTTTACAAATAATCTTTCTGTGCCTCTGAAAGTTGTACACACAAACGAAGGGAAACTAAAGGAAACACTAACACTGGCCACACAGAAAGCACTGTCGAAAGCACACTGTAAACAAACTGAGGACATATTTTTTTCCCCTGTTGTTTTTCTTCCATTAATTTTAAATATTCTTTGTAACTTTAGAAAGCAAACTACTTCTCAGCACAAGTGTGGATAATATCTTTTGTGGTAGGTGGTTTGAGCTTGTTCTTTACTGAACAAGGATACACTTTAATAAAAATCATACTGGAAAGTGTAAAAATAATATTGTAAATATTTTGCCAGATTTGAAATATGATATGATTTGGCCTTCACAGGAATATTCTAACCAGCAGGCAATACTAATCTGATTTTGTTTGAGCAGAATCTCTCATACAGCTCCTTTAACCAGTGTGCTTTCATAAAGTTATGCTACCCACATCATTTGTCTCTCAGCTGGCTGGGATATCTCTCCAAGGTACACAGCTCTCGCTCACGATGGAAAAGAAGATTGTGAGCAAAAGAGCAAAATGAAAGCAGTATTTACAATGCTGCTGCAGTTTGCTCAGAGATGTGAGCAAACAAGTTAACGTGAGCTGTTGAACAGAACATGCTGCTTGAACATCAGAGAAGTCCAGCATGTCTCTCTGTTTTACTTTAATTCCTATCTTTATTTAGATTCATGCTCTTAAGAACTTTTTGGCATTTCTATTTATTCAATAATGGGAATTATATAAATGTAGAAAAAGCAAAGGGCCTATTAATACATCAATGTATCAGTTTTCTTCTATGTGCCTATTTTACTCTTCTCTGATTGCAGCTGCAGAGGGTGTGGATAAATAAATTTTAGAAGAAAATAGTTTTGAGTTTTGTTGCGTGACTGGTGTATTTCTGAGCTAGACAGTGGAGGGTTTTTTTCCTTTTAGTAGTTAGGTCATTCCTCTGGAACTGATTGTGAAAATAAAATCCTATCTGTATAAATTGAAAACTTTTCTTTTTGAACTGGAAGCTGAATACAGATCATGACTTTTCCATGGAAAAATTACAGAAATAATGGCCCCTGGCTGTGGAGGCATTTTTTTGTTTTTCATGAATCAGGCACAAAGTTATTTAAATTAATTCTGGTCTCATCACCCTAATAGAATATCATTACTGATCTTTAGAAAAAATATTAGAAATCAGCAGTGTGTGGATGAAATAGCAATAGCTGTTTGACCAATTTCCCCAAATAATTTTTTCTTTAGTAAAAAGCAAGACTACTGATTGTCATACACACTCATGATGCACATGCTTCGTGCATTTCACACATTATCTTTTTGTGTTAATTGCATGCATCAGAAGTACTAACTCCTCTATTGCTTCATGATCAATAGAGGCTAATTTATTACTGTCTTTTGAAAGCAGTCCTTAAAGAAAAAAATCAGAAGAAGAAACTCTGTTAATATTTCCATGTAATTAAAAAATATATGACAGAATAAAAACTTTACTACCTAGGCTTAGTCTACAGCTATGCACCACCTAAATGTTCTGGTCTTCTTATTGGATCCACTACATAACTTGTACTCAGGTATGATTACATGGACTGCAAGAAAACAGATTTAATTTCTCTGTGACTGCTGCCCAACAGAATGCAGGATATCAGGTACCACAGCTACAGCAAATTAAGTGCTAATACTTCTTTAAACGTGAATATTTTGTTAACTTTTCCTTTCCCCCTCCTGACACTGACACCTCTGTACTGACACTTCTGTTCTTCAGCAGTTCCTATTTCAAATGTGTGAAATGTCCCTGAAATTAAAACTCTTCCCCTGAGTGTTCTGGATTGATCCCTTTGCCAAGGGATGAGAAAGCTCGAGGTGGTGTGAACCAGTGGATCCATCCTAGATCTGGCACGCTCTCCAGTGGCCCGTTTTTGCCTACTGGTTCCTGTGCATGGACTTCCTACGTAGCTCCCCTGCTCTTTGATGAGGTGGAAAACAGATTTTTGTGGTCTCAGATGCATCCTGCCCTGAGAAGAGACTCTGATCTAAAGCAGGGGCAGAATCTACACTTTTAAGACACTCCTGAATGAAAAAGGCTAGTGCCTTACCTTAACAATGAATGCAGCAGTTGAAAGATAGCCAGTGTGCTATCCTAGCACTGCCAAAAGACAGGACATTCTTTCTGACAACCAATTCTGCAGAAATTTGTCACTAATCAGAGCAGAAAGAGAACTGAGGTCTTCAGAGGAACCACTCATCTGCTCATCCTACAGCTCAGCACCGTGCTCCTCCCATCCAGCTTCGCCAGTGATGAGAGTGCTGAGAAGTGCTGAGTTTCCCAGGCACAGGCACAATGAAGTAGGTGATGATGAGAAAGCTTCTTGACACTAAGAGGAAGCACCTTTCAAAACTTCTCCACGCCTCTTCTGCAGCACAAGATAAAGAGGACTAAGGAGAATAGAGAGAAGGACGGTTTCAGTGATGAGTAGGTGGCTCTAATGTGGCTAAGCCCAATCCTTAATAAGGAAGTACAGCAAGCATTTAGGTCCAGCATTATCCTCACTGGTAGCCTCCCTTTATTCCAATATCAGATTTTTCTGCACTTCTTGTCTTACTTCTCACTTTATTGGTTCGTACACAGCACTCAGCATGTGCTTTGTAAAAATGGATCGCACAAGGCAACGTGGATTTAAATAGGTGCAGTGACTTTTTCAACTGTTGATGGATTCTTCTTGACTGTGTTTGAAACCTCCATTTTCCAGCTGGAGTTAATGGTAGCAATGGAATTCATTACTGGAAAAATTCTTACATGAGTCAGAACATGATTCAAAACTCTCTGTGTTTTCTATGTTGAATGTTTATTTCTGATAGGTTTTATTTTCCTTTTCCATGTAATATCGAAGATGTGGACATGATATTTCAGCTCAGGGCATCTAGTCCATCAAAAGTATCCATAAAAACCTCTGCAGCAACTTGCTGAGCCATGGCAATTTCTCTGATCCATACCACAGTGACTAACAAGTTCAATATAGTAAGCAAAAAATGGGTTATCAATCCTGGAAAAACACCAGGATTGGAAATAGCTCAGCACTGTCATGGTCCATTGCTTTTTGCCCCTATGCAATTATTAAATTATATACATTTTAGACAAGCAAGGTCTTTCCCAATCCCTGATGAGTCCATCTGCCACTTAGGAAAAAAAGAGCTGTGGGCTTTTTTGAAGTTTTTGGGGAGCCAGGACCACTTCAGCTTTACTGGCAGGTTTCCTTGGCTCTCAGGGGGATGAGTGTCACTGTAATGATTTGCCATGATCAGAGGAAATGAGTTTCTGGGTGACGTGGGCAGTGGTGTCATTCATGAGGTCTCTGAAGTGGCTAAGGTATGTGGATTGCCCCAAATTCCTGCTCAGATCAGAGGTGCATCATTGTCTTTCTGAAGAATATCTACCAGAAGGACTTAGTGCTAATGTTCTGAAGGGAGTAGGGAGGGGTCAAGGGTGTCTTTGGTACTGATGAATGTGCTGACTGAAAATACTAGAAGTTTTACTGATTTTCTTTGGATAGTTGTAAAGGCATTTTTATGGTTCCTCAGGTTTTGTCTCTATGTCCTTAACATCACTCTGTCCTAGTTCTAATTATTATCTAGTTTGGGTTAAAAACATGTCTCACTTTCCTCTGAGTAGTAAACCAGAGCTTTAACTCGAGCTGCCTTTTTGCTCTTGCTTCTCCCAAGCTGCACTCAAAGAAGATCAGTGTTTTCACTGTGGTGATCCTGTGTGCATGCCGTGAGTCTTTGGACTTGCCCCAGCTTGGGACTGGTTCTGGGCAAAGAAGAAGTTCTTTTGGGTATTGGGGAGAAAAGAAGGGCTGTGATGCTGGGGCATGCAGTGCTGATGGTGTGGAGAGACAGCTCTGGGAATGGGGTAGTTTCTGCCTCTGTCTCCTTAGCTGCCCTGGCATCAGCAGGTACAAAAAGTCCTTGCTTTCCCTCATTGTTCTCCGCTTTTGCTCAAGCCCTGTTTATATTGCTAAACTGCCTTGAACTGAACTCCTTATCGAGTGAGCACTAAAAATCTTTATTAATCCTCAAATCTTATTGCTAGGATGGTATATAATTTGTTTTGAATACAAGTCTTGTTTACCACTCCATGGGTAGCATCAGGGTCAAAGAAGTCTACAACACTGGGCACCATTCCCATCCTTTAACTTGCAAGAACACAGTTTGGGGGGAAGCACTGCCATGTCTCCAGTGAAAGTTGTGTCTTCAAGGTCTGGATGAGCCCCAAGTACTTGGAGTTAGATCCTGATGCGTGGCATGAAAGCTTCAGGGTCAAAGATCTTTAATCAAACATTAGTTGCTTGTAACACTGTGTTACAGTGCTCCATGGGTTTAGCACAGAGAACAGAATCACAACTATTTTTACTTTCACACATTAAAAAGTCTCAGCATTACAAATTTTCCAATTGATACTCTGCGTAATTTTTTTTACTAAGTTCTACACCATCATTGCTAATTATATCCTGCTTCACACCACCTTGTGCTCTGCCTCTCCTTAATGAATACACCATTAAAGTTCATTCTGGTACTTGCCAGTCCATCTTTGGCCAACACATACCTAGGATTTTTTTAAAATAAGTTTTCTCACTCTTGTGAAATAGAATAGAAGACTTCCATGAAATGATTTCTTTCTGACAGAGATCCCAGTTGTAGTTAAGATCTATTGTTGATTCCTCTTCTGGTAGTATAAGTGACAGGTTTTTTCATCAGCAGATTCTTTTTCTCATGTGGATGGTTTTATATGTTATCTCTGAAAAGAATAAAAGGGAAGACAATTTAACTTAAAAAAAGTGTGACTATGTGGGTACAGAAAATGTTTGAATTTTTTCAATCTTGATAATAAACCTGGAATACATTTATTGATGCATCTCAGATAAGCAATTTCTATTGTGATGTGTTCTCTCAGAGAACTGTACTATGGAAAATTGAGAATAATGGACCGTGTCATGCCTTCAGTCCATGTGCAGAACTCACACTGATGTCAATAGGAGCTCCCTTCACAAAGCAAGGCCTATATATGACCCATAGAGTCACTAGTAGAAGTTTCCCATACGTAACTACAAAATTAATGGAGCATCGTAATCCATTTTGAGATCTACTGAAATACACCATGATTTAAATTGCAATTAAACAGAGAGATGTCAATAGGCATTGATGAGTTTCCACATGAAGATGGGAACGTTTTGCAAACCTACAGCTTTTGCAGGGTAATGGCTCATAAACTCTAAAAACACATTTACTCAGAGCATTATTGATTAAGCATCTCAGGAGCCTTAAACATGTGAATTATATCTTTAGTTGTAAGACATAATTTGTACATCTAAGACTTGATCCATTCTGGAAAGATCACAGAATCCCATGTGATGGAATTCAGCATTTCTTAATTGCCTTACATTTAAAAATTGAAAATCATGACATTAAGTTATGCTTTTGTAGCAGGGGGAGGTTGGAAGGTTGTAGAGTTCACGTGATTCACAAAGATGTTGTTTAAAGTTCATATACTTGATGGCGTTTCATCTGTCCATGACTTTTTAAATTATTTAAAGTGATAAAATATTCTGGGTTTGTGTTTGTGTGAGAAATGTCATGAAATAATTAGGGTGTGTGTATTTCACAGCATAGAGAGACCAAGTTTCATTACAACAGTGTTTAAGCTCTATATCAGAACTTTTGAATCCCACAGTAATATTAATCTTCCAGTCCTCTGAAATATTTCATTCCCTGCTTCCTACCCTCATAAAAATACACACAGAGCTGTGGCTTATCTTTGAAATTACCCATTGACATAAAATATGAGGACTATTATTTTCAACTGTGTTTCAAGGAAGTGTTTCTCAGTATGCTTACTAGGCAGAGCAGTTCTGGTCTTTAGGCAGGAGCTCCTGTGATCCTTCCCAGAAATCGACCTCCCTGCTTGCCCTTGCCCCACAGACTGGTGCCTTCTGACAACACCTGACTGCTGGGAGCTGGCTTTCTTATTTCCTCAAACAATAGTTCATCTCCTGTTTTGCATAATTCTTCAAAATAGCGAGGATGCCATTATCTGTTGTAATGTAATTATTTCTCACTTGAGTAAGTCCTGGCCAGAATGCTGGAGAGTCAAGGCTTCAGCAAATCCACAGTGTCCTGCAATTTTACAGTGGAGAAAGAGCAGAGTTTACTGGACTCCAAATGAACTAAATGAGTAATCCATTTCCCTAAGACTATCTGCAAACTCTGTCAGAACCCAAAATTTCACTTATTTTTCAGAATTTTTTTTTTGTTTAATTATATGGACTAGACATTATATATGTTCTTTATAGAAATAAAAGTAGAATATGTTAGAGTGATATGACTAAAAGTTGAAGTATGAAATACATTTCTTATTACAGAACCACAGTAGTTACTAAAAAACCCAAAACAACACATAGAAAAGCCCAAGAGAATTTACAATAGAATTTTTGAGGCATTTTGAGATTGACCAAATAATTTTGCATTGGGGATTTTTTTACATCTGCTGGTTGTTTTGTCTTGTTTATTTGTGGGGTTTTTGTTCTGTGTTGTTTTGTTTTGGTTTTTTTTGTTGGGTTTTTTCCTATGGCTTTTCTAGCAGTTTTCTTGCCAGAAGGTTTATCTATGAGAAGGCTGGGGAGCTATTTTGTGATGTTCTCACAAAGCAGTAGGTCTCATTTACTCCATGACAACACCTCCATTTAATATCTCACCTTAGCAGGGAGACAAATACTTTGCAACACCATCAGTCTGGGTTGAAGTTTATCTCTAGACAACATATAAACTCTCCCTGGAAACTATTTAAACCAGGAGTACATCTAAAAGCTGTTTTTTCTTATTGTTTCCTGACTTTCTGGACACTAACCAAGACCAGTAAATTCTTAAATCCTACGAATTATTTCAGCCATCTGTAAGTTATAAAAGAACTCTATTCAACTTTAAATACCTGAGCTGATTTCTGTTCTATTGCAGGTTGCTCCACTGTTGAGCCTGCTTTGGTCTGAAATAGGCTTTGGGGTTTTTTTTTCCTCTTCCTTTGTCTGCTTTTTCAACTTACACCTTATACCTTCTCTATGACAATGGTATGAGATGACAAGAAAAGGTCTCTGAGCTCACTCTACTTCCCCCACACTACAATTGGAAGGGTAATATATAAAACTTCACCAGCATAGCCTGGACACTGCTGTCCCAGTAAGGGCTACAGGAAGAAAGAACCAGGATCTCAGGCTTGCTGCTTACAATTTCTTTTTGCAACCCTTTCCCCCTGCTGCCCTAACAGGCAGGTGATCTTTCATCTTACCTTTTTCCTTTGATCAAGATGTAGTAGTCTGCATAATAGAACAAAATTTTGGTGTAGTAAACTGTGAAGCTCAGCTTTGGGAGATCTACTGATTTCTATTAAATAAAGCAACACTTCTTCCTCACCACAATCAGTGGATTTTTTTTTTCCATAGCCAAGCTTGCTAAGAACATTTTAAATAATGTTTTTCTGGACTGAAACTCAGTTCCCAGACTCTTCTCCTTTTTACTCCTGTGAACATAGTGCAATACTCTATGTCAATTTGGTCTTGTTTGTGGGTTCATTTTCCCCTCCATTAGAACAGCATTTCTCTCTTTTTTTTTTTTTCTTCTTGTGATATTGTTCAAAGGCTTCTTGTGAAGCCTTGAAAAAAGTTATTGATTGTTAGATCATTTCTCTCATTCATTCAGATGTTTTCTGGTCCCCAGATGGAAACATCACAGCTGCTGTTCTGGAATTCACTATCGACTTTTGTCTCTGGATTATCAGAGCCCCCAGCAAAAAGGACTGAATCCAGGCACCCCCTTTCCTTCTGTTGAGATTTAAAGCTGTTATCCTTCCAGCTCAAAGGAAGTCACGATGCCTGTACATGGCCAGGGTCTGGAGCAGTAAGGTCCTATTATTACTTTCTTTGAGCTATTTTTCTAGTGCTCCTTTTTTTTTTCAGTTTCTATATAATTTTTCAGCTCTTCAGGAGGAGCACCAGATCTCAGAGACCAGTCTGATTTCCTGCCTCCCTCTGCTGTTGTTATTTCTGTGCTGGTCATTTGTTATATGTTTCAGGGCCAGAATCACCCTGACAGATTAGAATTTTTCAAAATTCAGCTTTTTCTGACCAGCAGCCATATGCTCAGACAAAGAAGAAAGTGGGAAGGATTGCCATGTTTTAAATTCTTTTCACCCAATCCCTCAAGGAAAGCCTGTTTTTTAAATTCAAAGAGTTGTTATGATTCAAGGAAAATGCTTATTCTACAGACTGTTTCCTTTCCATTAAAGTTTATTTATACCGCCCTCCTTGTCTGAGGGTATAATTATGAATGATCTAAGCTTGTAGTGAAAATCCTAAATTAAAAAATACATCTGTTGCAAGGATTCTCTCACCAGAAACCTTGAAAATGTTATCCTGTCTGTGCATCCATATATCTGTCTGTCTCTCTGTAGGTTATGGCTATCCTTTATATGTTCCAGAAGTAAGTGGAATTAGATCACTTGCTTCATACTTTAACTGCCGTATACATTCATGAAAGAAATAAAACTATGTGGAAAACTGAATACATTTGATATTTATTTATAGTCACCTTTCAATCACATTTTCACTTGTTAACAACTAAGGGGATTAGATTGTATTGTTCTTCCCCTTCTAGATTTAGAAGTAATCGTAAGTGTGAGAAAACATTATTTAAATGGAAAAAGTTATGTTTACAAAGAAAAGAGAACTATAGCATGAATGACATGAACTGCAGCAGTGTTCATCCAAAGCAAGGTGTTTTCCTGACAACAAAGGGCAATTGCTTCAGCCCAACTTTTCAGCATACCTCAGGAAGCATCCGTGAAACACATTTATTTTTAATTAAGGCCAATTCTGTCCCAACATTTGCTTTAAATATGAGGACTAAAGAGCATCAGAAAAGGACATTATTTCTGCAGTCCTTTGAAGCTGCTGCCTCCTGATATGTAGCTCCAGGGAGGGCAACACCACACGGACAGTGGATTCATAGCAAAATCTCCACTTGGCAGAAGATATCCAGACAGCACTTTTCTCAGTTGGATTTCACCTGACTAATAATCTTATTTTTCATTTTTTAAACATTACAGTGAAATGAGTCCATTAAGATGCCATAATGTTAATTAACATTGTCATAAGTTCTTCTTTCATTTCACTTGCATGCATTTTTCAAAGGTACATTGTGGAAATGATTCTTTTACCCTGCCATTTGCCTATATATCATCTCATGCTAGTACTGAAAGGTTAAATGTTATAATTTATGCTAATTTTAATTTTCCCTAGTGCCATAGGCAGTACAAATCAAGCAGCAGCAATTGATTATACATCACTGACAGTATAAAGCAGAACAAACATACAGTTCTGTCAATGAAAGGCCTGTACCAGGTTAGTCATAGTTAGGTTGTTATGGCCTCCTGAGATAAGCAGTCAAATCTGAGCAATAATGATGATATGAATATTTATTTTGTGCATAATTTTGGACGCAAGACATATTAATAAATAATTTTACATGGTACCTTTGTGCCTCAAGAAGTTTGATGTAAAGGCTGTTTGCTTCTTGAAGAATTTTGTGCAATAAATACCAGATATACATTAGGGCTTCGGCTTTTCAGAGAAGGGCCTGATGTTGTAGAGGTCAAACAGAGTTTCACTGAAGCAGTTCCTGTGCAAGAATATGTAGGTTACAATTTCAGGAGAAGGAAGAACCTAAGGTCTGGTTTAGGCCGTCAAAAAACAGAAACATATCACTAGCTTGATACCATCTGGCAGCTAATTTGTTCCCCTGTCACTATCATAAAGAGTATCTTTGGAGCTGAGGAATGATAGTCAGGTTCTCAGATCTTTTCAAAGACCCAGGATAAACACCCAAGTTGTTCATTTATTTGGGTCTTAAACCCTTCCCTTCTCACAGGACAGAGAAGGCAACACATCACTCTGGCTTAGACCTTTTCAGGGCACATCTTTACTATTCCTCTCCTCCTCCAAAACTAGCATTTTCTCCACAAATGCAGCCTCTCCCTGGATAGCAGGCACTTATTTTCACGGATTAATAGCTCATCCCTTTCTCTGAAATCTAACTTGTAAGATAATGAAACAGAAGAGAGAAATGATATCACAGAAGTAAGAAGTGGTGGGCAACAACTGGTACTTCAACATCATGGGACAGAGGCTTAATTCCCATGCACGACAGGCTGAGATGACTCAAAGCTCTTGGAGACAGAAGAAAATGCCATTTGGAGGAAAACAGAAGTGATCCCTGTGGCTGTTGGCAGTACAGGGAGGTACAGTCTGGGCTGGGAAATGTGGTTAAGTGTCTCAAGAGCTTTTCTGCTCCTGAACATTCCCTAGCCTGGGTAAAAGCCACTGTGGGCACCTTGCTGGAAAGATCCTGATGAGCTGCAGAGAGAGTTGCAGTCATGTTGGTACATGCAAGGGGACAGTCAACACCACGTTGCTTATGGTAGAAGGAAATGGAGCATTGACAATGGGATTAGGGAATTATTGCCTGACTGGAGGCCAAGTGGGTAACCCTATGAGACAAAGACAATTACACACTTACACAGATCACAGAAGATGGGAAGGAGATTCTTGCAACAAGGCAACAACTGAAAGGCAAATGCTGCAATAAAAATATTTCAAAAATACTTGATAAATTTCAGCCTACAAATCCTGTTGACTTTTAATTGGAAGTCAGTTTGAGTGGTTTCAGCACTGTAACTACAATAGGCCTTCTTGCTGATTTTTATGTGTCCAAAACTTATTCAATGTTTGTGTGACAAAGCTTAAAATAGAAATAGGGATTTAGCTTGTCCACACATCAGCTTTGCATTACAACATGATTTTTGTTAGAGACATATTTGTGAATAAAGTCATTGTACCAAAAGATTAGAATGCTGCTTTTCAAATTCAGTGCTTTAATTTAAAGGAGACACCATTATTTTTTTTTCATGTAGCTATTGCTTCTTGATTTAGAATTAGTGAAATACTGGTTACTTTAACCCAGATGGTTTCTTCCCCACCCATAAGGATTGGTTACTTTAGCACAGATGTCTCTTTTTCTTCCATAAGGCATATTAGAAGGAAAACAAAGATTCACATTTAAGCAATAAATAATAACAACTACCACCCCTATTGGCTTAGATATGTCCAAATCCAAAACCACAGCTTAAAGTGACTTTAAAGTGTGGTGGACCACAGCTTATAGTTCTTTCATTTTGCTTTCTTTTTAAAAGATTTGACTTTGTTGACATTTTTTGCACAGTTTCAATTGATCTTTATTAAAAAAGAATAAGGATGGAGCAGACTGACAATTTTATTTGACAGATGATTAATAACTTTGCTTAGATCTGGCCTGAAGTGTAACCACAAAGTGTTTGATAAGGGATGGATAAAATATGGTTTGCAGGCAGTAGAGAGTTTAAGGGACATAAAATGGCTGAATGGCAATCTTAAAAATGCAAGGTAGAGAGCCATGAGGTCATGTTAGCACTGTTTTAGTGCCCTTTCATCCCAGGGTTACTCCAACTTTTCTACCGACTGCTCCTGGCGCATGGTGGAGGAGTTTCCCTTGGCACTCGTGCGGAAGCATCTGTTTATGAGGAGATATCTCCCTTTGTGCACAGGACAGTGGCTCAGCCTCATCTCCCAAAGGCTCTGGGCTACGCTTGAGGCACCAAGGCTAGGTTTAAGGCCAGCACAGGCTCTGTGGTGCCTGCTGAGGGCCCTTTGGGCCAACCTGCTTTCCCTTGCCGTAAGGAACTCTTCGCTTCCCTGTCGAGTACACCAAAATGGATTCCTTGAAACTCCCACAAAGTTTCAGCTCTTTGCTTTTCCCCGAAAGGAGGGTGATCTGGCCCAAAGCAAGCCTGAGTGCAATTGAAAACAAAATTCTTTTATGACAACAATTTTTCTCAGTCTTTTTAGCCCAGTCCAGATTTTGTTACTGCGGGAAAATGTTGGTTGTAAGGATTTATATTATGTTTATTTAATTAGTAATTTCTGTAAAAGAAAAATTAATTCTATTACTTGTGGTGATGTGTCATGCCAGGAATAACATTTTGCATCTATGAC
Source organism: Vireo altiloquus (assembly GCA_013396875.1). Lineage (NCBI taxonomy): Eukaryota > Metazoa > Chordata > Aves > Passeriformes > Vireonidae > Vireo > Vireo altiloquus. The sequence continues at coordinate 688,717 of VZRF01007136.1, forward strand.
TTAACACAATACGCCATTTTTAAAGGACCTTTTCCTAAAATTTAATTTTAGATTTGGGACTAGGGAGCATTTAGCTTACCTTCAGGAGGATATTTTGAATAAAAATAACAAGAAACTGCTTTACTAGAATATCAGCCATGCTTGACTGATATTAACCATATGAAAAAATGTAAGGGACATAAAAAATTCACGTAAGAACTACAGTTAAGCCTACTCATATTTTTCTTTTAAAATGGATGTCCAGACTTTAAAAGTCTGTATGTTATTCTTCTTAAGATCCAAATATATTTTTGGAGACTGAGTTCCTACTGTTTGCAATAATGAACACCTCATGGATGGCAGAGAAAAAAAATCAACTTTCCTTAATGCTACTGTTGGCCAAAGGGAGAGTGAAAAAAAGTTTATAACAAGATCTCTCCTGTAGTAGAACTACCCTTTTTTCCTCCATCTCTAGATGGAGAATGGAGAGTTTTAGGGAAGCATCTTCATCTCCACCCCCTGTATCCTGGAGGTCTGCCCCAGAGCAAACCCCATGGGACCCAGTGGGGTGTTAAGGCTGAGGAAGCTGCTACAAGTAGCTGCTTTCTCCCTGAGTGCCAGGGGGCAAGGGCTGACCAGAGTCAATGGCAAGGCTCCTTCGTGGCTTCACTGGGTGTTGGATGATGCCCAAGCAGTCAGTCCAGTACATTCTGCCTGCTGGAGCCTGGAGAAAGCACATGGAACTGGTCTGACACTGGTCTGACAGCCCCTCGCAGCACAGTGTACTGGCACCCCAGGATATACTCTGCCTTGTTAGCTGTCCTGTATTGTCTTCTGTAAATATAGTGAGTAATGCAAAAAGCATTTACTAATGAGGCTTAAAATTTTCCTTCAAATGATAGTCTTGCATATTTACATGCTTGTGGTTTGCTACCATTATATGCACCAATTTTTGGCCTATCCCCCTCATTCATGCTCTCTGGGAAAGATGCTCCTCTGAGCGAGTTGCGGATAATTTTGTTCTCCCTGTTTTAGCAGGATGCTTCCCTAGCTGTGTGCCAGTTGTCTTAGAAATGCTGGTTTAACTGGCTAAGCAGTCAGAGGGTTTTTTGGAGCTGGGGGCTGCTAGCACTGGCACATGCTCCTTGTGTGCATCTAAGGGTGAACATGACGCCTAAAGACAGCCTGTTTCAGGCCTCAGTGAGTGGCACCATACCCCCCGAAAGTCAGAGGTTACATTTCAAGGAACGGCTCCACTCCTTGGGTTGCCGACCCCTGGTGATAAGAAGTCTGCTTGGAGCAAGGTCACAGCAGCACAAACCACCTGCCCATCGCCCTGTGCCAGGGGCTGGGAGCCAGGTGAGCCTGTGCCAAAAGAGCGGGAGCCAGGAGGGGAGCAGGAGGGGAGAGGCCTGGCCAGAGGCTGCTGCAGCCCTGCCCCTGGCCAGCCTCCACTGGCAGCGGGCCTGGGAAGCCAGGATGGGTTTTGCAGAGCTGCCTTTCCCCTTCACTGGACTCCCTGCAAGAGGCTGAGGACACAAGGACTGCAGCTGCCTGCATGGGTGCTCTCTCCAGAGGTCTGGCTGCAGAAGAGGTATCTAACATGTCATAAGCACAGGCTTAAATTCTTAGAGATTAAAGCAAAAGTCAGATAATCTGATTCTCCAAACAGCAGCAGAGGATGGAGTTAACAGCTGTCTGAAGCTGCTATGGCATGGCACTACTGGCTGGGAGGTGCTAAAGAAGGAGCTGGAGGAGCCGACTTTCAGCATGCCCAGAGGTGACCATCAACAAACCAAAGGGTACCACATCCTCCTCCTCCTCCCTCAGTATTTTGAAGACCAAGCTGTGACCTAACACAGGAGCCGTTTCTGCAAAGTTCACAACTGCTTCTTCTCCTTGTTTTGCTTCTGCTTTGTTCTTGGTCCTCAAGACAGGACAAGGACTTTACACTCTATGACAGATACTAGAGATGGAGTGTAAATATTGCAAGAATCAGCTTTAACCATTACAAATATAGTTAGGAGTCAAACATTTAGCTTACCTCCATACATCATTTTTATTGATCTATAGTTGCCAAATCTAAATTATTTGATCTGAAGTGGTAGTGGAAGTTCAGAATGACACAACTAGGCAACTATCATACAAAGGCAAGTTCCAGATGAGATTGCCAGAGGAGTCATTAGTCAAAAATCCTAGCTGTAAAACACTGCCTCACTGTTCATGAGATGACTAAAAGTAGCATTCATGACTTTAATTTAAGAATAAGTTTCCTTGAGGAACATTAGCTTTTACTTAAAATCTGGAAATCTATGTATCTGTAAGAAGCTATATGTTATATTTTTCTCTTTGAAGCAGAAGGCTTTTAAGGGATTAATTAATTCTGGTTTTAACATGGATGATGATATCCGTACGTTAGTTTCATGTACTCCAGGTGACGTACTGACTTTATTTAGGAGCCTCTCAGTCTATGTGAGCCAAGACAGTCCTGTAGATGTGCTGATATAACTCTGCTGAGATACCACATGCAGATTGCTTTTTTTATGACTTTGAATATTTATTTGAAGTTTTCATTTCAAGAGATTTAGGTGGAGTCATTCTGCCTGATGAATATAGTTGTGGATTTTTTTTCGTGATGTAAAAGGGTTTGCTTCCCCCATCTGGTCATGTATCCATTGTGTCAATTTCTGCAGCTCTGTTGCTCCAAAAAAGCACATAGACTCATGTGGTTGAAGTAATCTGGCTCCCAGCCATCTATTGACATAGCTTTAGCCACCCAAATACAAAGCTACCTCAGACTCTTTCATATTCAATCCCCAAAACCAGATTTTGCTGCCTGTTCTTTCCTGAAGCCATTACCAGTTTAGACCTGTAATTTTCTTTCCCAAATTTCCCCCCCGGTTCTGCTATCCTTAGTGTTTTCCATGACCCCATGGTTCTCTTGCCTGCCCCATCTGGAAGCATCTCCCACAGCTCTTCCTAAGTCCAGGAAAAGCCATGAGGCACATCTGAGCATCAGTTCTGCCTTCAACACCTTCTTACATTTGTAGCCTCTGTACCTAAATGACCTTTAAACAAAGACTTTCAGAAGAACTATAAAAGACTGCAAGAGGAAAGCAATAAAATAAATACATTTAGAGTTAATATCTCCAAGAGAAACAGCTGTTTGTTCGAGTAACCAAAGGCAAATACACGTGTTCAGAACATGCTACAGACTAATGCCTACAGCTGACAAAATGAACTTTCTGTTCAGTGTCATTAATAATGGATTTAAACCAATTTTTTGGTGGTGCTAATATAGCACTTCTAGTTTTATTAAATAAGTAATCGAACTTTTTATTTTTTAAATTTTTTACATACATATTGTAGCATTTAGACTGCCTGTATCTTCAAATTTTAGAAGCTTCAGTAGACAACTATTATCTCAAGAAGACTTTTCTCACAGGGAGTTCACTTGAAGGACTTCACATAATTGGAACAGATCTCTAATTAGTAACAAAACTAATATTTAAAAAAGAAACAGAAAAAATATACATACTGGAGTGTGCAAGAGTATTAAATACAAGCAGCAGAAGACAGCACTGATCAAAACATTGCTGGAGAGCCACTTGTGTTACACCAGGTGCTGCAGGCTTGGGAACATGGCCAGGCTGCACCCTGTTCCCCACAGAGGAGAGAAGGTCCTAAACACTACCCTCATGCTCAGGAGAAGAGAAAATGATGGGCCAGCAGGGAGCTATTGGCTCTCCAGTGCAGTGCTGGGCTCCCAGATGAGCCATGGAGGGTGACTGAACTCCCCAAGTCCTCCCAGAAAGGATGATTCCTTCTCACCTTGCTGGATGCGTGTGAGAAACCTGGCCCCAGGGCTCAAACTGAAACACTGGGGATTGGGAGACTGGGGGAGTGTTTAGAATACTTAAACATTCTGTTCCTGCAATCAGCTTTTGCTTCTTGGACTGTGCTGTGGCCGCACACATGCAAGCATCTCACCTAGAAGAGACATGTTTGTGTACTTTGTGACTGTAAACATCTTTGCACAGTGAAACACTTGTGCTCCTCATATACTGCCCTTCTGTATGCTTCAGGAATTTTTCACTCCTCTAGACAGCAATGCAATTCTGAACTTTCCCAGGGCAGCAGTAACCTCCAGTCTTCACTTTTTGTAATATGTTCCATATGTTTCTTGATCACACACATGAAAAATCATGGACTGTGTGTCAGAGTACATATGTATGGATTCAGCATCCACCCCTCTGCATGGTAGCTCTCCTTGGAGAGGGGAGATAAGTTCAGTACATTGGCCACTCAGGGAATGCAAACACCCATTTAATGGGTGTCACAGAAAAACACAGTGTAGGTGAAATCATCCCACGCTTCCCATTATTAAACACAACATGAATGGGAAAGGAACTTCCTCCCCAGGTTCAGTTTTATGAGATGTGGGTGAAGCTCTAAACAAGATCTCCCACATCCACAGGCAATGCTCCAACATGCAGATGAAGTCAGATCTGACATTCCTAATGCAGCAGTTAATGATTTGTTGATTAAATACCACATTAGAATTTATTTATACAATAGAGAACATATTTTACAATTTTTTTCTCAGATTTAAATTTCTAACCTCTCCTTCTGGCAACAAATCTAGTTTAGATCCATTGAAGTTATCTTTCTCTGATGATACAAATAGAGGCAATGAATATTGATTTTGGTGGGATGTTGAGATACAGCCAACTGTTTGCCAAGCGTGATTGCTTTCAGTTAACTTCCAATAAAGCCCAGAAAACACACCAAAAATATTCACTTTTGGATTTTACAGACAGCTTGGGTGAGACATTTTAAAAAATCACAGTTTCAAGTTGTTCTCCACTTGCTTTCTGAACAGTTGGCCCTGTGACATTTGGCCAACCAAAAAAATGAGCATAATAATTTCTTCTCTCCTTGCACCATCTACAGGATTTGGTAGGACATTTTGGAGGTCATGATTTTAAAAACAGAAGTCCTTGCCTCAGAAGTAGTGCCAACAGAGGCAGCAAGCAGAGAAGAAAGGTCCCTGTCCTAGTTGGGAAGTTGAGTGCAGCAAAAAGGAAATTTGTGTATATGAAACAGTAACAAGTCACAAGTGTCCATCTCCTGTAGTCTGTAGCAAGAAGGATGAATAGAACTCTACTCTACACCCAGGAAATTGGGGAGTTACTAGGGAAAGACGTCAAAGATAGCAGAAATTACTCCTATATGCCTTAGAAAATGAACTGCATAGTGGCCAGGCAGCTTCTGCAACTTAAATCACTGTGAGTAATTTGATTTGAAAATAAAAAGAATTTTTATCTGATCCATAAGAGAGACATTTAAGAAAAAATCCTTTGCACTTTCATTTCACAAATGCTCCACATTGCATTTCATATTTTTAAAAAGTTATTTAAATTTCTTTTTCCCCAGGAAGTGTTGTCAATTTGTATTTTATGCCATTCTCCTACATAGTGAGCGAGGTGCATCTTTTCAGTGTATAGCAAAGCAAAACGTCCTATGGAAGATGTAGGGTAATATAAAACTCTACAGCATATGCTGCTTCACTAGGGAAAGGAAGCTTGTCACTCTACTCAATAAAAGACATAGAAATACCATGGGATTTTCCCCCCTCCAATTGGGCCCCAAATGTTCTCATGCTATACTTGTAATGTGCATTACTAGCTGATTAGAAGTGACATCAATTAGTCACATGTCTGTGTTTCTGATGGAAATAAAAATGAGCTTCTGTACACAAAATCTCAAATTCATCTCTACATTGCCTAGGGATTTTTCCTTCTGCAATATCAGTTATCGGTTTAATATAATATTGTTGACTTAACAATGATATATTTCAGGCTGAAGGCAGAAATGCATTTTGCATTAATAAATTGTTTTGAGATGGGTTTAAAGAATATTTCATTATATAAGAGAGGCAGCTATAAAACCTATTTGGTGGTCTTTCAATCACTGCTACCTGTGGCCTATTTATGTGGATGGCATTCATCAGTATGGCAGGAAATATTAAACAAGTGCTAGACAGTTATTAGCTCTCCTCAAGCAGAAGTCCTTATACCCTCTATTCATATACCATGGGAAAAATTCACTTGGTATTTTCTTTCTTGCAACTGTTCTGCTGTTCATAATTTGATGGAAAATTGATTAATCACACATTTAACTCAATGCAAGATCTTCTGCACTGTAATAAATTATGGCCATTAATCAATAAGTACAAAGTAATTCCAGGAGTCTGGAGACATGCTGGTTTCTAATAGAAAAACTTGTGCTTAGGCCTTCTTGCCAGTGACCACTTCATCTGAGGTATTTTGCACCTGCCTCAATCCAATTAGATGACATAATTAATGAATCTCAGTGCAGTTGATAATTTGTTATACAAAAGAAAGAATGTTTTGGCACATCTATTAAGTCCTGATGTACAAATCTTTGCGAAGCGGGGAATACTAGGAACCCAAGAGGGGAACCTACAACCTCTGCTATGGCAGAAGAAATGTCTGTTTATTCCAGGGCACTGAGCATGCAAATTTTACTGAACTTTAAAATCTGCGCCTTCCCTTCTCCCGTGTTCAAAGGGAAACTGTGCAGAAGTCTTCCATGCCATCTTGCTTCTTTCGTGGCAAATTAAATGGTGTGATTAGAGCGAGCATTAAGGAAGTTTTGTTTCCCAGGCAATCTAATCAATGTGTCCCTGGCTGCATATCGGTTACAGTTTTACATATCGCACTCCCTTTGCACCTGTTATGTACAGCTAACATACAGGCGCTCGATAGATTTTGGTGAGAGAAAGAGTGTGAAGATAAAAAGAACCAGTCTGCTGCTAATTCTGTCACTAGGAGACGCCATGAGCAGATTTTATTTAGAGACTTTGAAAAACAATTAGCTGAGGATTATAGGACTAAAAGGCCTTTACTAGCTGTACCTGGAAAATACTTTGCCCATTTAATGCCTTCTAAGCTGTCATTGTGCTTGAACTTCAGTCCCAGTGATTAATGAAAAGCTGCAGGGCACAGCTAGAAGCTAAAGTCTCAATTATGGAAAAGCAGTAACTAGTTTAATGTGCTGATGCTTTTATACTTAAACTGACAGCTGTGAAAAATGGCAATATTTCCAATCATGCTTTAATAATTTATCATTAATTTATTGGCATGTCCAACACACTTTAGTCCTACTGTTCTTTTTCTCCTTTTAGGCTCATGGCATTTCAATACTGAAGAGCAAAATCTGTTGCAAATCTCTAAGGACGAACCTCCTTATGGTGCCTGAGTGATTACTGTTTGCAGGCAGTCAGTATTACCAAGTAGTCCAGAGTTTATCGGCACAGATACAGCACGAACATTTTTGTAGGCCATGATATGTGAAAGGGTTTCATTAGCTGCTGCTAAATTGCTCTAACTTCACTTCAGTGGAGTTAGAGCAAGTGAAGAACATAGATGGCTTTGTGGGGCTGGGGGCAGTTTTCGTTCGTCAGCCCAGCAAGCTCCCTGGATGGAGAACAGGAGCTGTCTAACTGCTCTAAATCAAAAATTAAATTTGGAAAGTGTCCCTTTTGAAGAGCACAGGCAGAGTCTCACCTGCTATGATATCTGTGGAAACATTATTATGTTTAATACTGAACAATTGAATCAGTGCAGCTAAGTCAATTTAAACCAGCTGAAGACCTACAATCCATTTATTTTTGAAATATTTTGAATTTTTTCTTTGCTGTTTTGGTTCTTCCTGCTTATTCAGTTTCTCCTGACAAGGTATATGAACAAAGGGAGAGGAACAAAGTCAAGTAATAAAACCTTGTTTCAGTACAATTTCCATGCTGAATTTAGTTTGTCATGGTTCATGGCTGTTCCCAGGTCTGCTGTGGACTGGACAAACACACATGAAAATCGAAAAATATTATTTTCAGAGTTCATTACTGGGTTTTTTTGACAGCAGAAGTTGACCCTATTTTATTTTTCATCTATTACTCCTTTCATTCTTAAAATCTTAGTCATCTAAGCAGGACTGCCTTTGAATACTTTCTTTTTTACACAAAATCTCAATCTTATTTATACTTTTGCATACATTTCTCTTTGTCTGGGTGAAACTCACTGCAATTTTTTGGGGGGACTTGATAACACCTGAGTTTTTTGCAAAGCTTATTTAGCCCTAAATGTCAGCTGAGCTCTTCCTGACAGCCTGGTTGTGCTGATGGTTGTCAGTTCCTGGACTGAAAAGCAGCCTGACCAAACAGCGGGGAAAGTTATTCTGAACTGTTTGATGTAAACTACTACAAAATTGCTATCTGGCTGTCATTCATGGACTGGTTGAATAGGAGAGACAGGTCTATGGGAGAATATTAACACCAATTGATGTAATGGTCTAACAAGTATAACATATTATATTGCTGGACTGTTCACAAAAAGCTGCAGTGTGTCGAATTTGAGTTGATGTGATGGAAAAGATCTGTCAAGTGGGTTGTCCCACAGGTTGAGAATTTGCTGTTTCCTATTAAAAAAAAAAAAAGGATTTTTTGCCTTTGTTTGTATTTGCTTTTGAGATTTTTTGTTTGACATTTTGATCATTTTGATCATTCTTTTTGATGCAGACAGAGTTTATACTAATTAGTTAACAGTTCAATTATTATCAAAGGGAGTTTTGAATGAAAAGGATCCAAGTTCCCAGCCCTGCTCTAACTACATGTTTGAGCACCGAGTGTAGCCCTTCATTAGGAACCCTGGAAATGGGCAAAGGAACGTGAGTCATTAGTAATACTTATGTCTGCTACCGTTCCTTAAAGGAATTGAGCACCTCTTTTGGGAATTTCTGCCTGGAAAAGTCGGCTTATTCTAATCCATAATATCTGTCATGCTGTAGACCTCATACTGTCTTTTAGCAACCTGTGAAAGAGTGGAGAAATACAACAAAACACATACAGGTGGCTGGGATGCCAAAGGTATGTCTGGGTTTGTGAGGTTCATGTCTGGCTGCTGCTGGATGTAAACTCAGTCACCAGCAATCCCTCTATTAACACTCTGCTACCCCCTATTTTTCAGGCTCCTACTTTGAGGCTTGATTACAGCAATTTGGAGGATGTATGCAAACCAATTCCAGCTACTAATGGAAGGAACTCTGCTAATTAGAAAAGGCTATGGAACAAACAACAATTGGCAAGTATGGGGTCTTTTTCTGTATGGAACACCCTTCATAAAGTGACTTCTGTCTTGAACAAATTTATCATTAGATTTTCTGGATAGGAGACAGCCTTTGAAAATCATTATGCGTGTTGATACTATTTCACATCTAAGAATATTTGGTATTTTCCTTAAAGCTCAACTGCTGCAGCTATGTGATTGTATAAGACTCTTAGTTTCTATTAAGAAAACTAAAAATTAAATTTCAGTTCTTCATGATTGAGGAGAAGTCTTGAAATTATGTATCCCAAAGGCCCGACTTGAAAAAACAAATAAAAAAAATAAGATTTTTTTTTTTTAATTTAAATTTAGAAATCATCTTTCTCAAAAGTCTCAATGTATACTGGGAATGATAGCAATTTTTGACTTTCTGAAGTTAGCACGGGTATGACTGTAACTGCTACCATAGATTAGGTTTCTTTTTAGTGTGACTAAATGGAAAGTTTGCAAGACCCAGATCCTATATCTAGTACCTCTATTGCAATTTTTAGTTGAGATATGTTCCCTAAAGATTGGTTCACATCTTTGCTGCGATAACCATTTAAAACACGTAGAAATCAGTTTTTGCAGGATATTTCTTTACAGCACCTTCTCAGAAACAGTCAATGCTTTCTTAAATCGATTTTTAAATAATTTTTAAATAGGCAGATGTGTCATTGGGTAGATTTTGATTACCGACCTGGCTGAACACCCCAGACCTTCTCTCTCTCTGAAAGCAAGGCTGGTAGCTGGCTGCTGGAGGACCACATCTCAGGATCCTATCTGCAAGATGGAAGGCTGCAAAGGAATTTTATCCAATGCTACTTCCAGACAAGGCTGTACCATTTCTGTTAGAGCAACCTTCTGTTTGTGCTAACGTGAGAAGATTTACAAGAATGCATGCATGCATTTTTACAGGAACACATCTAACTTATATGTGATATTCCATGTATTTGCATTAGTCTTCAATTAATAAAATAAAAAAGCATTAATTTCATGTTTGTCATCTTAAATGCACTCTCTTAATAAGCTTAAACCTCTTACACTTACACCTGTGCTTTATCTCTTCACAAGCGGCCCTATGCTTCCTAAAAATAGTTCCTCTCCACTATGAGAGAGTATCTCTTCCTCTGCTGCTGAATTGGATAAGAATATTGTCCATTCTGCAATAGAGGGATTTGTCTCACTTTCCCACTGCCTTAGTGAGATATTTTTAGCAGTTATTAATGTTAGCTTAATCCAAATATTATTTACAGTAGAAGCACCAGATATTTAAGTAATGTCATTTAATACATCTAAGTCTAGAAAATGCTGAAAATTCAGTCCTATTGACACTTTGATAAGGTCAAGTATTTTCTATTGAAATTCTGTGGGTCTGGAATTCAGTACCAGATGATGAATGTCTCAGGTGCAGTGCAGGTATTTAATTGGTGTGACCCTTCACAAAGTACGTGTGACAAAAATAAGAAAAAATTAACACACAGTTAAGGCTTCTCAGCACCTTCACTGGTGCAGACTGATTTAGGACCCGGTTTGACCATGATCTTTGTCTGTCATAGCCAACACTGAGTGCCTCTCTGGGCATTGCTGACTGAGTGCAATACTCCCGTGAGGAAGTTTTCATGCTACTGGAAATATTGTCTTGGTAGGCTTTATAGATTGTCCTATGCTATATAATGTCATGCCAAAGTACCAGTTTGCCACTAACTTCTGAATGTGCTTAAGTACCCTAAAATACAGATAATACACTCAGTGTCTTGTGCCAAGTGCTGCCAGATTTCCTATCGACCTACTTTCACTGAAGGTCAAAACCAGTCAGACACTTTCTCAGACTTTCACATCACTGTGGGGTTAGATAGACACCTGTAATTGTGCTAGGGGGATCATGCTTTGCACTAAAATACCAGTGAAAATAAAACAGAGTGGAGTTATTTCAATTGATTTCAACAGGTCAAGCTCAACTGCTCTACATGAGATATGAGATATGTTTAACAAGCAACAGAAACTGAAGCACTCTGTGACACCTTGGTAGTGAGTAAAGGGTGCTGCAGGTGGGAGTAAACATTTTGAAGAACTCCAGCCCATAAATGCATGTTACAGTTTAGCCTTGTGTCACACACAGCTTGGTTTGGAACATCACTCACACAGTGGCAAGCCAAAATACCACTTATAAGGAAAACAAGGTCCTCCAATTTTCTCCAGCTCTGTTGCTCCTCATTCATTACACTCTTTGCCCAAACTGTGTCTGGAGCTCAGGTAGAACCAGGACTTTCCTGTCCAGCCAGAAAACGACACCTAATGTTTCCCAGCTCCAGGAGATATTGGCTGGTTTGGACTGGGGTGGTAAGAATAACTGGGGACTCTTCTTCTGACTGCCAGTCCTGGACTTCCCTGCTTCTTCTTCCCTCCTGTAGAGATTGCACCACCTTGCACTGCCTTGCTGTAACCATAATGCAGCCTTACTCTTCCCAGGGGGGGATGCTGGAGACTGCTCTCTCCTGAGTCCTGGCACACGTATCTTACACAAATACTGTTTTGTGGTAGGAAGTGAAGGAGCAGCCAATTATTCTTCACCTTTTCTTGCCCCCTTGCCCTTTCCTTAAAAGTGAATCTAGCCTGGAATAGTTCACTAAAAGTCACATTTCATATAACAGTTTTTCAGAGAACCTTTTCTTTTTCTTTTGTGCAAGCTGAAGTCATGTTTGGCCACGCTGTGACACTGAAGCCCATCCTGGATGAATAGAAGTGATTGTGTCCCTGGCCCAACTTGAGGTGTTACATGCTGGCTCTACAAGTCTTGCACGGCTTACATTACCAGGAAACATTTACTACACGATAGAAAAAAGAATTCTTTCTTATTTTAAAATTAAAAGACAGTACCAAATCTTCACAATAAGTCAGGGGGCTCACTGGTAGACCCTGCAGTGGGGGGATGCACTGTTAATTGAAATATCAGTGGTGGGAAGTGAGAAATTGTCTTCAATGCAGACTACCTAGATACTCAGAAGTCTGGAGATAATATGTGCTCTGATTGATGTATTGAAGGCACGCTCACAGTACCGGGGAAGTGCAATGGGAAAGTTCAATTTCAGATGTCTAGGACAGGAGCAGATCATTTGATAGACCCTCTTTAGGTGTATAACAACTTGGAAAGTTATCTCTAAGTTTTGATAATCACTTTGCCTTCTGAGACCGCCAATCTATTTCTTAACTGTTCTTTTTAGTGTGAAAAAGTCTCCCATTTCTATTCTCTGCCCTACATACGTGGGTCAGGAAGCGAACATCCTATTTTTATAGCTTTGAAGAAAAATGGATATATAAGCAGCTGATTTCTTCACAGAATCCTTCTCAGACATTCTTTTATTTTTTTTTTTACAAGAGGAGTCCTCACTATTTCACCAGTCTTTACCTTAAAAGAAATAGGGCAACACAACTAAAGAAGATTCAAAATTTTACCTGCTGAAGGGCACAGTAGTCAATGGTATTCAGCCCTGCAAGGACCTGCTAATGTTATTTAAACTGTGGCCCAATTAGAAAAAATGGTTCTTTAATTTTTCTTTTTACTAGCGGATAAGAGAATAAAAAGATATTTTAAAGAAATATTCTGAATTTTCCACTAACTGAATGCAACACTTACTATTTGAAAGCCACATTTTTGTTTGCCAGATGAATAAGGTTTTGTTTGTTTTGAACAGTCTCGCTTCAAGAACTCATGGAAAGCACATTTGAATCTGTCTTACTACAATTTCAGGCTCGGTTTTGACTTGGGAAGAGTTCTGGAGAAACAAGATTACATGGACTAACTCCTGTCTGGGACAAAGGCAGCTGATTTTAGATGCACATTTTGTTCTTACCAGACCTTATTAGCAGGGATTCAGTTTCTTTGGTAAAATGAGTTATTTATTCAGCTTCAAGGTACCTTTTTATAAATATCAAAAGAGATGATTTCTTGCAAGCAATTATTCTGGGGAAAGAATAGAGATGAATCATTTTGGGAAGGAAATGAGGGGAGACAATTAAATGTACACAAACACAACATATGACAGTAGCATTGCATTGCTGAGTAAAACAAGTCATTCAGATTTATATATTGAAGTCTCTGTTAGTAGTTAATCTGCTGCAGGCCACCTGCAGAGGAGGAATGGAAAAGGTTCCTTTTGATCTCTTTTGTGAAATGACCTTTAAGGGTGAAAAAATATAAAAGAAAATAAATGTGAATGAACCTTAAAAGGTTTGGTACAAATATTCTGTTGGGAACTGTTTGGTCCTTTAAAAAGATGTCCATATAGGATATAAAACGTATGAAAGAGAGTAACATCTGTGCTTTAGGTCAGGAAGGCTCATCACCCATTAATGTAACTCAGCTAACTTCTCACAGGTCACTGAGACACAGCGTTAGTCTGGTGGGTTACTTTGTGAGTGTGTCTCAGCTGAGAAGAGCAGCTTTGAATATGGAAATGAAGGAGGTAAGGACAGCAATTTAAACTCTGCTATGCAACCCATCTCTTCCTGACAAGGGTTACACTGAGGTGTGGTGTTTCGCTGACCCCCATGTAGTTTATGCATTCCTGTGCCTAAACTACTGGTCTTTGTCTAGTACCTGACTGTTGGTTTGAATTCAGTTTCACTGGTAGGAATACAGATTTAACCATGATTTACACCCATTTCAGTGGAAGGGGCCAAAGCAAAGCTCCTTCAACCTTGTGTAAATCAGCAAACACTAAAGATTCTCCTGTGCATGGAGATAAAACTGAGCACTTGCACCTTACATCATCTTTGTGTGTAAATGAGGCTAAATGTCTGAAAATCATGCTCGTGACCTCTGAGTGGGCAGAGATAATTCTGCCTATTATACCTCTCCACTTTCTTATGATCCTGGATTTCTCAAACTGTCAGTAAAAGCCCAGGTTCTCCTCTGACCCTTGCACATACCCAGACACCAGGAAGACATATGTCTTAACAGATAATGGCTCCATTGTGTGAATACTGTCAGTATCATATCAATTTGACATAAATACAGCAAATTAGCCGTATGTTACTTACATCAGAACTGCTTCAGCTCTTTGTGTGGAATGGAAAAGGTGCAAGTGAAAGCTCTCTGAAGCAGCATGAGCCTTTTCCTTTTTTTAATAATGCTTCTGTGAAAACTGCACCAAGTTTTAGATTTGGTACTAATTCAAGGCTATTTTTTCCCCCAAAATAAGAAAGGTTCATAATTCACCTAAGCACTGGGAAACTGGTAATTTGGCAAAATTTTCCTAAAGGAATGTTATGGCCAGTCTTGACCATACACATGTGAAAATGGCACATTTCTTGTTCATATCACTGTGGGCTTCTGTCCCTATCATAAAATAGCTCCTTTCATGACTAAAAGACAGATTAGTTAAGAGAGCTCCTTGCAAATACCTTTAGTTTTGGAGACTCAAATTCATCAAATTCCTTTCTACTGTGTCAAAAAATAGATTTAGTTAGTCTCTTGAAAAAGAAAATTTTAATTCTGACTGTTTTTCTCTTCTAGGCATTTGTAAGCTGGTACAGTCATCGATAAAGCATAATACTGCTTTTGTCACTCAAGAAATATTGCAAAATGATATTCTGAGAAGTGATAGAAAAAATCAAATTAAACTTTTTTTAACCAGATGTATTTCCCAGATCTAGATACACGACACTGTTTTATTTGTATAAACATCCATATAAAAATTCATATATCTGAATAATAAAAAGGTATCAAATAAATTCTGGAGCTAAATATGCATTTGAATTTGTAAATTTTTACTGAAGTGTGACATAACAAGTGTTATGAAAAATGTTTGTACATTTTCCCAAACTTACATCCCTCCCTTAAAGCATAATTCATGGAAATAAGGAATGTGCCCATTATCTGGTTGTATGTAATCAAAAGTGACACATTACTGGAAATTAAATGTAGGCAATATTTTGTCAGAAAATATGAAATAATGAATACATTTGCTCTGCTTTTTTTTGCAAACAATTCAATGTTCCTTTCACAAGCTTGTGTTAGTTCTCTCCCTGCCCCCCTGTCATGGGAACATCTTTAAACAATGGTTTTCAACAAGTCACTTTTTTCAATTTTTTAGCTGTAAGGTATCAAATTGCACCAGTCTGATTGCATGTGTGTTTTTCTATAACTAGTCAACACTGAATGCATGAACAAATTACTACGGTGCATTTTAAAATCTAAAGAATAGAAATAAAACTTTTCGCAAAAAAATTCTCCAGTAGTGTTCATAGACTTATTGTCCTCCAAAATTGTAAATATGCTTATTTTTTCAGAGCAAGCAGCTCTGTTATGATGATGTAATTTGTGTGAATTTTGCCAGAGGAGAACTTTGAACAAATATGTTGTGGATTAGTCCAGTGACTTTTTCAATATGTAAGATTATCCATGGAAGTGTTTTTGGGAAAGGGCAGGACTTCACAGAGACATTCTCCCCTTTCAAAATACTAGAGATTTTATATAAACATTACACTGACAAGAGGCTTTATTCTTGCTCTTGTCCTATTATACCATAACTCTGCAGTCAGCTCTGACTCAAGCCAGTGATTACGCTGACTTTGGTGGGATGTTTACGTTAATGAATTAAAAGCATATTTGGGGCATATTAGAACTCTGCAATTCTGTGATGTCTTGACTTTACAGGAACAGTGTGACACTATGAAGAAATACAAATCTGGTGAGCCAAAAGTATCTGTCTTCTCACCTCAGAAATTACAGCAATCAAAATTGGTGTATTTGTGTAAGACCAACAATATCTGTATCTTCTTAGTAACGGGAGCACAAAACTCCTGTATATCCCTTGGTTTTCCACCAGCTTCTCCACAGAACTCAGCAAGAGCCTTCATATGTATTTGTAAATGCATGCACTGCTACAGTACCAATCTGCTCAGAAAAAGACAGGGTTACAGATTTTCATCCACTTTTTCACCACTTACACGGACTCATTGGAAAATGGATATGCCCTACAGGTAATGGGATGCCTCCTTGCTTGAGTTCCCTGGTGCTGAGAGGCATTATGAGTGGTGCAGCCATAGTGAAGCAAATGTTTCTAGCTCTTGTCTGAGGGAGCATCACCTTAGTCACATATTTATCTAAGTATAATTGCATATGGTTTAATTGTTAGGTGTCTTTTAATGAATGGAATCATGCCAGTATTAGAAACCTGTGCCTGCAGGTTATTCTATAGTGTCAGATGTGCTGCACGACCTGTAATCTACCTAACCCTCTATCTTGAAACGATTCTGGTGATATTTGAGATGATAATTGTAATGGCACCAGTGTCTCAGGACCCTCTGTTAGACCACCGAAATAGACTGGATAATGTTGAAGGAAAAGAAGTAAACTGACTCTTGCACTTTGCAGAATATGGCATTGAATTTAAACATGATCCTTAAGTACTGTATGAATTGACTGGTTGCTCAACGATTGCAGAGCTTCTGACCCCAGGGCTTCCTGAGTCATAACAAGAGATGGCCACACTTCAAATGATAATAAAAATGCTAACAATAATCAGGACAATAATAAATTACTGGTACTCGGTGCAGAGATTATTTATTGGAATTTTAAGACATGTCTTGTTTTATAGCTGAGAAGGTTAATTTATAGCCCATTTTTTTTCCCTTTTCAAGCCCATACAACCAATTGAACATTTCACTGTGGCTCAAGGGAAATTTTGCCACTGCTTTATTGAAAACAGGGTTGGTGACCTAGAACAGGATTGGTGTTCCTCTCTGGCAAGGCTCTGACTGCATCCATTTGAAATCAGAGGCATGGATACTGGTGTAAAACTGCAGCAACATCCTGGTGGAACAGGTCTTTAATCTGCCACATCCATGCAAATTGTGCAGACCTCAGAGAACTGAATATTCAGACTTTGTATTTATGCTCAGAGAGGGGAAAACACGCCCATAGTTCATTCGCATAATAAATGTGATGGGAAAACAATTCTGTGGGGACAAACATTGTTTGGTTTGTCATGAGACACACTTGACAGTTACTGCCTCGTCCCTTTTGTGCCATTGCAGTGCAGTGGTATGATTGTGCCATAAATCTGAAAGACTGTTTTGCAAAGTTCGTATCTGTGCTTGCTACCTTTAATATTAATAGGAGAATATCTTTAAAGTGAGTAAATTGAGAAAGTGGCTGAAACTATAGTTTATAAAAGAAGATTAGTGGGTTTAATATGCACTGGAGAGTAAAAGAAAAATCTTATTACTGTATGGAGAAATTACCTCATAAAGAAGCTAATACAGCAGGCTAGGGAGTAATTTTTAACAAGGTTTTTATGATGCACAAGTGTAGGCAAGTTAATGAACTTATCTTTCTAGTTATTTTCAGATTGTAACAATGCATTTCTTTTCAGTTCCTGTGCTTTAAAAAGTAAAACACATTTAATCACTTACAATAAAACTAACTCATTAGTTTGATAAATCAAGTAAGATCCTATGCTGCTCCTGTTGTGGCAGTGCTGCTAAGAAACTAGATCAGGTGAAAACATTAAGTATGGAACAGAGCAAACGACCAGGTTTATTCATTATTGGAATTAAAAGGTGTCACACTGACAGGGAATGTTCATTTTTGGAAAGACCTGCTCTGGTCTCAGTAGCAGAACTTAGGAAATAAAAACTAAAATAGGGACTCAGGCCAAGATTTTGCTTTAACAATTCCACTCTTTGCAAAATAGCCATGTGGTCTTTGACATTCATAAAACAGACATCTGAAGAATGTCACATCCAACAGCAAAAAAACCACAGGGGGGAGTTGGTAAATACAGAATGTCCATCTGTCAGCACCCCAGCATGGCATGCGTAGGTATTGTTTAGGAGGAGCATGTCCACATTTTTCTGCCCAAATGCAAAAGGCAGACTGCTGAGTAAAACAGTTCAATCTTTATATTGATTAAAGAGATGTGCTTTCCTACCATACAACAATGGCTGTACATGAAATTAATTCAGCAGCACTCTGAAGGAAAGACTGAAGATTGTCAGGCACTCACTGCAGGTTTTAATACAGATGTCCTAGAACAGAAATACTGTGGACATACCGCAACAATTTGACACTACAACAGAGCATTTCATCGAGAGTTTATCAGAATCTCATCTAGACCACAACCATGTAAGCCACAGTCTTGTTGAATGTTAGTATTTTTCACAGCTTCTTTCATGTCACGGGATGGGACAACCTTCCCAGAAGCACACTGACAGGGAGAGAGGAGTGTGCTGGGAAGACGAGTTACTGCTGATCGACTCATTGACATAAACAGATGGGAAGGATGGATTTCTGCTCTGCTGATAAGAACATTCTCCCACATGGATGCGGAGGAACTGTCTGCAGAGAGCGGCAGCAGGAAGATTTCTGCTATTACACCAGCATCTAAGTGATGAGGAACTTGCACAGTGCTCAAGGCACTCGAGTGTCCCCACACCCTTGTTAAAGGTCACAGTCAGCAATCTTAACTGCAATGAAACAATTAATCTAAAAAAGCTTCTGGTTGGTTGAAAACTGGAGCTGTAATTACCACAGTGTATTCACCTTGGGGTGAAGAAGTATTAGTTTTCCCAAGTCACATTTTATGGTTTGTACACTGCTGATGAGCCAGTAAATACATCTGAAATGACTAATTTGCTATCTAGGGTTCACCGGTAGGAATTTTTTTTGTTCTCTGAGTTAAGGTGCATCTACATACTGTAACAAGCACAGATCTGAATCCGACTAGAGATATACAGAGAGGTCTATTCATCCATCTGTCTATAAAACCTTTGAAGGGCCTTTTGAAAGAATGTCTGACAGTTATTTTCCTGCTTCCCTGCATTATGGTATACTCTGCTTCTCTTTTTTGAGGAGTGCAGGATAACACAATTTTTACTGAGTTCTCCTTTGAATCTCCTATCTCTCTACAGGTAATTTAGGCTTTGAGGGAAAAAACAAGTTCTCTCTTCATTTTCCTCAATTAAATTTTCTGTGAGAAAACACTGTGAACTGCTAAAATTTGGTGTCTAAAAATATTTGCAGGATGAGCAACACTATTTCCATCTTTCTGATTCCAAGACTCTCATTCCTCTGCCCCTATCCAGCCTTAAACATTTTAAATCTACATATTTAATGTTCAGAGCTGGTAATGAGTGTCTAATGTGATGACCCTCAGCTTAAATAAAAAGTCAGATTGCTCCCAAGTTCTGGCAAATTCAAGGGACCTCAGTCATTATGGCTGGTGTGACTGACGTTTGGAGCTGACCTTTACAGGTGGTTGACACCACAACTGCTGGATGCACCTAAAATGTAGGCTTATATCAAAACAATGTGATTCAGTCTAATCACTTCTTGAGAAAAAGCAGAATTGACTGGAAACCGAAATAAGCAGCTGAAGGAGAAGAATGGGAAGAGGATTAGTTTTTTGTTCACTGGGGTTTTGGCTGTTACCTGATCATAACAACCCATATTTGTTTCCCTCTTAGTGACCCCTTGAACTGCTCTTTCAATGAAAACTTTATACGAGGATGAGGTCCCACCACTGCCTTTGTTTCTCTGTGATGCATTTGAACCCTTTATTTCAGCTTAACAATGACTGGCCTTTAAAACAGTTTCTGCTGATTTAAAAAAGGAAAAAAATTGAAAGTGATATTTTCTCCCCAAATTAAAAAAAATAAAACCAGACAATGTGGATGCTGCGAGTCAGAGGCTGATGATTAACTAAAAACAGACTTAGAACTATGCAGCCTTGATCTCAACCAGCTCCTACATGACTCCTTGTTCTTTGCATTTGTTTCCAAAACTAAAGTATTGTAAAGTAAACTTTCTTATTTTTCAATACCAAGTTACCTGTACAGTTGCATTATTATATTTATTGTTATATATATTTAGTTTACTATCTAGAAATTAAAATTATTTTTACTGCAAAATGAAAGTATCTGCAGTGCAAAGGTAGGGATGTTAATTGTCTGTGAGTAGAGAAACACTCAGCCAGGTGATGAATTACATGTTTGCAAAGTTGAAACATTACTGGAAGATTTTAGCTGTTTTCTATATGTGTCATTGGAAACCAATAAAATGGCAACACTGAAGTGACAGGATTGAAAAAGTATGTGAAGAGAGTGGACCAGCTTTTTCTCTCAGCAACCTTATGCAAATATATTTATGGTACAGACCAAGAAGTTCCTCTAGATTTATGTCACTCCTTCCTCTTTAAATCAGAACTACTTTGGGGGAAGGTGTAATAATTCTAGGATGGGATTTTCCCAGGAATGAATATTTTGAAAGACAAAAACCTTGCTGTGCCATTTTCCCCCACACTAACTATTAAAGCCTTCTTTAGACTGTATAAATTAATTAGTCAAGATACAACTGTGAGAAAACCTTTAACAGCCCAGTACCAAGACCAGTATGCCTTCCAACAAAGAATAGCTGCATAATAAGATAAAATAAAAATGGTGCTTAAACTGTCATAGGAACATGCTTTTACTTTCAAGTTTAATGGATTGAACTTGGAGAGAAATACTGAAAACCAATTTTGGGTTTTTTTTTGTTTAGCTCAATATTTCTGCTTCAGAAAACAGTGGTGTGCAAATAACTTCCCAATAAAATGAACATATCATCCAGATAAACAAGCATAACAGCTTTGTCTTGCTTTTTTGAACCTGCAAAAAAACAGGTCAATTTGAGAGGTGGGAAAAGCCTCTTCCATTCATTATTTTGACTTGAACTTTGGCTATCCATGCTCAGAAGCAGATACTGGTTTCCGAGGCACACATTTTCAAGTATCATGGGAAAAATAGCAAACATTTTCCACCAAAGTTTGCTCGTGTTCTAAGAAGTGATTTCATCTGCCGGGCTTGCCTCATTTTTGCATATGTTTTGCATGAATAGCTCGGCTTCACTGGCTGAAACCTTCTCAGGAAATGAAATTCAAAGGGCTGTGTTAAAAGCTGTCATCAAAAATGTCAGGTCTCAGTTTGCAACAGGGGTGTATTTACTTTCCTGTGCTCCCAGTGCACATGCTGGGGCCAGGGGGAAGTGGTTTGTGCATGAGTGGGAGGTACAAGGGTTTGCCCTTCACAAGGAGGGGACGATGCCAGGCAGCTTCACTGATCCCTCAGCTCTGAACGGTGCTTCACCTGAGACACCAATGACTGACACGTGGCAAAGCAAACCACAAAATGCTGTGATTTAATATATTGTGTGCCCCCTCTAAACTTGCAGTCAGTCCCACCCCAGTGATCCAAGGTTTCTAGGGTTGGAGCGAGTTACTAACAAGGCTCTTCCGGGGAACGGTTGGGGGCACCACTTGTACTTGCCAATTAGCCATCTGTCACTCTGACTGATCACTTTGCAATAATGATATAGTAGTGATCAATCTGGTGATATTTCTGGTAGGGGAACTTGCTTGGGCTTTACCTTACAAGCCAAAGAGAAAACCAGCAGCACATCTTGGGAGAATGCCACGGAAATTGTGTTTTGTATTGCACAATGTCCTGCTGGAGTGCATTGTGTGGCAGGAAGAGCTGAGCTCACAGAGTCAGATGGCAAGCTCTAGATCTAATGTTATCAGGAATATGACTGCCAGAGGAAAGAATTTGTTGTGTCAACACAGTGCCCAGGATAAAGCTGTCAGAAACCAAATGTGGAGCAAGGATAAGAAAATTTTAACACTGAATGTTATAAAAGAACCGACATAAGCCAGGGAATAAAAGTATGTACTCAGAAGAAAAGCACAGAGAAAACTTGAACTCGACCATTGTTAAAATGTAAGAGAACCTTTGGTATAGAATAAATCTAACGTGAGAGTCAGAGAAAGAAAAATGCGGATTGCAGAAAGTCACAAATGAAATTACAACAGACAGCTCTGAAATGTCACTTCAGGGAAAGCAAAGGGGGACCTGCAAAGGACAGGTGGCCACGAAAAAATAAAACCCTTTCACAGAAACTTTGCATCCATAGTAATGCAGCATAAGGCAAGAACCATATCGTGGGAGCAGGAGCGAGCAGGGCACGGCCCAGCACACCCTCTCCCTCGGCGTCTGAGGCCTCCCAGGGCCGTGGTGCTTCAGCCAGCAGGCCCTGACAGATGCTGCGGGGGGATGGGGGAGCCGCTTTAGTGAAATCTGATTCTTTATCTCGTTCTCCAGCTTTTCCTGATAAAACCAGTTCGGATGCAAGGGACAGCTGAGTGCTCTTGCCCCTGCCAGTAGGACCATGGCCAGGGCTCATCTCACTGCGGGGCGACCATCTGCTGCCACTTAACAGCACAGGAAACCACCACTGAACAAAAGCATCCTCTCGTAGAGCATCCCACCTCCTGCAACAGAATGGAGGGGTAAAGGCAATGCTACTTTATCACACAAAATTTACAGGGAAGAGAGGACAGCAAACATTGTAAGTAAGCCTATCTGTGAGTTTTTCCCCTGGATGCCACTAACAGGTACAAGGACATTATTATGAAGCTTGATACAGCCCAGGCAGACAAAGGGGAGCAAGCAGCAACCACAGTGGTGGAAGGATGGAGGGAGGGAGTGTGGCCTCCCCCATCTGCAGAGAAACCCCTCTGCTGTGATTAGGTTTGATGTTGAAAGAGGCTAAGCTTGGTGTAGGAGCAGACAGGGCGATGCCTTTCAACAGCATCACTCCTCAACAGTGCAGAATTTCCTGGTGATCCTCGGCATGCCCTGCATGGTATTTTGGTGTTTCTGTCAGTCCGTGTACGTGTTCACATGCCATATTGTGCTGCTGCCTGAATAGGGGACAGTGAATACAAACTGTGAATGCCACTCACCCAGAGATTTGCCTGATTATATACCTACCCTCCATGAATTTGATTTCTGCGGACTTTTCTTGCCTTTTTTTTGTTTTTAAACAAGGAAATTTAAAGTCTTTATTTTGCATTAATGCCATGTGAAAATGTATTTTTTTCCTAGAAAATTTGAAGTGAATATAAATGTATGACATTGGTTAACAAAAAACTCCCTACTTTAACATAATTTTTCTTTTTGAAGGAAATGCTAAAAGTTTTGAACTGATCAAAACCAATCTAAGATGTATGCCAGCAAAGAAATACAGATATGAATACCAGTAATGCAAACATACCCATTTGTTGCATTTAGACTTGACAACCAAACAGAGAGGAAAACAATGGTTTTATTATAGAAAAAGATTAGAGCATAAAGAACTTCTAAAGAAGGATGCACATCCTGAACGCAGACGAACCCTCGGTCACTCTTCCTACCTATAGGGATTGCTAACATAATGCTGTTCATAGGAAAGCAGATCCTTCTCAGAGAAACCAAAACTTCTGGCAGCAGGCTGGCCTGCCAGGGGTGCAGGCAGGGTCCTTGCATAGACCTTTCTGAAAATCAGGAAATTTGCCACTCAGTTCTCCTGACTGGCAAAACTTAAGCAGATGATCAGGGTAAGGAGAGGCTTTTCAGAAGCATCTTTTGTGTGTTCTGGACTGCCATTTAGCTCAGGTTTGGATTTATAACTTGCTTCTGACACCATATTCTGTCTGACCTCCATGATCCCAAAGCATGATGTGCCCTCAGATGTAGGTGCTCCACTGGCTGTTTAGAACAGCTCTTTTGGACAAGGACCTGAAAGGATTGTGCAGAAAAGAGTACACTTAAAGTGACTGGCTTAGTTTTGGCTTTCTTGCAGAAAGGGCATAGTAGAAAGTCAAGGTCTTCAATTACCAGGTGTTTATTGCCTGTGAAAGCCATTGAGTCAGTTCTGCTTTTTGATTGTGACTTAATTTTATCAAACAGTAAGGGCAGGAGCAACCCATTCAAAAGAAGGAAAAAATGTTCAGGGAGAGCAATGCTGACCGTAAAATCCTTGGAGCATTAAAGATCTCAACCTGGAGTTTATATTTAGCTTTTAATGTTATATTTAGCTGTTAATTTTCAGCTGTTGCTGAAGACTCTCCTCCCCACTCCATTCACCCCTTTGGAAAAGGATATGAGTTTGAAGTACAAGCTGTGCATTTGCCATTCAGACCAGGGTGGGAACTCCACCTGCTCACAGCCTTGCTCTGTTAAAAACTACTAATCCTCATAAAACTAACCTTTCTGCTTTTTTCCACCCCCCCATCTCTAATTTCCTGCATTCCTCACACTCTATTCTCTCTTTGTGTAGAAACTCATCTTGTTCTCTTTTGAACATACTGATTCATAAACATATGTTCTAAGTTACCTCTCTTGTCTTTGGTAACGTATTCCACATGTTTACATGCCATTTTATGAAATAGTTTTCTTTAACTTTTTTATTTGCCTCAATTTCCTAGCGTTCAAAATATATTCTTTTCTTTCATGTTTTTTCTTCATAAATATATTTTACAGTTAAACAAAACCAAAACTACGGAAGGCCTAATCCTTCTTTGACACAAGGGTAAATTCTGTCCTTAGCTACATTTGTGCAACACCAAAGTAGAAAAAGCTCTCCATTTTCACAGGATTTTAATGTTGGCAAATCACCTTTATGGCTAAATCTTGACTTATAAAGTATCCAGGGGAAGCTGAGAGATATAATAAAAGCAATTTAGAAATTTATTGCTAAAGTGGAAAATTTAAAAATTATGTTCTGGTATAGTCCAGTGAGTATTGTGTCTGTGCAAGTGTGCACGTGGATGTGAACATGTGTTGTTATAACTAAGTATAACCATGCAACTTGAATATCCCAAACACAAAGTACCCTGCAGCTGAATTCTTGTCTTTTTTCATTAGTAAGTTATTCAACTTTAATAATAAATGCACTTGGAATTGCAATAGGCAGAAAAATGTACAATATAGAATTTCATGAAAGCTTCATTAAAAAATAAATAAAAAACAGAAGCAAATAACCCAAAAGAAATAGATTCAGTTTTAAAAATCCCTGTGCAGATATGCTGCAGAGGGAGGGATGTGCAAAGGGAAAACAGAAAAAGGCCACTCTGCATCCCAATTACTAATAGGAGATGGTAGAGTTCTATGAATGTCATTGAAGGTGGCATCTGGTGCTTTTATTTTCTGGTAAAACAGGAGTTAAATTGATCTTGCAAAGAGAGAGACTCTCTAACTCCAAGGGCTAAACATTTTTGACTTAGAAGATTCAAGGACCACCAGATGATTAGATAAGATTATTAAGGTTCAGCTAGCCTGTTTTGCTTAACTTTGTTGAGGGTGGTAGTCCAGTGCCTTTATAGCCCACTGTCTGCATACTCCAATAACAGGGACATTGATACTCTAAACTGGTCCTGTTGTCAAAAGCAGCACTCAAGCAGATAAATTGCACAGCAGTAATTGTGTATTAAATGTCAATTGAAGTAACTTACATTAATTTCTGCTAAGGAACACATAGGTTGCAACCTATGCTTCCATTCATCCAAATAGTATGTGAAACCAGTCTGAAATCCAATTAAACGAACATCTGATAAGAGAATGAAGTTATTAGATGCATAAAAATTTGCCAATATGCAATGGTTGCATTACCAGTGAAATAAAATGCACTGAAAGGATAAACTTGTGGTAAACCAATTCGTGGCATGTACAGAACATGTTGTGGAACCCTCACAAATGAATATGTGACAAAGGAATAAACATGAAAGAAATACACTGATTGTACACTAAGGCTGTGCATTTCAGAGAGATTCACCGTATTATCTTCCTTATTCATGTGGATAACAGGCTTACTTATGTCTTCAAAAATAATTCTTTCTATCACGCTGCAACAATTCTAAGCATGGAGATAAATAGGAAGTATGAAAATGCTAATGTGTAAGAGCTAGTGGAATTTTAAAGGATCAGGACTGAGCCAAACTTTTAGATGAGATTTCTTGACATGGAAAAACCTCACTGGAGAAGAAAAATGAACACAATAATATGTGGATTGCATATTAATAGTTCAATAATTTGACTCCGAGATTTAGTAAAATCCATTTCAGAGGTTTTATTCCTGTTGTACAGCTTATATGATTTTGGCATCCTTTGCAGCTTATGAGCAACAATATCTAAGAGATTTATATTTTGCAGGGGTTTCTTTACAATTTACTGTAACTTAAATTTTAAAATGAAATCTGAAACTTTAGCTGGAACAACCTGTGCTTTGTCAGTCAAGTGTAATGTATGAAGAAAATAGTATTCTAAATTTTTATTTTTTAAAGGGACAATTTCTTTTTTTTTAAGATGAAAAGGATCAATTGACTAATACTCTCATGTTCTGGGTAGCACAAAATGAGACTATGCAGAAATATCTGTATAGCCACTTCCCCCTTCTGGCACCTTCAGATCATACTTCTAACACCTCACTCTTCCATGATGAGCATGAAATCCATGGGACTCCACAAGACTTAAGGGCTAGATCTGCTGGTCGTGACTGTGTGGAGCTGGACTCCAGCAAGTTACTGATGGGCAAAAGCCTCATTAACACACTCTCAGCCTTCACTCTTCATGCTTTGGTGTCATCAAATGTGTGAAACAGTAAGGTTCATGGTCAGGAATTTTGAATTTATATTGCAAAAAACCATCATTCAATATTTGTAGGCTTCCTGCCTTATCCAAAAGATATACTCAGTATTCACACAATATTCTGGATTTCATAGCACCCATGAACCAGAAAAAGCTGTATCTCATGGTATGTTTTTACAGCCCCCATACTGCATTCCAACTGGAGCTCTGGCAGATGCCCTCCTCAACAAACCATGCAGGAGGAACTGCACTGTCAAAATAGGGAATGTCAGGTGGAGTGCCATAGGATTCTGCTGCAGTTTGGAAACACCGGAGTAGGCATGAGTTCCTGGAGGCATGAGTAGATCACAGGATGACTATGAACCATAAATATGAAGGAAATTGCTTTCTCGTGTGTCATGAAAGGTACTTCCATAGGGAAAGCAAGTATTGCACAAAGCCATGGAGAGAACTCACCTATCAACACTTGTAATTCCACAGGTTTGAGAAAAATAAATTCCATTTTGATGAGGGCAAACAAAGACTAAGCAGTTGATTAGGGACATGGAGGGCCTATAAAAGAAGATAACTAGAAGGACTAAAGGAAGGTTGAGAGGACAACCATCATTTCTAAGAAAGATAGCAAGGATGAACACTAAAGGAGGAAAAGAGCTGTTGAATTGCAAGGAAAAAGATGGTCAAGAACACAAACCAATTCCATGATTTTTTCCAAGAGGAATACGCCACCATTAACAGTGTAGTAGCAAAAGCCACTTTGTGCTTAGCAAGAAATGGTGAGGAAATCTTGCCTGCTCTCCACATCTCTGCAAAGTTCACATAGAGAGAAGGAAACCCTCTCTTGCACCTGTGGCATCCCCACAACCTAATGAATATCTGTGGTATAAATGACCTTATATGCCCAGCCTGAACACAGGGATGATTTTACAGGGATGCCAAGAGGCTGTGTCCACTGCCTGGCCACCAAGGGCCAAGGCTGGAGGCTGCATGAGGCTCCTGGAAATGAGAAGAACCACCAACACCTGGAGGTGCCTGAGGCTATGAGGCATTTTCAGCTGGACAGCAGTGGAAAGACCAAGGGAATGTGGAGATCACTGCAGAGCTTGCCCTGCCCATACCATGCAGAATCAGGAGAATCAGCCATAATAAACAGGACACACAGATGTTGCCTTGGGTTCCAGTGCTTTGGAACACCCACTGGTGTCCTGTCAAGCATGAGAAGAACCTCCCTCCCAACTCCCCCTGAACAGGAAGCTATAGAGAGCAACAAAGTCACCTCTCAGCCTCCCTCAAACTAGACCAACCCAGTGGCTTCAGGTGCTCCCTATAGGACCTGCCCTCAAGCCCCTTCATGAGCTCTAGTGTCTTTTTCAGGGCCTTAGTATACTTTGGAAAATGTAGGGCCCTATCTACAGGATTGCATTCTTGTACTCTATGTCCCCTCCCAGTATGGGAATTAGTAGCAATTAGTACAGCTACAGCATATTATTTCAGGGTGTGCTAATCAGCATGCATTTGTCTTATGGGGCCTTTTGCAAAGAGAAAAACATGGTCTTAAAATACACTGGCTACCAGTTTGTTTGCAAGTGTAACTCAAAACATAGGCTTTAGCTCATAAACTCTTTTGAAATCCTTGCTCCTTAAAATCTCTTCCACTTTAGGGCTGAGAGAATTCTGAAGTTCTGAAAAATCATCAAAACCTGAAATTATCCTTATTCATATTCTCACTGTGTGCATTTTATAGCCTAGTCACACATACATAATAAACAATTTTTATTCTTGCCGGTGTTGCTGAAAAAAATATACCCAATAATCTTCATTTCATTATTTCTGATTAATCCTTTAAATCACAAAGCCATCATTCAATTCCTTCTGGCTAGCACTGGCTGCTGAAGAGAGGCACAAAACCAGAGAAAAGTGTGGTAACCCAGAGCTGCTCTGTGAAGGATTGGCAAGACTGTATGGAAAGGCTTGCAAAGCATCTGCTCTCACACTATGCTTGGCTTCAGTTAATATTCCCACTATTAATCCTTTAGCTTCATGAGAATAAAAAATAAATAACACTCTAAACAGAAAACAAACAAACAAATAAGCTAAGGTTCCTGGGTTTCTTCCTCCTGTCTGATCAGATCAGAAAATTTGGCTTGATTTTTTTATTCTAACAGCCTGTTCTGCACCCTCTCAGACCCAGTAAAATCTGTCATCAGTAGGCTTAGGTAAGACCCTGCTCCATCTCTTCAATGGAAGCGAGAAGCTTTTTAAATGCAAAAGCTCCAGGACCTGCTCCTGAAGAGAGTAGGAATTCTCCATGATGCTGACCAGGAAAAAAGGGAAAGGAAATTATTCAGGCTGGAAGTCAGGAAAATGGTGACTCTTTTGAAGTGACATTGCTTTTAATTTTGAACTAGATAAAACTACAGAAAGGCAAATCCTGGCTAATGCCAGTACTGTGTTACTGGGATAGCTTTATTACTCAAGCTTGTTACCATATGACTTTGCTATGGCTGGATGAAATCTGCCCAGTTTTGAGATCATGGCCTGCTAAAGCTGCTGTTTCAGAGCAGAGGCAGAGCTGACCCAGGCTACAACAATGCTAGACTGAGCTCACCCAAAAATGTGAGGACTTTGAGGGTCCCAGAGGAATCCAGAAGTCGCTGCCTAGGCAGAATAATTCAAAGTAAATGGCATGCCAAAAGGATTGCTATTGCAGCAGAAATCACCAGGGGCTTACATTGCTGCGTGTGAAGTGAGGCTTCCTAAGCAACCAAATGAGCTAGAGGGTTTATTTATATTTATTTATATTTGATAGTTCAGGAATCGCATGGACTAGTATTTAAATTGGTTTAAAATGTTGCTAGTACCACAGATTGACATCCTCTTATTGATGTTCACCATGACCTGAGCGAAAGATGATATAAACATTTTGTTCCATGCAGCATGCAGGTGCAGAAATGTTTTGCTTTTAAACTGAGATCCCTTTCTTAACACAGAAAGTGGATGCATTTTGAAAACAAGCATAGCGCATGAGAGACTGGGGATTGCTAAATTATTCTCCTGTTTCTCCCATCTTGTGACTCAGCTCTAGAGCACTGACTTTCATCTTAGAGCTGAAACCTATGCTAAATTCTCCTCAGTCTGGCTGAGCTGTCTGTCAGGCAAGATGAGAGGGAACTGCTTCCATATCAGACTGGCACAGAAGCACTTGTGCTCATGACCACTTCTGCCTCTCTCCACTCAGGTGCAGCTACAAACCCCTGGGCTGGTCAAAACCCATGGCTTTTCCTTGCCAGGGTGGACATGAGGATGGGCTCCCTCTGCTCAGCATCTGCTTAAATTGTTATGACTGTGGACTACTGTGTAGCCTGGGGAGGCTGTCACTGGTACTGCTAAATCCAGGAAATGGGAGACCCTCCTGCAAAACTTGCCTGTTAGCTGTCAGGTTTGGCTGGATGTAGGCAACGTGATCCAGCGGAGCACCATGGCAGGGTCATCAGGATAGGAACTGTACAGATAGCACAAATTAATGCTGATAGTTGTTTTCTCACTGCTGATCCTGACACATACAAATATTTGGTAACAGCTATGGATTACTTCTCAAAATGGACTAAAGATAAACCTCTACAGGATAAACTACCCAAAAGTGTTGAAGGTCTTTGATTGAATTCATCAGACATTCACGTGTATCTGCACAAATCAATGGCCAAGGCAGGGAATTTGTCAATCAGGTAAGTACGGAAATACATTAACAGGTGACAGACAACAATTTGCCAGAACACATAACCCTAGAGCCAGAAAGCTTGTGAAATGGCAGAATTGAAGTGTGAAAGACAAATCACTGAAGGTGGAGAGAGTGTCTTCATTATGTCTTGCTCTAACCTGCAAGTGCAGAACAAAGTCCAGAGAATTTTTTTTCTCTCATCCTCTGCTGCATTTAAAATGTGAACAACCTGTTAATATACATTACAAATTCTGTTACTGTCTCACTTTAATAGCGAGATAACAATCGTGTGCCATTTACATATTTTGCATTTTATTGCTCTTGCATAATTCATCATAAGTAACATAACATTCTTGTCAGGAGAAGTTCTGCAAAATTTAAGAAAATGGAAGGCAAGCTGTAATGCAATCAGAAATAGCAAATAGTATTGATGTGTTTAGGTAAAATAAAAGGAAATTAAGTAAGAAGTAGGAAGCATGAATGGAAGACAAAAAATATTAGCTGATTACAGCGAGGCACAAAATGAAAGTGTGGACTAGAAAGTGTCATCCTGCAAAAAATGGGAATGCTTGGCCCACACATTGTAGGCAAGATGGGTTTAATGGTGACTAAAATGAATACACTGCAAAAGAGTAATTGTTATGGAAGAACACGTTTCAGGGAACAATAGCACCACCGAATCAGTTAGTAAAGTCTGTAGAAAACTGGAGCCATGACTGAGCAGACTACAAGTTTTTGAAAGAACTGTAATTTTTGAGAGCTCTAAAATTGTTCCACCTCACATTAGTATAGCTGCAAACAACAGTCTGCAGCAGGATAAAAGAGGAGGATTTTATCAAATTTTCTACATTACAATCACCTCCATTTGTCTTGTTAATTTTGGCATGAAAACAGACAATGACATTTAAACACTCTTTGGATCAAAATTTGATCTCATTTCGCATCTGGGCAAACTAAACTAAAAGCACAGATACATATAAAATCTTTTATTGTCTAGTAACTAGAACTGTTAGACAGGAGACAGAATGTAGTTTCAATTCCTTTCTGCTTTAAACCTGAGCCAGGTTTGAGGAGATTGCAGTCCTGGTATGGGAACCCTGAGTGTCCCATAAGCAAAACACAAGTTTAGACTGGATGTGTTCTAACTCTGAAGAGTCCAAAGTGGTTTATGGTGGAAACAAGTTAAATCTCAGTAATTTTGGCTCTATAGAGAACGACATTGATAGGTTTGTCATTCCCTTTGATTTCAACTCCTGTACAACCGTAAACATCACACTGAACCTTGGAAAGGACTGGGTCATGAGCAAATCACAAACAAACTGTCTGGACTGGCAGAAAATCAAGCACCACATGTTTCACCAGTGGAGGAACTCTTCTCTACAGGGATTCGTGACTTGTGTGTCACATCTCCTTGCATTTGTGGCCACCTATGTCCCCCTGGCAACTCAGTGAATGGCATACCATGTAGCCCTGTTAAGAAAGGACTGGTTATAGCTTTCTTCTAACGTCATTTAATGGCTAAAGATGAAGAACTGCATACTGGCACAATGCATGAATCACAGTCTGGAGACTCTATTTTGATTGGTAGGGGAAAATACAGAGATGCTGGATACCTCTAAACGATGATAATGGATGGCAAATCTGACATCTAAGAGCCATTCACAACACATTGATACATAACCCCATGTTTAGAGACGCC
This sequence comes from Vireo altiloquus, assembly GCA_013396875.1. Taxonomy (NCBI): domain Eukaryota; kingdom Metazoa; phylum Chordata; class Aves; order Passeriformes; family Vireonidae; genus Vireo; species Vireo altiloquus. Next base: position 720,719 of record VZRF01007136.1, read on the forward strand.
CTTCCTCCCGCCCCCGCCCCCACCCCCAAAACAATCTGAATAATGAATCAAATGGTCTCAGGAGTAATTGGATCTTTTTCTGTGTAATTAGCAATTTTTCCCCTTGCATTATAATTTAAAGTACTGTGGTTGAATTGAGCAACTCATGTAATGAGTCATTAGACTGAGGCTTTTAAGGAAGTTATTTCTGAAGGTCTGTGGAGGCTAAAATATGTCTAAATTAAAAGAATGACAGGCTGCAATCATGGCTGTAAAATAAAGGTGCTCAGTAAGCAGTCCTATTACAATCAGAAAGAAAAAGAAGCAGATCTCTGTCTTGTGCATGGAAGCAGAGGAAATGATGAATACCTTAGGTAACTCATTCTGTGCAAAATCAATCTTTCACTGTCAATTTTAAATGAACTAATTTGTTCACAAATCTGCTCAGTCAGTTTGGAAGCATACTCAGTTCATCCATATTAGCAAATCCTTTAATCTTGACTAGTCCACTGAGTAAGAAATCTAGAAATGTGTTAATATGACTGGACATATGTAGTAGGATAAGAATTGATTCTTTTAATTAGTGTCTATTCAAGTTATAGTTCCTTCTTTTACTGAACTATTGACCCACTGATATATAAAGAGATTACTGTTATGACTAAAATACCTTCCAAAGTTATATTTAACTCTTTCTTTAATGGTGAATATGAGATAGAAAAATAATCTTTGAGTTATCCAAAAATAAACAATGTAATCTAATTTAAGGTTTCTTTCAGACATGGTTCCATTAATTCTGGAGATTCAAACTGATATTTGAAATTTAAAAAGCATAAGCCCCAAGTTATTGCTAAAGGAATTTTATAATCCTTTCTTCCAATTTAGATAAAACTATATCATGTTATTTGTAAGTCTAGTTTTATATCAAGACGGTCAGAATTTTACCCACCGCAATTCAACCACTGAGCTCGGTGACAAATTCCCACTGAAATTCATTGATGATAAAAGTATATTCTTAACAAAAAAAGTTAAATAAAAAAGACAGAAAGACACAACTCCTGTTCCTCTCATTCCTACTCTGTCCACACAGAGTAAGTTAAACTCTGGAAAACAACTGTGTATAAACTCACTGTACTCTGCAAACAAACAAGACTATGCTTGCTCTTGCTCACCCATGGGGATGGGACAAACAGTAGAAACAATCCCAATTAACTGTCCATTAACAGTGGAAAACAGCATTGTAATGATCCCAGCACGGTTTTTGGTACAAAAAAATGAAATCTGGCATTTACTTGTTGCTCTTCACCTTACATTGAGAAAGAGCCTCTGCAGCAGGGTGGTCCTAGGCAGGGACCTGTACTGGGACATATTGTCCCAACACTGAACATCTACACCCTGCTTGGGGAGCAAATGCATTACTAGCATTAACAACATGGCTGTGAACAACATGTGTTTAGATGATCTTTATGAATAATTTGAGCTACAGCAATAGAAAAATGCCCTAGCACCCTGCCTGGGTGGACAATCACTTTTACTAGCTTTGAGATCTTCACATAGGACTAGACTTCTAAGATTTTCAGTGAGTTATTTAAGTGGGACTTGAATATGGAAGGAAAAGTGAGCAGGTTGCTGGCTAAATGTGAAAAAATGTCATTTAATGAAGCATTCTTAACCGCACACCAGCAAACAGATTCCTCTGTTTTTTTTCTGAGCCTGGATAATCTTAATCCTCCTGCCTTTGTCAGATCTATTTGCCCACCATGGTATGGTCTTCACCTGGGGTTTTGCACATACCTGTCTCTTGAAACAGCACTTTTTGCTAGCTACAGTCTTTAATTAAGTAAATATAAGAAAACCAAAAGAGAGGAAATTTTCACTTAAGCCTTCTAGTGTTTCTCTATTTCATCAAATCTTCACTTGAAGGCCATTCCCAGGCAATGCATGACAGGAAAAAGATAGCTGTTGTATTTTGAATTCAGAATGCGTGGAGCTTTCTGAGCATCCATCTGCTTCGTTTCAGGCTGTGTCTCTCCTCAGTTTTCAATGTGATGGTTGTTTTGCTCACCTACTTTTTCAGTAGGCTGAGCTGCTGGGGCCTGGCTGGTGGGAACCAGCAGATTCCTGTCACTGAAGGCAGCAAATTAACAGTGGCTTTTCCCAGTCTGCTTTCCTACTGCATTAAGGCTGGCCTTTGCCATCTGAGCTGTTGATGTGTATGAGCTCAGACTTTCTTAACTGGGTCTGTAACCAGTCTGAGAGGGATTAGGACAACACAACCCCATAACCAGCCATCTCACGTGCTCTTGTTCTCTCGTGTTAGTGTAACAGTGGGTGTTATGGTCTCCCCAGTTATTGTTTAAAGTTTTGGCCAAAAGTGTCTCTATAAACACTCAGCACTCATTTATGTCTTTATGGTTTGACATTTTTCCTCTTAATTTGCCTCGGTAGCACCCATTTTCTAGACTTTGGCTCACTAATTTGTATCTAACAGTTACCCTCGCGGTGCTCCCCAGTGCCCACTCACTTCCTGTTCTTAAGGTCTTTGAAAAAAAAGGATTAGAAAAACATACACATCAACAGACACCCCTTGATCTAGCAGAGTACCACAAACACATGAAAGGTGGAAATGTTTTCTTTGCCCAGTGCTGCTTACTCAGCGATCCAGTTTCAGCTGTGTTCATTATGGGGACCTGCAGTGTGTGCAAAGGGCATCAAGAACGCGCCCAGCACCCTCCTGATGGTGGGTAGTTCCTCCAGAGACCCGCTGGTTTGAAAGGGAGCTGGTGTTCAGTACTGGATTTTCGTTCCCTGATGAAAGAGCTGTGGAAAATTCTTCATTTACTTTAATGATTATTGCGACTTCACAGAGAAGCAGCTGATTCTGCAAATAGTTCTATGAAATGATTAGCCTTTGCAAATGCCAGGATACTCAAAGATAACTATGTTGATGTCATATATCTCTATCTCCCTATATGTAATTCTCTGCGTATGTTTATGTGTGTGCTATTTTTGCACGATCTTGGTGGAGAACAGGTTTGGCTCAAACAAACTTGGTTTGGCTCATTTAAAATACTAATAACGATGGCCTTAGACATTAAAAATGAAAATAATATTAATGACATTTTTAATGTCTAAATTAGTGCAGAACCTGAAAACACTCCTCTTGTTTCCAAGGCACATGTAGGATTGAACAGAAGATGAATGGCACATCTTTATCAGCCAGTGCATTTTGATAATTGATCAAATTTCCATATTAATTAGAAAACATGCACCCAAAGTGGGTGGGATTGCAAGATTCTATCAGCTCAGGTTTTCTTGATCCTCTTGCATGAATGAAAAAATGAAGGGCCTGGCCTTTTGCTAACTTTGAATTCAAGAGACTACCTTGACCACTGCTTGCCTCAATTTACCTAGGAATGTCTTTTGTGCTGTATGCTCTCTGATTGTCTGAAAGTGCCTTTTAATTTCCTGAATACATATATGTATACAATGAATATTAATCAAGAGCTGATTAGTATCTCTTCTGCCATCACACAAAAATATTTTATCAGAGACAGATTGTATCTGCAATTGCATATTTAAAGTCTGCACTGGAATGGTTCATGAGTTTGACTGAGTATGATCTGAAGTCCTCCACCAAAATTTTGGATTTTCTCATTTATAAATAAATTTTGCTAACCAGGAAAATGGAATTTTAAAAATCCTCAAAACACTCATTAAGTTTTCCTCAGTAAAACAGTTATTTACTTACTTTCAGATATTCTAGCCAGCAGAGCCATGGGTATTGCTGGTGTTATATTTGGCTAAAATCGCACCACCAATCTCAACTGCTGGCACGGAAGGAAAGAACTCCTTTTTCAAGAGGCACAGAAAGGATACAGAGCTACAAACCTGAAGGCAAGACTCAACCTTGCAACCTTTGCGTGAGGTGAAGAAAATGAAGGAAGTGAATAGACTGCCCACCTGCTAAAATTGATGCTGCAAACTGCCCCCAGGAGAACTGCTGAGGAATTCAGCCTCACATCGCCTGGAGAACGCAAGACCTCCTCTGTGGCTCTTCAAACTCTGCTCCCATCCTTGCACTTCTGCCCAGAAAATGCCATTTGCTCCACGTGCCCAGTTACTGCGACTGAAGAAAGGGAGAGTAAGGTTTGCGCTTTAGTTTCTTCATAATAAACTCAAACTTTTAGTCTGTTCACCTCAAAATACTTTCTGTTTTTTATCCTCTGGTGGTTGTGGCTCTGCCTTGCATGCAGGATGACAGATTGAGTGCTAATTCTACCACCTGTAGACCTTGTTTATTTCAAAATGTCACTTGTGTTTTATATCTGAAGTGCCCAGAGAGATCTTCTCCCAGGACACCGAAAATCAGTCATTATTATAACATAGATATTAAGCCACCCATGTCTCAAACACATCATTCAAAGACGTCTGTCCTGCAACTGTACAGCAGAAAGGGCAGCATGTTATTAGAGAGAAAAAGAGAGAGAGATACCAAGGGAGCCAAAATCATTATCTGAATATATCACTGAGGCTGTCTGAATGCTGTAGGACCCATGGCAGAGCCCACATATTGTAAAGGAAATTTCAGTCCTCTCTGATCATATAATAGCTCCACAGAAATTCCTTCTAGCAACTTCTAGGGCTCTGAAAGCTCCCACGTTTGGGGTTGAGACATTGCAAAAATTCTGTCTTTCCAGAAGGTTGAGGAAGAAAAAGCTCTTCTATAAGGCCAAATTCCTGACCTCCAGGTTTTTTGCAAGTTCTAGAAAATGCATCCAACCCCCATTAAGCACATCCTAACATTTAGTTCAGAGTCCAACAGTGAATAGCACAGGCAAGAAAGGCAAGAAGAGAAAACTTTCCGAGGGCATCTGCTAGGCCCACGTTGGCTGTCTTGGCAAGACATGTCAGGACGCATTGGTGGTGCGCAGTGAGGCTGAAGATTCCCTACTGGCTGGAACCGAGTCATTTGCCAGGCTTTCCTTGTCAGGGAGAGTTAAACCAGTCACTGATCCTAATTCTAACACTGTTGTTGCAGCATTCCAATTTTTAATCGCTGCATGACTTGTCAGGTTAAATATGAGGCACAAGAATAAAATTTAAAAACCTCCTAATAATGAGGGTGTCAAAGATGACTAGCACTTGGTGTTTCTTCCATTACCTTTCCATTTCTTAAAAATGGAACTAAGGTGTGCCTTCATTTCCAAATGCCCCTTATCTTTTCATTTCACCCCCAACAGATCTTTTCCTGAAATCCACCAAGATAGTCAGTGTGGGAGCCTTCCTTCAGGCTTAAGAGCATAATTTGAAAAGGGTTTCCCCTTCTTCCACAGTTATGGAACAATATGGTGGAAAATTAGGTAAAAAATAAATGTGCTGTATACCTTCATCCTAGGGTGGCAGCCTCTTTTTCTAGCTGCTTTTCTCCCTGAGTTTTGAAACCTAAGAGGAGTGAACTTCCTGCCTTCAATGAGCAAGAATGAGCTGTCTTTGTTATGCCACAATTTTGCATATTGCCAATTTGTCTGTAAATATTTTAAATTTGAAGTAATTGTTGACAATTGAGGCAAGCAAAGTGGAAGACACCCAGAAGTGAAGGTCATTTTTCAGGCTAGCAAACTGACACACACATCCCAGTACTCCTTTCCCCACGACAGAAGATGGCTGGGAGAGATGTGCTTCATGCTGTAAGTTCCTGGATGCTTAAAAACAAATCAGCTTCCAGTAGGCTCTGAGTTCTCATCAGCAATTGAACTAATTTACCATCTTCATCTGCTGTGGGAATGAAACACAATAATTGATTTCAAAAGACACCAGCATGCTAACAAATATGGACTGCTGAATGCCAGTCTTTTTCAAAAATTAGCTTACCCTTAGCAGTGTTTCAGTTCACTGATTTCTTCTTGTTTGATTATTTTGTTATAGAATGCTTAAATTGACAGTACTTTCCACAAAAGAAAATCTGCACTGTAATCTCTAATCACTGCAAAAAATGCTGGATCAGTTGACTTCATCTTGGATTGACATTAGAAGTAAATTTACAGCACACAATAAAGCTACATGCAGGAAGAATTAAATGCAGTTATGACTTTAATACTGATACCAACAACTGGAACAATTCAATATTTAAAAGTTTAATAATATGTGGAAATTAAGTTCAGCATCAGAGCTGAGTCAAGAAAATAGACTCATCCAATTAAAAACGAAAAGACATGGGAATTTATCAGTGTTTGAGATGCTGTGGTTTATTTAAAAGGCTGCTGTATGTCGCATATTTTGGATTCAGCTCATTGACTGTTGCAAAATGTCATGTTTTCATGCAAAAAAAAAAGTTTATCTGGGACTACAAAGGCAAGATGTAGCAGGAGAAATTGTGGTGCTAGAGTGGTGTGTGCCTCACCACCAGACAAGGCAGCTGCTGTGGTAGGGCTGCGAATCCATCAGTGCAACTTCTGCAGCCAACACAACTTCTGAAATCCATCCCCATCTTCTCAGCAGTGAGACAGGAACAGGGGCTCTAACTCCCAGATGCATTATGTGTTTGGGAAAATATCCATGGAGCCTCTCCATCAGTGTTTTTCCTGGAAGCACGTTGCTGCTCCAAAGAGCTCTTCATGGCTCCAAGTAAAAGCTGTGGTGGAAGCTGTCCTTTTATTAGTAGAACAGAGAAATTTGCACTGAGTAATGTTCCTGGGTGCTTCTTTGGTCCCTCTATTTTAGTTAGCTGTTATTAAAATCTCTATTCACCTCAGAAGTTAATCAGTGCTACAAAGTCTATGCTATCTCTTCCTTTTGGAAGATGAAAGGTCATCACTGAACAGGTAACACAATGAAGGTGTGATTTTACACAAAAGTAAAATTCATGGGCACTAACGTGTTGCAACTACACTGATGAATTATCTAGTGTGATGGCTATTGTGTTGTTCACCATCCCTATTGCTATCTCTCCTTCCTGTAAATATGAACCAATCTGGTAGAACTAATAAGGTTTTTAAACTGTAAATAAAATCTTTCACCAAGGAGCTTTTTTGGTTCTATGTCCCAGTTTCAGAAATACACACAACTAGGATTCAACAAAACTTTCCTAACCACTAAAAGTACCAGGAGAGGGGCAGAAAAGCCACATTTTCTTTTTTAAAACTCAGAATATGGGTAGTTTGAGTCTTTGTTCGCTTTTATTCTGATCATCAGAGGTCGAGGAAAATCACACTTTTTCCTGTGTTCAGAAAAAGGTTTTATTTTTGTCATTTCTATTATGAGAAAACTGGGATGAATGTGATTTTGAGTTGGGCTTGGAAAAAGCTCATAAGTTAAGTTTTGGTTTTGCAGAAAAAAATCTGATATTGTCTTGGATAAAACATGCTTCTTATTATCAAAATCATGAACTTGTATAGACCTGTTTAAAAATAAGATTTAGCCTTTTTAATCTTTCCTGACAACCCAGGGTACCAGAAATGTTTGCCTTCTCTCTGAACCACAACTTGGTTGAGATTTTCAAAAGAGGGAAACAGGATTAAATTTGATTAAAGGTTGCAGTGGTTCAGTGCAGGGTAAATTATTTTTATCCATCCTGATTTGACTTTGTATGAGAAACTAAGCTGAGCTTGTATTTTAACTACCCATGTTTTACAAGAGTGACTTTCTAAAGAAAATTTAGATAAATTCTCCTTTATCAACTATTCAGTAAATTATTATAAACCATTTCAGGTGTTTATCTTTGACCTCAATTTCTGTTGAATGTATTGGAGTAAAATATAAATCAAAATTAACCCTATGCTCTTCTGTCATTATATAGCCAAAACTTGCCCAGCAAACCCTCTGTGCATCTCTTAGTTTCCTTCAATTTAGATTGATTATGTCTTTATACTGGGGAGAAGGCCTTCCTGATAAAAGAATGGCTTAATCTTTATTTGCCTAGAGCAGTTAGAAAAATAAGTGAAGCAAGCAGCCTCCTGTGACTGATTTCTGCTCACTTAAGGCAATTCACCCTTGAAACAGAGAATAATTGTTCTCCATCCTTTTCCAGATATTGTCTTCCCTTTCATGTATTATATCCAAGTAATCTTTAAGATTTGAACATTAAAGAAATACAGGGTGAATCAAAATCGTGCACCAGGCTAAATTTTGCCCACAGAGGCCTATCCAGAGTTTTCATAAAAGGCAATGGAAGCCCTGCACACATCTTGGAACAAAATTTGGTCCATACTCTCACTAAATTCTGAATTAAAAAAAAAAAAAAAAAAGAAAAAAAAAAAAAAAAAGAGAAAAAAAAAAAGAGGTAACCTCTGTTTCAAGCAGCAAGATAATAATGTGTGGGCTTTGATCAAACTACTGGGCATCAACAGCATGATAATATTTAAATTGTAAATTATAAAGGAATTTAATTCCTAGATAGTACTCCCCTGGACAAAAAACATGGGTCTGCTGTGGAAATTTCCTACTTGAGGTACCTTTTGCTTCTGGACCTCAATTTTGTGTGGCTAAGTTAACAAATGTTTTCCTTCAGCACTCATAGAGAAGGTGGGCCACACCATTTGTCTTTTATTTAGCTCTATTTTTAAAAACAGCATTTCATTCTTTCCTGCAGCTGGTCAAGGGGTTGACAATGACTAACAAGTTATATGGCTTGTCTTATTTAGAAGGAACCTAGGAAACCTTTTTTTATCTAGATTAGGTCTAGACATAATGTTCTCATCTTGTCAGGCTGAGCTTGAAACTAAAACAACTCCTAGAAATCCCAAGTCTACTAACCCGTATTGTAAATATTTTTCTATAATTAATTTTTACATTAAATTATTGTTACTCCAGTAACAAAACTGTACCAAGGGTGGGTACAGTAATTCACCCTGAAACTTTCTTTTTTATGATTTCTGTCTCAGAGATGCATCATACAAATTCTTTTCTGTCAGTGGAACTGAGGACACATAGTGTGATACTGCAATCTTAATAACTGCTTTTGAACTGCAAAAGCTCATGAAGTTCATCAAGCAATAATTCTTAATTTTAGAGCTGAAGGATGATACAAAACAAAAGTAAACTTTCCTGTAAGCAAATTTTAAAAAAAATCAGTTACAATCTAAAATTTGGAGAGTTATGTTTTTACAGAGCTATCCTTAGCAAATGAAGGCTGAAGGCCTGGAAATATATTTGTTGGCAATGCATAATTAAAAATACAAATAAATAACAAACTGTTAGGAAGTATTTGGTTGTGGTCCTTCAAAAGCTTAATTACATATCCTGCAACTGACTCTTTTCTATTGCTTCATAGTTCAGTTCTTTATACTCTATCCGAAAATGCAGCACTTACACTTTTCACAGGAAGGGTCTTCCTGTGCCTGCACTGGCAGGGAGGCCAGGAAGAGATCTGCTTTCATAGGTCATATAGCTGGGGACTGACCCAAGGCTGTAAACTGTAAATACCAAAATGGAGCACAGATAAACTGCACACTTTGTAAAAATCACGGATGTTTTAATAGGATAAGGATTTCAATTGTGCTCTTCCTTTATTTCATCATACCCACTGTGTTGGACAAATCTGTGCTAGACAAATTTGTGTCAGCTAATACAGTTCTCTGCAGGTGATTTGCAATGTGTGTGTTTGCTGTAATTTTTGCTGGAAACTTCTTAGAGCTGAATGTTGCTTCATCATGCAAGGTTCTTTCAAAAGCTCACTAACAGTGACTTAGGATGGAACAATTCTTCGTGAGCTGACCCTGAGGAAGTGTTTGCAAGAGAAATCACTCTTTCATGTACCCACGTATGATATCAAGGAGACACTGAGTTATTATAAAATAATGAGAGACAATATGAAGATAAATCGTTATCTCTTCATGAGTCTAGACCTGTAAAAGAGTGCTTTTGTGCATGAAACTCTGAGCAGATTAGGAATAAGTGTCATTAATCTTAAATTATAATGTAAATTCAATTTCTGGGGGGTTTTTTAAGAGTCCTGAATCAACTACTTTTGACTTTTCAGTCCCACTGTAATAAAACCTATGACATTTCTATAAGGGATGGTTGGTTGAGGGCATCACCTGCTAAACTCCCAAGCTGCACCAGTACTTAGAACTGTGCTATTTATGATTCTTCCTTTTGCCAGTATTTCCTTGACATTGACTTTCTAAAATACTGTGTCCTGTTTTAAAAGTAATGATTTATTAAGTAGACATGAATGGGTGTGTAGTTCAAAAATCCAGCTTGCTAGCACTCCATCCTTTCTTAGCCTCCGCAGTGAGAACTGAGACGTAGTTTTACTGTGACACACTGTGAGAATCTGTATCTCATTGTTGCTTAGATCATGGATGGGCAACAATGGCTTTTTTCAAAGTTTCACAGACTAGCAAACTTAAAGTAGCTCCTTTTAATTGAAACCCAGACATACTTTTAGGTAAAAACAAAACTGAGCTGGCCTGAGTTTTTCCCAAGCCAAACAAAAGAGATTGGAACTTTCCATTGTTTTTGTCTGCCAACCATGCATTGTTAAAGGAATCGAAATAAAGAGGGAAAGGGGTCAAGGGTTATAGAGCTCATATTTCCACTCTACATGACCCCATCTCAGCAATAGTGGGACCCTCGTGATCAGTTCCTGTTGGTCTAACGGAACAGCCATTTCTTAAGAAAAGGAATTACTGCGTACAGTACCTTTGTGACTAACAGAAGAATACCCCAGCTCTTCAAAGGTCCTTTCATTACAGCCTCTGAAGAGGACTCTGACATTACTTTCTTGAGATTATAATGAAAACAGCTGTACTTGTACCAATTCCCCTTTTTATTATTTTTTGTAACAAAACAAGATTGATGTTATGCCACTTTCTGTTCTGTCATGAGAATAAGGTATCACAAATGCTAATAACTACCACAGTAGCAATATGCTCTACTTTGATCTTTTCACTATTCTTTAATTTGGGCAGCTGGCCACTGAATTCCTTCCTAAAAATCTATGCTGCCTAAAAACAAAGGGAAAATGGCCAACAAAATCAAATGTGCACATTTAAAACCATTCATCTGACTAGCCCAATTCAAAGCATACATGAGTAATGCAAATACGATACTTTGATTTTGTGATTCTAGGCACTGAAATCTTACTACACATTCTTCTGACGATAGATTGTGGCAGAACAAGGAACACCACAAACAACCAATTCTCATTAAACCTAATCCCTTCATTCTTATTGGTTGCTTTGCCAAAGACTTCTTAAAAGATTATTGAGCTTATTAATGAAAATCCAAAAGTAATTTTAAGTGATTTTTTTCTACGTATAAGACAGTAAAATTAAACACGCTGTGGTTGTTATTTTTTCCAGTGTCAAAGGCAATGCGAGGAGGCAGGATCTGGCAACAGCAGCTGTCAAGATTCCAAACTCAAGAAATGCAAACACCTACTGTCCAAATTATTGTTGTACTGGAAGAAACAAGACAGTAGCCTTTGGTGTTTCTGCTAATAAGCCAGAGCAGAACTGTGTATTGCCAGTTGAATTTCTTTTCCAGTGACTCAACTTTTCACAGTGAATTAGATGTACGATTTTTCTATTCTCTGCATTTCAGTTCAGTCCCAGCTCTATCTTCATGACAAGCAGTGATAGCCTCTTGTTTACATGAATACCACAATAAAAATGATAAAGTGACTGCTAGTGCTCAAAATTTGCAAGTAAAGCTCTCCAAATGAGAATTCTGGATCCTCATTTCCAACCAACAGAAAGGATTTAGGTACTTAAGTTCTTTCCTGGAAGCCACAAGACAACGCTTCCAAAAGCTGAAAGAAGTGCCTCATGGAAAATTCAGAATCAGTTGAAGGCATAATTTTACTGCATAAATGCATTTGAAAATATGACTGTTCTGTTCATTAGCAAATGAAATATAATAATTTTAGAAAATGTAAATGGAGCAAAATTTGTATGGGAATGGAAACGAAATGAGAGGAATAAAGTTCTACAAATACAGTCCCCAAAGCAAAAGCATCATGAGACACCATCTACATGTCCGAGTTAATTCACTGTTTGGAGTGTTTTTATTCTTGGTTTCATTTCAAACAAATATTAAAATGATAAGTAAGGAAGCAACAGAGAAATCTGAATTGTTATGTTTGTGAGTTACTGGGAGACGAGATACTGCTTAGAGAAAAAGGGGCCTCCTGAAGTGTTCAAAAAGACAAGAACATTGTATATGCTATAAAATGAGATTATAAAGTGGAATAAAAAGTTTAGAATGCATAAAATGAGACGCAGGAAATAGGGAGATGTTTATATATATTTCCGATTTTTCTAGAGAGAAAAACAGTCAGGAGTGGGGATGTATTGCAATACATTGCCATTGATTTGATTGCATATATGCTTACGCCTACGTTTATGTCCAGACACACATAACCAAGAGCATCTTGCATGTCTGTGAACAGGCTGGGCCAACTTTGTTTACACTGATGTAGTAGCAACTGTGGTCATTCTGCAGCTGTGTTTTCTGAGTGCAGCTCAGTTTGGAAGGGGAAGGAGGGAATGCAGCAGGGTGAATGAAGCCTTGCAAACAAGCTATCACAGGAATTGATTTGTGTTGTATTACAGGGCTATTCATTACTCCTGTGCAATTTCTCTGCACATGATGTAGTTTTTTTCTACTAATATAGCTTTGAGTATGCCTGCTTACTTTTGTCCGAGCACTATTTTGTGCTTTAGGCCTGGTTTTGCTGCATAAACAATTCCTGACAGTAGTTTGGTCATGCAGCAGAGTAGCTGCTTGGCTAGGTATGTTTGACATACAGAGCAGATGGTTATGACTGTGAAAGCCTTCCAGAGGCCTCACACCACTGGGCATCTATACTGAATGGTGCAGCTGTTTTGCAGGGCTTGTAGTGCAAGAAAACCAGAAAAATGAGGAGGGAACATGATTGTACAGACTGGAAAGCACCACAGTCATTCTACAAATTCAACCTAATGAATTAGGTGAGGTGCTCCTTGTCATTTCAGTATCAGTAAATTCAATTCATGGAGCTATTCTCACAAACAAATTTATTGAAGTTGTCATCTGGAAGCCTCCAACCTCACATTTTGCACCAGTGATTTAAGCTCAGAAACTTCTTCATGAATTTCAGAGATTAGCATATCAGTACAGATTTAGTACTGCTAACTCTTTGGAGTCAGCAACCTCTTTTTAGGAGGGAATATAAATGTGTGACGTATGTCCCAAAATACACTTCTAAACCTGGAACAGGCTATTTATTATACTCATTATACTTATATTTGTTATATATCATTATACTCTGTAGTATGTCTGTATCAATATAGGCACTGGAGCAATGGCAGCTGGCAAAAACTAGGTATAGGAACAGACAAGACAAGGGCTGCAATAGAAGCAGAGAAATGTGCTGCATGACTAAGGAATACTGCACAGAATGGGATAGATATGGGACAATAATTCAAAAGTTAAATAGGATAGCAGAGATCCTGTACAGAGTAGTATCTGCATAGTATGTCCAAGATAGAAGAAAGCCAACTGGGGAAGAGAGTTTCAAATTTGAACTCAGAGGATGTTATAAGATAGTAGCCAGTAGGGAAAAAGATGAGATATAGAAAAAGGGCATTAGTGGGACCACTCTTAAAGCCAATGATGGACTGAAAGGAACAGATATAATGACAGCAGACCATTAAAGACAAGAATGGTAGAGTATCAGAAAATTCTTAGTTACCTTAGACTGCAAAGTAAAAAGACACATGCAGGACCTGCCTGATCATTCCAGCATTTAAGAACACATTTCATACTAACCCTCTTTTTTTTTTTTCTCTCCATACTAATGGCTTTTTCTTACAACAGTTTATTTGTTCCTGCTGAGATATGTACACATGAACATGTACACACTGCCTCGCACTATTCTACAGCTAAGCACAACCCAGAGTACAATATTATCTTCTGCATTTGTTCAGATTCCTGGAAAAATGCTCAAGGGAGGCAGCACTGATCTGATATATGGATGCCAATTTGTCCCTCTGTCTTAACAACACAGCCAAGGTCTGACCTTCCCCAGCTTCCAGGGGTTTCTGAGTAGAGGAAGGAAAAAAAATCACCAGACTATTATAGATGAAAAGAGCCCTGAAAATGGAAAAATGTTAATTAATATGTCATATATCTGTAAACTATTTTGAGTTTTACTTACCTTTGTCAGTTTAAGACATTTGGATGAGGCATGGGGACTATATATGCTTTAAAGAAAGGTGTATACATAGCTGTAAAGGAAGGTGCAGTATCTTTTTCCTAATAAGAGATTTCGATGATTTTTTAATATATTTTGTGAATCACCACTAAAGAAAGTGGCAACTGCTCAAGCTTTTGGAAAAAAAGAAGGAAACAAAAGAAAAGCCTTTAGATGCCCACAGTAGGTGGCATCAGCTACTGACCTACCTACTAATAAGGCAAATGAAAGGAAAACAGCCTGAGAGGAACTAAATAGCAGAGAGCCTAAGTCTTGAGGGGAGAACAGGCAAAAGAGGCCTACAGTGCTTAATTCGCCCTGACTAAAAAGCTCTGTCAAACCACAAGTTGAAGATGCTACCATTACAACAGGAAAAAATAGTTAATTGCATTATACTGCTTTGACTGGAATACTGCTGCTTCTGAATTGCTGAACATGGCTGAAAACAGAAAGTCTAATAAGAGCCTTTAAGAAAATAAAATATAGCCCGGGACCAAGCACTAGGTCTAGCCAGGCTTCTGCTTGCTGTTACAGGAGCTCAGTCCTAGTGGATGATCTATGGGAAATAGCTCTGAAATCAAATTAAGTGAGCTGCTCTGGCTTGGAAACCAGCACCTTGTGCAGTAAATAGAAACATGGGACAGAATAAATTAAACAGAAAAGTCAGAATCATAAATGCCTTGCTTGGCTGCTTTGGAAATGTGCAATGATTATTAGAGTTTCTAAACCTGTTCCTGTCCCTTAAAGCCTCCCTGGAATATTTAGAAAACAGAGTTCCTTAGAACCCGAGTACTTTTCCTGCACTCTCTTCTAAGCAAATAGAGGCTTTTAACTTGTCTTTAAAAACCATAAACTTTGCTCTTAAGCAGTTAATTGTTCCATATTTTACATTTACTGTAATATCAACACTAAGGGTTTGATTGATTTATGTATATAATTAATAATTGGGTCAATGTATTTTTGATAATTCTATATTATTAACTTTATATACATACATTTAACATATAGGTAATATGTGGTGAAAACAGTGTCCTGAAAAGCCTTTTTAGGAACTTTCTTTGATGTAGGACAGTTCTGCTACTACTGGAATAACCCCATATTATTTTTGGTTATTTATTTTTCACTGTTACTTTGGCATTTGACTCATTTTATGTTTATAATATGCATTGTTTAGTTTGCTGCTTAACTTCAAAATAATACAGAAAACACAATGAAAATATTTTTTAAAAAATGTGTGTAGTTTTGTGTGTT
Source organism: Vireo altiloquus (assembly GCA_013396875.1). Classification (NCBI taxonomy): domain Eukaryota; kingdom Metazoa; phylum Chordata; class Aves; order Passeriformes; family Vireonidae; genus Vireo; species Vireo altiloquus. The sequence continues at coordinate 736,125 of VZRF01007136.1, forward strand.
TTATTGCGTTAGGGGACAAGAGGATTGAAGCATCTACATCTTCTTGCAAGTTTCTCAGTAAAAAACATTAAAAACAAAAGAAAATAAACATCTATATAGAATTCTTGCCTTTTTGTTTGGACAGATTGTTGCAATTCCTTCCCATGGCTTTAGTGACTCGTGGAAATTTCTCATATAGTCCATACCGTCAGCAGGATTCTTTCCCAGATTTCTCACCCTTTTTAATTTGTATCCCCTAGTTACCTGCTCCATCCTTTCCTTCCCCCTCCCTTCTCCAACACTAATAGGCGTGCTGGAATCCACCTTCTAAATGAAATCAGTCAAGTCACCTCAGCTTTGATTGCCTTATTCCCATGCTGTAGAATGAAAGCACTTTGTTGAATCAAAAATGTTCTACATTCAATTGTCATAAATAACAATGCACAGCAAAGAACTTAAGCTATCAACATAAACAATACAATATGAAAGTGTGCTTCAAACCAGATGCTTCTTTATTTCTGCCCAAACTGTTTGAAGAGCCTGTTAAAATTCTTCAAGTTGCTGTTTACAAAGGGTCAAACGAACATTTTTCAATGAAATGTGTCCCTTCTGGTTCCTTAATGATTAAATACAGTGGAACAATGGCCATTTAAAATAGCAAAAGAATATCTGATGAATTTTGTTGTTAGGGTTGTTAAAATAGGAGGAGTTGAAAAGCTTTGTGTGAGGTGAGAGAAAAATGCTCTGACAGCATCAGAGCCACCTCAAAGAATCTGACAATTTGTCAAAAATCATTGCACTTCTCGAGCAGCATTTTGCAGGACACCTGGGAAAATAAGCAGCATCTTTCCTGTGCTCAGATGGGCAAACACTTCTTCCCACAATACCCCCAAAATGTTGTGTCCTGTGTCTGCTCCGCCCCCTTCCCTTCCTCCCCCAAATGAGCAATCTCAAACACATATCTTCCTTCCTGTAGGAAACAACCAATCCCAGTAAAACCTGTGTGCTTGTGCTGTTGAGAAAGTGTTCTCTGTAACCTAAAGGCTCCAGATTTGCCTCCTGGATCCTGCTCCTGCCTTCCTGCTCACCTACGCCAGGATTCAGCTTAGTGTAGGTATTTCATTTGGCCGCATGTCATTTAATTGCTGTTCTTCTGAGTTTTGTTGGTAGAGCTTCAACCTTTAGAATCCACTTTCATCTCTTAAATAGAGCTGAACGTCACTGAAAAATACTCTGCATTTTCGCAAAGACACCCATGCAACTGGAATGTCAGGTGGTGACCTAAGATTGAAGCTGATCTTGTTTGGTAAGAAACCCACCATTAAAAAGGAAAAAAAGGGGAAAAAAGTAAACAGTGCCTTAGTTCTACATGGTCTGGAATAAAATTGTATTTCTTTTAGCACTTTATCAGAGCCTTGTCAGGATCTAGAAAAATAGAGCTATCAGGCCACTGTATTTCTGTTGCAACTCCATGGAGTGTTGGTAATTGTGACTTCATTCTTACCAACTATCCATACTCAAACCTTGCAGAGCAGTATTGTGCTGTACAATAAAAATGAAGCCAGCAACATTTCTGTTAAATTCACATTATCATGTTAGAAAGTCTGACTTTTTATGTAAACATACACAGCATGCAAACATCAAAATAGTCAAGAAATAGCAATAACAGGTAATAAGTTTTTGCTGTGTGAACTTCCTTACTTAGTTACTCAACTTCCTCATGTGCCAGGAGCTTTATAAGGCATATAAATAATAAATGAGATTCTTATTAAACTGGATCAATTTAGATCAGGTAAATAATGGTTTTCCTTAAGAAATTGCCAGTTTATGATGATTTATGTGATAGGTTTCACAATGCTTATGGGAGGGAAGTAAGAAAAGTGTAGAAGGAGCTACATGTACATATGGATACATAGATGTATAGAAGTTCTATCAAAAGATTATAAAAATGTGGGTACTGGTCAGGTGCACAGATCTTCCAGCAGCCTCCCTCTGTTCCCAGCCCCACATTTATTTTGCAGACTCCCCCTCTTCTCCCTCCTTCTCACTAATCCCTCACCAATGGGTTCAGACTGCAAAATTTGGGGCTGGGACGACCAGTCAGATGATGGAGCTCTTTTTTTTGATAAAAATTAAGCATAACAAGTAAGAAAAGGTCATGAGCGTGTTGCAAATCCCACTAGCTATCACAGAGAGGTGCAGTAGCCAGGCTGCCTCTCAGACTCCATTTCCACAGATAACAACTGCTGCCCATTAGGCCCAGCTCAGCTGCAGACATTAAGCTCTTTGCACTGCATGAACCCATGCTAAGTAAAGTGCATCACTGTAACTGACTTTCTACATCTCTACCTTAGCTTCCCCCAAGAACTATTGTAAAAATAATGGCATTTGTTCGTTATTATTCCTGCTTTAGCGCTCTTTAATTACGTATTTGTCCATCCCAGCCTTTCTGCCTTCAAGAACAAGTTCTGAAAGTACACAGGAGAGAAAAATCTGTAGGTTTTACATCACAGCAAAAGAGTTTCCTGTCCTTAGGTGCTGTATTCCAGCTTTGTTGGAAACATGGAATAAAATATTGGTCTTCCAAGGATTTATGCCAAATTTACATTGTTAAAATGAACAGAAATTTTGGCCAGGATCCTTTGATATATAGGGTACAAGCCATTTAAGTTTAGCTAGGCTTCTTTCCAAGCTCCAGAGAGGATCTAGTGAAAGAATGAAGCATATTAAGACTGTGGCAGACCCCTAGTATTCGGCCTATATTAATTCTAATACGATTATGTCATGCGTGTTGCAGAAATAGTAGCTAAGCCCCAAATGGTTTGCTTAGAGGATAGTAACAGGTACTAATAATATTAAAAGTAATTTAATAATTAAACAAATAGAATGACAGGAGACTATCAGAATTTATTTAGCTGAAATCAATCCCTTCAGTCAAAATAATGGGACAGATGATCCACCTTTCTGACCATTATAGTATGATTAATTCTGTGATTTTCTGATACACTTTCCTCAATTTCTTTTGGGAAACCATGCGTCTATCTGTGAGTATGTACAGGGCACTAAAGAAGTTTTCTCACCGCTTTCTGAACCTTCCAGGAAGAGGATAGAAGTTTTAGACCATCTCCTCCTTGCACAAAGGATGTACAGGTAGGGAACAAAGAAAATGCAGTATTGGCTTCTTTCATCTGTCCTCCTTTTGATCCTTTGCCACCCTACACAGAGCTGCCAGCCAGCACTAGCTCGAAGGGGAGACTTGGTGGAAGAGAAGGAGAAGGTATGTTTTGTTTCCTTCTGAGAAGGTTACAGTACAGTCCTTGCATGCACACTCATCATTCTCCAGTTGAAAGTCAGTCCTTTATGAGTTCACATCCAGGAACATTTCATGAGATCATTTTTCTCCTTGATGTTATTTGGGCTTACGAAAATTTTTTTTAAAGGTATCTTTGTTTTACAGAACTTGTAATTATCTCTTCCTGGGTAGCTTCCAAGAGGGTTTACTTTTCTCTGCTGTGTGCCTCTCTGTAAATTACTTTATTTTTCCCTGTGTTTCACAGAACAGTTAGTAGGATCATAAGTGGTGGCTCTTTGCCTCAGAGATTTGAAAACACTGCTATCAGTTGAGTTGTGGACTGCATTACCTTAGTTGGAGAGTCATGAGTTTCTGCTGCCAGCAGACAGTTACTGTCTTCAGGATGTTCACTTGAGAACATCCCAAAGATAGATGAAAATGCAACCCCCCAAACTGACAATATTAATTTCACAGCTGACCTTTTGAGATGTTTGTTTAAGAATGGTTGGCCCAGCCCACACACTGTACAGAAAAAACTGCATCCATGACTCCCTCTGCCTGAATTGGCAGAGCTTTTGAATGAGCTACAGAGATATGTATTCAAAAGATCTTCTGTACATGCAAACTGATGTCTTTGGCAGCTCCAGCAAAGGCTGGAATAGAGGCCTGAACTGAAAAACTTGCATATACAAGGGGAAATCCAGTTCTACTTTGCTAACACAGATGTAAATCAGGAATATGCCTTTGACAGCCAGTGGTGGTACACTGCACGGGCAGGGAATCAGGGCCAGAACAGAGATCTGGAATACTGCCAAGATGAAGTGATATTAGGTTGATACCTGTTCTGAAATCCTGTAGAAACCATCATCTCCAAGTTTATCAAACCACAACTACAGATGCTTAAATAAAAATGAAAAAACCCCTGTGTGTTTGTGAAATCTGGCCTTTATTTTATATCACTCTCATGACAAAAAGTGTTAGAAAAATGTCTTAAACCACTACTTGGGGATTTCCTCCAAGCACTATGCCAGCTGCTCGCAGCCTCCATTGTGAAATGATGGGCTGCTGGCATAGCCAAAGTACTTTACACTCCAGCAACCACTGGATGCATAGCAGCCCTTTGGGAGTCATTACCAACTGGTGTAATTTAGGGCAGCCCTGAGGCAGCTCTAAGTCACAGTCTCCAGGAACTGGGGGCTATAAAGGTGGCATAACACCTCTCCTCTAGGTCTATAATCTGCAATAACATTTACAATACAGACTGCATCGTATTATTTCCATGTTTAATTAGAGTACAGAATATCAAACATTTTGCTTTAACACTACCCCGTGTGCTGTTACTGGCTCTGTATGTGATTTAATGGGTGATCAATCATTCACATATCAGTGGTGATGTAAACCTGATGTTCATTTGCTCTTTTTCACTTCATGCATGGATCTCATGTAACAAGAAAAGAAATATCTATGAGGAATGTGGTAGTTCTGCATTGCTGTTAAATCTCAGCAAGCCCTCTTAGAATTCAAGAAATAAGGTAGCATCAGTTTACAGACCAGTTTTTCAGTGGCATCATTCCAATTTTGTGCTATTGGCCAGCATGGCTTATGCTTTGCTTTCATAGCCATATATGTGATGCTTGACATGTAAAGTCAGCTGCTGAGTTTTTTTTAAAGAGAGTGTTGTTGATACAGCTGTGAATGAGTCCTTTCTCCTTTCCAAAGAATTATCACTAAATTGCATCAACCAGAGAGAGACCCTCTTCCCTGGATCAGAACTTAACAAAAAGTGCCCTGTGATGATTTTTGTTTCAGTCTCTTCTTACTGCCCATCTGATCTGATGCTGCTGTCAACTTGTATTTCAAATGGGTGTTATTCAGCCATTCATCTTCAGATATCAACAGGAAAATCACCTTCATGAAATCTGAAGGGGTAGACCTCATAAAGGAAAAATTCTGATATTTATTCCAGTTTTAGGCCAGTGAGCTGAATCCAGCTGAGCTCAGGAAGAGATAGGGCCAAGGACAGCCAGGGTTGGTGGTGTCCTGGGCCAGGGGAAGGAAAGACGTAGGAGGTGGGTGCCTTGCGGGGTCATTCTGGGGGAGCAGAGCTGCAGGAGCTGACAGAGTTTGAGTATCTGTGTGCCCAGGGGTTGAGGAGGAGGCTTGGATGGCCCAGGTATGTCAGGCACAGAGGACACACAGATGCCATTCCTCTGTGTGCTGTGCAAGTGCATCCATGCAGCTCTAAAAGATAGCTCCAAATGCTCCTCTCCAGGAGCAAAAGCAGGAAAGCAATCTGAAACCTGCCAGGGAAAAGGGAGTAACTATTTGCCAAGTGATGGCAACACAACTTTGTTGTAATCGCAGTAATAAAGCAGAGCTGACAAGGGATGACTTCTCTGAGGTGCTTTTAACCTTAATAAGAGCTCCATTAATTTTTCATATTATTGATAAAGCAAATTAATACACTTCTCCAAACAAGCAAAACATAAAAAGGCATTGAAACCAAACTGAAATAATTGAATATTATTTGTAGAGAATGCCATTAAAATAATGTAAATCTTCTTTTGTAAATTAACTTCATGCATAACTAGAAATGATTAGCATGCATATATACCAACCTCTGTGTTTGTAATTTTGACACACATCCTAATAGACCCAGGGTGTTTTATTCACTTATACTCTGAAAGTGTTATTCTGTATGAGTGCTCAGGAACTCTGAGAGAGAACTAGTGGGAAGACAGGAAGCTGGTGGAGGTCACTCAGCCTCCCAGGCCATGAGGGAAGATGTCCCTCCCAGGGCAAGGACAAGTGGGAAGACACCAGCCAAATATTAGCTCTGCCACATGACTGGGAACATCTGGGCGCTCCTGAAATCATTGGCAGTACATGTTTTAGTACGAGCACAAATAGTGCTTTTAGACATCTTCAGCATGGGAATTCCTATCCCATGGCAGTGGGGAATTGTCCTAATTTCAGAGAAGGAATAAGGAACCTTTTTAGTGAGTGTTTTGGCAGATGTACAGTCTCCATTACAAAAATCATGATCTTCTTTAGCTTCACTTTGCAAGGGACAGTGTGGAGGAATCATTGCAAACAAATATCATTAAATAAACATATATTTTCTTTGGCCACTTTTCAAGATTGTTCAAGCAGTTATCTAAAATCTATGTTCGGATGATTGGTGGGAGGTTGATAAGAACGTTAAATTTTAGTTAAAATTTTCAGAATTTTACAGTAGATTCTCAAGGAAATGAAATAAAAATATCCCCAGTTTGTGTAACTGCTCTTTCCTGAATCCACAAATATGTTACCTGCTTCCTGAAACAAAGACAAGCAAAAGTCTGATGTTTTATTTCTAACATATCAGTCCCAACAGCCCCCAAAAGAATTGAACATTAACAAAATATTTGATATTAATTACTTAATTAAAATAATTTATTTGGTGTTTTGTACTTAGAACCTTAGGAGTTCATAAATGCCTATCTGAATGATGAGTAGCTAGGGAATACTTGAAAAAGTCACAGGAGAAACCAAGATCCCTTTCACCAATATCTTCTGTTGCTGTGCATACTTCAGGTAGTCACAGCAGATGTGAACCCAGCCTAAGCACAGCCCTGCCATGTGCTGGGGAATTTGGAAAGCACTCTTTATGTACTTGTTTCAAAAGTGGGACTAAAAGGGATTGCTGAAAACCTCTGCCAAGCTCTTGGTGTCTTGAAAACCTGAAAGAATTAAATCATCCCTCATATGTGTTTGTGACAGACTTTGTTTTAGTTCTTGTTCTGGTACCTTATGTAAACAATAATGTTTGTGAGCTGGCAATGGGCGCTTGGGAATAAAAGGATAAACAAACAGGAATATTAAATACTGTAGTTTTTTTAATTTCTGAGATACAGATATAAAGCCTTATTTTAATTAAGCATTTTCTACTTGTGCCTGCATCAGTATTAAAGTTGCAAATTTATCCAAGGCAATTTAGTGTTTGAGCACAGAGATAATAATCCACATTTAGTGAACTTAGCCGGGAGGGTAGGCTCCTGCCTAGAATTATTTACATTCTTTGACCCTTTAGGCTCAACTCTTTATCCAATCAAATTTATCTAGCAGAACTTGTAGCCTGACTTGTTTGTGTCATACACATTTGGCATTAAGGCTGCAGCAGAATTTTGCAAGTATCTGGCATATTCTTGATAGCACATCTGGTGAGTATGGACAATGTTCATTAGAATAGCTTTGCAAACTGATAACAAGCCAAAGCTTTGACAAAAGTACTTATGGTAGATGTCAATCATCTTTCTTTGCCAGTTTAAACATGCACCCTTCCGGGAATAATTTTTATCTATTCTGGCACATAAAACATAATGAACAATATCTTCAGGCTTTGCAAATGAATGTGGGTCCCTGTACTGTGTGTACTGCAAGTGGACCACCAAACAAATGTAACAAAAGGAGGGATGGTATTTATATATTATCAGCAAAAATCTGTGAGAAATACCAGGCAGAGTGAGTAAATCTCTGGCAAGAAAGGACTGTATGAAGGACAAGAGGACTGTGGACATACAGAACAGCCGCAGCAGTCCCTAGCACACTCCTAATGTGAATGGCAGGGCCTGAAATGAGCCCTCCAAGAGGGATGAGACACCTTTCTGATCTGAACTTCTGTTGCACTGGGGGATTACACATGGTATACACTTAATATAGATTCTCCTGCCTTCGTTCCTGTTATTTGCACATAGATTTTTAATTTGTCAGCTTCCTAAACTACATTTCAAGAGTGAATCCGTTTAAATAATGAAGTGGGAAAAACCCCAAAATTCAAAAAGACCTATAAATTTTCAGGAAGTTGCAGAAAAAAAGTACAGACTATTGTTGTCTTTCACATGAACACATTGGGTTTCTTTTAAATATGTACTGGTAGAATATTTCAGATTTGCTGAATACAGTAGGTATTTATGCTTTTATTTTAAATGGGGATTACAAATTATTCGCCTTTTGTCATGCACAATATGCATATTATGGTGTGGATATTGTATTACCAATTCACTGTAACTAAGTACTTTGGCACTTTAAAAAAAGCCATTTTTGACCCAAAAGACCATAATGGAGCCTTTCAAACTTGTTTAAGGCAGCTGCCATGAACTGAAAAAGTCATACAAAACAAGCTGTATGTAGAGCAATTTAATATGTAGAAACGTGCATTTTCAGTAAAATACGATGGCTGGCTCAGATTATTTTAAATTTAGAAAGTACTGGACCTCATTATATTATGATGGTGAGGAAGGCTTCAGATTAGTCCTGTCAATAGCTACTAACTAGCAGGTGAATTTACCAAATTACTTTGCCTCCTTTCTGTGAGGGTGGTACCATATATGCACAATGTGAGCTTTATGGGTGTGTGAAGGCAAACCCTTAGCACTGAGAAACACTAAAAGAACCGGAAAATTCAAACAAAAATGTATTTGAAAGTATTTTTAGTGGTTTAAATAAAAACACATTCTTGTTTTTTTAATGTGGTTTTCAGTATGTTCCATCTTTTTAAATTTAGCCTATTGCGTCAATATTTTATATGTCATCATGGGTGCTGTCCTCTTGTTAATGAAATGATGATTCAAGCCACAAAATTAAAACCATCTGGTTTGTCAAATTCTGAGCTTAAAAACAATTCTGTAGTGTGATTATGGAGAAAATATATGGAACCTTGATAATCTGTTGTTGGTAATTAACTGCTGAGGCTATGGGTTGCCTTCAGTTGTCCCAAACCAGGACCCTGATCCCATCTGGCAAGGCCTGGGGATGTCACCAGCCTCCTATTGCCAATTCAGAAGAAAATAGGACTCTACAGACTCTCTGACATGTTTGCCTGTGGGTGTTGCAGATACCCTGAATATCACTGGACTCTTTTGTGTATCAGTACCTAGAGGTTTATATCTTGAATTTGTAGTATTATTTGTATGACTATGGAGGGAGTGTGTGTGTGTTTGTATGTACTATGGAAGCATTTATGAAGCCCCATAAATGTTCATAAATGTGTATGTGTTGATGATTATATGTGTTAAATAGCTAACTTAAATTTGCTATACAAATTATAATTTTCCCCCTAAAATATTCTTTCCTTATAATTTTATTTTTAGCAAGAGAACTGCAACAGCAAAAGCTCACAGTATTGCCTCTTCCACTAAATAATCATTAGAAGATCTAAACAAAGAATCAAGTGATGGAGCCAAAGCACACTGAAATCAATAGGAGTCTTTTCATTGACTTCAATGGGCTTTGAATCAGCATCCAAGTCCCAACTGTTGCTGAACATATTTACAACCACAACATTTTGTGTGGCACTCTGTGGGCACAATGGTGCAATTTACTTGGGAAAACAAATGGAAACATATTCCCAGATGGTGTGACCAGTACTACAACACATGAAAACTAGGCCTTGTTAATCTCAGTTATATCACTAAAAAACAATCGATTCAGCTGTGCATGTGAGGACATATAGTTAGACAATGTCTGTCCAGGCCAGAAAAGGGCTCATGCTGATGCTTCTGAAAACACTGCCAAAGAAGAAGAGATGTTGTTAGAGTCAGTGTATTCACATATCAGAATTAGAATCAGTATTTTTTTAAGTCTTATTCTCATAAATCATAGTTGCTGCAAAATTTCTAAACAGAGAGAATTGATGTTTGTTGTTTCCAGCACTAATTAATCAGTGATAGTCGCACTGGACTTACACAGAGCATGCTCGTATCAGTATGTCTGATTTCAATTTTAGACACTACTGTGAACTTATTAAGTAATTTACCATTTCATAATATAGCACATCTAAGTAATATACCGAGTGTTTCCAGCTAAAAGCTGTCTGATGCCTGCTGTAGGTAAGCTGGGGGGGTCTTTTCTCATTCCCTACCTCAGATATGTAATACAGTAACAGACATTGCACATTACAGTGACATTCCATTATGTTGCACAGCATCATATATTCTTAGCTCCCGAGGGAAATAATGACCAGTGCAAATTGAAGCTAGCCCGTGGACTTAGCCAATAATTCACTGGATCTTAGCCAGGTACATTCATAGATACATAAGCTGACATCATCATGACTTTAAGTGATTTTTAGTATATTAACCTCCAATTAAATATACATTTTGATCCTGTTGCAGTACTGTAACAAAAATATTTATGTAGCACACATTGCTAAGGAGACTTATTTCAGTGTGTCCCCTTGAAACCTTTAAAGACATTAGCAGCTCTCCAATCATGTTGACTGTCTGGACAATGAATTATTATATCCTCGTCAAATTTTACATATCCTGCTGTTAAAAATATTAGTCACAGGAACTGCTTGATAACAGTGTCGCAGTAAATTTTTTAGTCTGAAATGAACATGGATAACCTGATACACAAAACCATGTCTCGGTGTCTGGCATTCAGTGGTAAAAGCTGAGCACTGAAAGTTTCCTTGGAGCATTGGCAATACCCTGCCAATAGATATACTGTACGTGCCATTTAAACCAGCTGAGTACTGCTTTTCCTCTCCCTCCCTCCAGTTTTTCCATTCCCCAAGGGGCAATCCTTTGGCGAACAACCCATTTAAGTCAAACAGCTATCATGTAAAAGTGAAGATGAGCAACAAAGCACATCCAAGGGAAGCAAGTTAAGATCTAGGCCCTGAGGTTCGAAGGGGGGGCTAAAGAAACCGAGCCAAAGAAATTCTAAAAAGGTACTTTTTTAGCTTAAAAAAATAAGATTAGAAACTGGCTTGTATGAGCCCAACTGTGATTAAAAAAATAAACCTTTTATAGTTAAGACAGAATTTTTTTTCTTTTTGTTCTTTGACTTTTCCTTGCAGAGAAAGAGGCTATCTTCACTTAATCAGAGCAAAGAAAGAGTGGCTGAGGCAGAAGCAGCATTATGTGGGTGAAGGTCAGGCCAATTTTCACCCATGTGATGCTGCTTTATCACTCATGGAACAAAGATTAAGGCCTTTCTTTTCTTTATCCTTTTGTGCTTTCCCCCATTACTTTAACAGATCTGAACAAATCCCAGGCAGTTCATCCAAAAGTTCCTTTTAGCTACATTTAGTTCAGATCCTCTAAATTCCACATAAGACTTCATGCTATACCAACATGAAGAGGATATAAAACCCACATGTGTAGGGAGAAAAATGTTATAGAAAAACACAGAAATCATTGCAGAATATGATGACAGAAAAAACCTTTTCAGCTGCAAGAAACTAGGCACATCCAGGAATCAGAATTATAACTATTTTTATTCCCTTATTTTTAAAAGAATATGTTTTACTGCTACACCAAAAGGCTGCATAAATATTGATGTTTGTTGAAGATGAATTTGACATCATAAACATCTAGTTGAGCTCCAAGGTTCTGAAAAAAGCCCCCACACTAGAAATGCCTGTTCATTGCTGCCTGTGAGTAACTGTAAAAATGTTATATCACAAAAATTAGCTTACATTGCATATGTTTACACATCTTGTCAGTAGCCAGCTTAATCAAACATATTATTCCAGAATTGCATCAACTGCAGAAATAGGTCAGGATGTAATTTTTACACAAAGTACCAGGGGACTGATTGAAAGGGCAGTTGTTGGATTTGACTGTGCTTTTCAGCCCTTTGGTTTTATCCAGATGGGGGAAGCAGCCCTTCCTAGCTCTCTGTTTATCTCTGTTTCAAACAAGCTTCAGGAATGCCTGTTTCATTTATTTAATTTATCAATCTCTTGATGTCTTAAAACAATCAGTACAGTACACTAAGTCAAATACTAGCAAACAGTTACGTAATCATAATGACCAGAAGGTGCATTTATGTCACATGTCCCAGCTACCCATAACATTTACAGTTTTACATACACTGACTCCACAACATTTAACAGATTGAAAGGTATGGAAGATAAAGCAGTTAAACATTTAATAAGTGAGACAGGTGTCCTAATGTGATTCCTAGCATTATGCCAGTGGTGTTTTCAGCCCCGCGGTGATCAGAGTGTGTTTCCAGATTTCAGATTCCCTGTTTCTATGCAATCAGGGTAAATGCTGCTCTTCCCCTAATGTGGTTTTAGGGGAGTGGGAAGAGCCCTGCACAAAGCATCAGCTGAAGCGTGGAACCACTGCAGCTTTTCATAGGAGACACTCAAAAATTTGGCTTATCCTCCTCTACCAAATATTATCAAGTACTAGAGTGTTTCCCAAATTTTGAATAGTCTTTTACTCTTCATGTCTACAGGACTAAAATATTTGCCTTATACTGAAGTCAACAGAAATGTTATCTTTGACTTCAATTAGTCCTCGTTTCGTCCAGTAAGCCCAAGAGAAATATTTCAGAGGTGGGTCCCTTTTACTTTGAGTAATTTTGAGACATGTAAACCACTAATATAGGTGTGAGAAGTCAGTATCTGAAAACTGCTTGGATAGCAAAATATACAAATGTGCTCTTACTGAGGCTGGCAGTAAATAATAATTTATGTTGTTATCCATAAATTTTGTTAAATAATAAATATTGTTTTCCATACATTTCTTAAGAGCATTGTATTCATATTGCTTATACTCGAAAATATCTTTCTATACATTGTCCATATTTCTGATGCAACTCAAAGCGTTCTCATTGTCTTATCAAAACAGAAGATAACAGCAGGTTTTTGGACTCTTTTAAACAGAAAATGCCAGGAAGTTTCTTTCATGAATACTGATAAAAAATTTCTGTTAAAAAAAGCTGCAAGAACCTCCTCTGTACCAGCCTAAATCCCACCTCCATTCTTCAGAAGAGAGCTTTGAAATGTGTTTCCTGTGTCTGTTTTGGTAGGCTTTCATCAGGTGACTATTTAACACTCTTGCTGAGATTCCTTGGCTGGATATTTGTAACAAAGCTTAAATATCTTTCAGCGTAGTTAAATCCAGATGAGAAACAGTATATATTTCTTAATCTCTACAGATTCTGATTTTGAACAGTGTATTTTGTCTCAATGCAAGTGAAGGGCTGAGAGCAGTGACTACGAGCAGTAAGACATGACAAACTCTGGGACTGAGGCTTTGCTGCTCTGAAGATGTTTCTGCACTCAATCCACCCTGTGGATTCTACTGTGAGCTTTTCATCCTCTATTGGAGGAATATAAATTTGAGTAAATGCCATGTGACAGTGCGGCTGCTGTGGAATTTATTCATTTTTCTTGAGTAGGAGATCAATTAGTAATTACTTAAAGGCAGTCCTTATAGGCCATCTAGGTTGGCCCTTAATTAACCAACAAGACATGACAGGCAATGTATTTCTGGGCAATTTAGCACATCTCTTAGGGAGTTTTTAAGGCATGAGGCCGAAGGTCAAGTGACTTTAACCACCTGAGAAGTGCAGAAATCCCTTAGAAATACACTGTCTAGAGTGACTTATTGCTGTTATTAAATGGAATTTGTGAATAAAAATAAGAAAGACTGTCAGCCCCAGGCATGAATAGGGCATTATTAACATGGATATGACATTGTTGACAGCTAATCTAAAGCTCCATTTGTGTCCTGAGCTCTAGACCTATTTCTTTATACGTTATATTAATACAAGGAAGATATGTTACATTCTTCATACACTTTTACCATGGCTGTCCAATGAGACCAAGGGACGTTTTTTTTTTTTTTTTTTTAAATTTGCATTGCACATTTCTTTTTTTTGAGGGCTGAAATACAGCAATTAAATTTTGTATGCCTAACATCCCATTTTTGGACTATATCATAGAAGTCTTTTGAAAGAACAAAATATCCTTCCTAGGATGTAAAATTGCTATTACTGACGTACTCTCCCCTGCCATCCTGAGATCTGCTCTGAATTTGTCTCCTCCCTGGCTCAGCTGCTTCCCCTGTCTCCTGTTTCAGGGCTCAATGTGCCTGATTGTCTGTATATGTCAGTGCGTTCAGGTTGGAGAAGTGCACCAGAAACATTCACATGTAGAGATGAATAAACAGAGTCAATTCTAGCACCCTGTTTTTGTCTTTCTTTTCTTTTTAATTTCTCTTTTTAAATTTCTTCCTCCACAATATGAATGTAAACTTTTAAAAGTGCATGCCTGCTTTCTTAATACCTTGAATTAAACATGTACGGTAACATTGCCAAAGTAGAGCTTGTCTCCTGAAATTTGGAATTGCAGAAAACGGACAAGAAACTGAACATCTGTTGTAAATATTATCTTTCGCCAGACTGCTTGTGTATAGATGTAGACATTTTGGCTTTGCTTGTTTCCATTGGCTTAAGTTGCTCTTGGGTTTTTGATGTGCCTGCTATTGTCCTTAGGCTAAAACTTGTTCTTCCCTTTGTTGGTTCTGTTTGTTGATCTATAGCAACAGCCAGTCCCAAAGACCAGCGTCTTTTCTTGGGAGAAAAAGTGGCAGAGTCACGTCCTAACCTTGCCCTGACCAGCACAGCTCCATCATTTCTATGGGAATTGCTGCACACTTGTGATCTTGCATTGTCAGGGGGCTCGATCTGCCCAGGGGTTTTCCTGCTGCAGCTCTTCAGCCCAGTTGAAGATGTTCTCTTCCCCAAGCACATGACAGGGTAAGGGTGCTGGGATGAGCAGCTTTGCTGACCTCTGCCACACTGCTGCTGCCTTAAGTCTGGTGACTCCAGAAAGTGCTGGATTGTGCCACCAGGAGGTTCTGACACGCAGAGTCTATCTGTTTTCCAGGAGGTATAACAGCTACTTAGCATGTGGTGTCCAGTTCTTCTGCACATTCACAAGTACATCTGACATGTTTTGGAAGTAATGGATTTATTGTGCATACCTCAAATATTTCAAGGGTATGTGAACACATATTTTTGTCTGGGAAATCCTGGGCAGAAATATGGAAGTACTGATGTGGATTCTTTGTTTAGGCTGACAGGAACTAAAGTGGAGTTCTCCATGCATGCAGATAATTTGGGGGAACTGTTGTAGGATTAAAATGCAGAAATATTTTGTGTATTCCCTGAACCAATTCTCACTACAGGGGAATATATCAGTTTGTCTTGGTATTCTTGGTGCAAAGAAAGTTACAACAGGTTTAAGAAATGAGAGAGCTTTATAGGCATACTTTGAAAACATTGTTTTTAACAGCAGTGATCCATAAAGCTGGATTAAATCGTCGCTTTTAAGAGGCTGAGTGCACTGTAGTTTGTGAAAGTTCCATGTACTGCAGTTTGAACCAAGTAACCTGAAATCTAAAAGCAGTCTGTACTAACCTAGTACCACTGCACTAAGAGAAAATTTCTTATAATTGCTAATAGTAAAAAATGATGATATCATCTAGGCACAAGGCTACCCTATTAAGTTTGAGCTGAAAAATCCTTTTTTTTTTCCAAGAAACTTTGAAAACAAATTTTCCTGAAGTTCTGACTGTCCTGAAACTGGTGATTTACTGTAAAACAGCAAGAAACATTACAGCCTTACAAAGCAGATAATTCTGTGTTGTAGGAAAACTGAAATAGCAAAAAAAAAAAAGTGCACATGTTCTGGTAACAATGAAGAAGATATTTTGCTTTTTGTGCACTTGATAAAACAAGTAATAAAACAGTTTAAAAATAAAATAAAAAGGCTTAATTCTAAAGAAACAAAGGAAGGATAATTATTGACTCACACTTGTGGTTTGGATCATGCTGAAGGTGATATTGAGCCGCAAGGAATGACTAATGAATTGTGGTCCACCATCCAAGATTTCCTGGAAAAAAAAGTAAAAAATTAACCCTTATGGCAGCAAAACTACTCCCACAAATGTCTGTACCTAGAGCAACACTTATCATCCCACGTGTTCTAGGACACATAGGAACTGCTGCCATTTATCTAGATTCAGCATTAACTGGCAGTTCTCAACTATTTTAAAAATGATCAAAAGCACGCCAAAAAAAAAAAAAAGAAAAGGGGTGAAGAGAAGAATACACACTTCAGCACTCCTCACATTTTACTGTGCATTGCCTCCCTGCTGTGTGATTTCTCTGTTTTGGCTTCAGTACTGCTGTGGCTGCTATCTGTCCTAATGTAGAGGTTCATAGGTTTGACTGATCCTGTATCCAAACCTGCTTCTGCCCACATTTGATCAACCACACCTGAGACTGAGATGTGTGAGAGCCTTCAGCAGGCACAATGGCTGCTTCATCAAGTGGATGTATCCAAGTAATTTTTATATCCAGATGGTTTCTTTTACGTCTATATGTTTGCTTTATTGGGGCTCACAGGTTCTCCTGAGCACTTGCCCTGCAATCTCAGCTGTTGGCCCTTCCTCCCATGTCTTTTGGCACCAGGTAGAATCAGAACCCAAGCTCAGGTCTGGCAGCTTGGGGACTGCCAACATGGGCAAGCCAGGTGACTTTCTGCTATCATAGTGTTAACATAATACACATGTCCTCATTACAGGGCATTACTCATAGGTGCTTATTTAAAAAAAGTCATAGCATGTGGTTGAAGGATTTTAGATCATGGCACTTGTAGTTAAGCTTAGTTCTTGTTTTTAGCGTGAAATCTAATGTAAATTCGCTCGCTTCATTTGTAAAATCCTCCATTCTTTTTAAAAGTAAAGTACAGAATTTTGGTGGGCTGACCTAATGAAAAAGAAAAGAAAGGAATAAAAGGTAGAGAAACTCATTACAATGAGGAAAGATATTATGGTCATGGGTTGAAAGTGATAAATTAATTAAGAAATGCTATGGAAAACAAAATCAAGAAAAAATATAACAAAAACAATGAGAGGAAGGGAATTATAGAGCAGTGAAGAGCACATTAAAAAATAATAATTGGAGAAATGAAAACAGTGATTATTTTTACTGCATGACAAAAGGAAACCTTTCAATTTGGCCTTGTAAAATTAGACTATCAGTGTAGATATTCAGCATGAATTATTTGCTATGTGTTTCAGTATTGACACATCTACGTCTTATTTTCAATGCATCCAGTCTAGAATCCAAATAATAGAAGAGGCTTTACACACTTTCTTAATCCTGGTTTATGTAACATTTCCTTAGGAAAATCTTACCCTTTTCTGAGAACCAAACCAGAGCTACTTACAAACTTAGAGGTAGGACCAGGTAAAACGTGGGCTAAACACCAACACCCTGTGGAATAAAGAGCAGAAACTCTTGGTGGTGTCTTAATGCAAGGGCTTAATAAAGCACACAGACAGACACACACACACACACACACATATACGTTTTTTATATAATTGATATATATTACTCAAGGTAGTCTTGGCATATCTATCATAGCATAGCAATTTTTCTGTGAAAATAATTCCATTTAAGTAACATTGTGTGTGCTGGTGACTGTAGAAGTTACTTCAATGCTTTCATTACATGCCATAGCTATGTGGTACATCATTGGATACTGTATGTTCCTACAGGAAGGCAAGTGTATGTGACAGTAGTGTGCATGTGAGCACTGTCATGAAGGTTACGGAGGTTGTACAATTGAAATTAAAGGCCACTTATCACATTAATTTCCTTATCCGTTACTTTTTTGAATTAATATTATGGCCACATGGCTAGGTTTGTTTCCTTGCACTGGATTAAGGTGTTAGAGAAAAATCTGTTCGTTACTGTGGGAAGAAAGGAAAAAAAAAAACAACTCACCAATCAAAGACGGTTGTTGCAATGATTTTTTGCTAAATGATGTGAAAGACATAACTCTTTGAACTTGTATTTAGCTACAGAGGGTTTACACAGCTTTTAAAGACTTTTTTTTTTAATAAAACAACTCATGCTTCCCCAGCTTCAACACACACCAATTATTTGTACTAACTCTATTTTTCCTTTAAACACAAGCTATGCTTAGAAAATATTTCCTGTGTCTAAAAATGGCTTGTTAAAAAACAATAAAAATCACTAAAATTAATTGACACTTCTTTTCCTGATCTCTTACAGAGTATAATATCCATATGTACTCTTAACACATTTTTGAAACAATTTTTCACAAAATGGTGTAGTGTTGTATATTAATACCTATGTATTTTGAGGGAACAATTGTTATCAGTAAGGGTGTACATTTTTAAGAGAGCATTTGGGTATCTTGGCCTTTATTTCGTTTTGAATTTCCAAAGACTTTCCATTGAAGTAACATTTACTTTTGAGGTGTGTAATTGGGACTCAGCATGCTCTGTGCAGTAGTCTTTGATGTTCACCAGTGCTGTTAAAGAAATGAGGTAGAACTGGGAGTCTTGTATCTGCTGGGGCAATTCTTAAACCCACAGGATGACTGTCTATTCATTTCTTCTCTTTCTGTATGTATTTATAGCCCTTTTCCTTAGGCTTCCTGAACTGTCATGATACAAGAAGAGTCCCAGTTAGCCAGATAAGAAAGTCAGTTTTTTTCATGGGATTAAAGAAACATAATAAAGCCAGGCAACTAGTTGGTTAAATTCATACTCAGAGGAACTGTGGTGGTTTTGGTTTGGGGGTTTTTGGTTGTTTTTTGGCTTCCCCCCCAACTCCTCTTTGTCTTGTTGCTTAACTCAAAAATATGTGTCTGATGAGATATCGATACCTCGGGGAATAATACCACATTATTTTTTCTGCCTCTAGTGTAATCATTTGTCTCTTTAAATTGACATCAGCTGAGGCCACTAAGACCCTCACACCAAAAAACACTTGTGACCCCCTGCACTGCCTTCAAAGCTTATTTTATATTTCCTGGTCTGCTTGTTTTTGATCTTAGGCATAGTACATATTTTGGGGGCAATTTCACATATTATACCAAACTAGTCATCTCTGTCCTTTCTACTAGCTGAAACAAGCACATTTTGGACAATGTATTTTGCTCAGACTAAGTCTTTCATTAGCATAGGAGAAGAAAGTGATGCAGTCCAGAAGCAGTGGTTTGACGCTGGTTTTCAGCCAGGCTTCTTAGCTCCTGTTTTCAGTCTTAAAGTTCTCTTTTATCTCATACCAAGATTGTCTGCCATAGAACCTGAACTATTCTTCTCCAAGGGAATCATCTGGTTTTGTCTCAGTTATCTTCTGCTCAGGACTACTGTGCATCATAAGCTATCCTGCAAGATCTACATTCTTCCTCTGCAAAACATGTGCTTTTGCTCCTGCATCAAAATCACAGGTCTAGGGCCCCTGAGAGGTATATCTTTTCAGAATATTCAGAAAACCGTGGGTGGGGAACTGCAGATGAAGATCACCTTATCCATCTGTTTTACACCGATGTTCTCACAAGGGATGGAGGCCCAATACAACAGGAATGCAATGGCTATGGAATAGGCTCTGCTTGGCCTTTTCTGCACATCCACGTGGTGTCTCTGAACATGTCTTTGCATCCTTGTTCTTCCCAAGCAGTGAACACATACTCACCACTCTCACAGTCTTCAATAAAGGGGAAGCCCCTCACTCTTCTCTTGGTCATCACAAGGATTGTTTTTCATGGACAAAATTATCCAAGAATCTCTCCATCAGTTTCAGGAAAAGATTAGACAGAATTGGCTCCTGACAGGTAGATCTACTCTCCCTGGTCTACTATACCTTATAATTTATTTTGAATTTTGAAAACATTTATAAATCAATTTATATAGTATTTAGCACAATGTTCTGTGTAACAGTTAGTGTTGTATCAGTTCTGTCATACAGTTTATAATATTTGCCATGGTGCCATACATTTTAGACAAAATAATCTACTGGAATGTACTGGCTGCAGTATGTAGGGACAATTCCTTAGCACATAAAATCTGAAAGGAGTTTCTGTTTTAAAAACTGGCGTTTTAAATAGCCATAACTTTCTAAAATGTTCTGCATTTTTGGTTGTAGGTGTGGCCTGCCCAGCTGAAAGTTTGAACAAAACCAGGTTAGATGCTAGTAGATGAAATATAAATAAAAGCATATTCCTGCATCTTTAAAAAATTAAACTTTTGGTAAAAATAGAAATTCAGCTGATGTGACTTGGGTACGAAAGCTGTGTTTGGAAAGGAAATAGTCTTCACCAAGGGGTGTGAACAGTCTCATTCCAAAGGAAATGGTTTTGATTTGTCTGAGGTTTTTCAAAAATTGCTCAGAACCTGATCTGAAGCCCATTGACGTCAAAGGAAAGATTCACAGTGCCTTCAATGGGCTTAGGATCAAGTGTGATCTGAACATGGGAGATATTTGAGGCCTTGACATCACCACCAGTAATTTAGCCTCTGATTCTTAGAATGTGTTTTGACTTGGCCTCTGGCTTTGGGAAAGTGAGTATAATTACATCTCCAAAAGTAACTGTAGGTATAAATTAGTGATGAATTCTTTTTGTACCTAGATCTAAAGTTTGATTTCAGAATGAAGCCTTGGTGATGATTCTGTTATGCAGACAGCAGGGAATGAGACTTAGGGGTTGTTTCAGGCTCTTATTGGTGCCCTGGGTAATTCTACATTATTAATTTTCGTAGGAACTGCTGGTCCATGAGTCACCTAAGATCTCATTTGGGCAAAAGCTTTGACGAGACAAGGGATGCTGAACTGGGCTTTAAGTTGCTGCATTGTGTAGTTGAAGAGTTTGTTTAGATGAGCCGAAGAGAGAACATTCTCACAGGATGAGTGAAGGATGTTGCACTTCAGATGACTATTTATGAATGTTTGACATAGCTGGGATAAATTGAGATGCTTTCTTCTGATAAAGACATATAAACAAATACTTTTACTGCCTATAATGAGCACTCAATCCCCAGTCTAAAGTTGTGTCAGTGTAAATTAATAAAATTACAGATACACTCTGCTGGACAAATGTGAATAGAAGGGACTGCAGAAGTATCTGTAAATGTTTTTCAGGTGCAGAGTGTAAAAACACTGGAATCTCCACCTGGGATAAAGTTTTGTCTTTAAGTGCAGGAATTTCCAAGGAAAAGAGACTACGTTAACTGGCTGGGAGAGGCCAGACAGACAGGGAAGAGACTGTTGACTGAGATCCAGGATGAATTTTTCCATGCTATAATATAGACTGGGGGTGATAGCCAGCTGTCCTAACTTTGATCAGCCGCTTAGCTGCTCTACTTGACTAGTGAGGCTGAGTGCTGGAATGAGTGAGGCAAGTTGAGAAACCAAGATTTTCTCCACAACAGAAAAATGCATAACATAAGAAAGACATAGAATAAAAAAATCTTCACAATATCCCATTGTGATTACCACTTCTTTTTTTTAATTGGCTGTCTATTTAGCTTCCTTTAAAATCTCTACAGTGCATTGGCACCAACAGTGACCACACTTAACTGGCTGCTGAAAAAAAATATGATAAATTTCTCTTAAACAAAATAAATATTATCCAACTGACCGGAAAGACAAATAAAAAATATTCACTTATTTCCAATAAAGCTTTGAAGTATAACATTTATGTAATTAAATAGTACCTCATTCTAAGACTATTAATGATTTAAGTTATTTGTATTTCTAGTTCTGAACTATGGAATTGAACTTAGGATAAAAAATGTATCTGCTGACTACTACAAATCTAAGCTATGAAAAGTTGCTAAGCATATATTTCTTACATTGTTAGACCTGCCAATCTCATTGTTCAAATAAATACTTATTGCAAAGCTTACTTTTATAACATTTTCTTAATCCTGCCTGCTTATTTTGTTTTACTTTATACAAATGTAAAATCTCTACAAAGGATCCTCATTCTGCACTTTTTCCAGATCAAATATACATAACTAAATGTTGTTTCTTCTATAGCCATAGTGAACAGCTTATGAAACAAACACCTACTGGTAAGAAAAGGACCCTCAAAAGCTGAATTTTAAAGAAAATTCTTTCTATTCTTTGTTTTCATCAGCTCTTAACAATTGACCTGCTTTCTCTTGCAACCAATAATGACAGTGACTTACCAAAAATTTTGCTGCATGATTTAAAAATTTTACTTTTAGATATTCTTTGGTAACAATTTCCTCTAAGTGGATGCAGTCTACAAATCTGTGTTCAGTTGTGGCCTGAGAGTGATACTGTTTTCAGTTTGCATATGAAGATAGTCTAAAGCACTATGTGTAGTCACATTTTGCTGT
The DNA here is from genome assembly GCA_013396875.1 of Vireo altiloquus. Lineage (NCBI taxonomy): Eukaryota > Metazoa > Chordata > Aves > Passeriformes > Vireonidae > Vireo > Vireo altiloquus. The sequence continues at coordinate 758,370 of VZRF01007136.1, forward strand.
AAAACTATGCAGATTTAGGTCACAAGTCCTACTTAAACTAGATCATATAATGTACAGTTGTTCCAGATCCAAGAACCAATTTAAAATTGAAAGTTAATACATTACATTAATAATATCATGCTGCCTATGGGATCATTTGTCGGTGTTACCATAAAAGACTGATTATTTGGTAACTGAGGAGTATTTATTATAGGGGCAATTTGTACTATTATACTATAAATAAGAATGTCTTGGCATTTCTATAATAAATCCTATTTTCAGTGGTCTATTACTTGGTTATAAAAAAATCACCCTGGGCTGAATTAGATCTATTGGATGTACAATAACAATAATATATTACCAAAATGTACATTTAATCCAGTGGGTAATATGGCCTTGAAAAACCCTTAAATGTGTATTAAATTGATCATAGATATTATTTACATAGAGATTGGAATAAATCTTTTGTATACTGTCAATATTCTAAACCAAAGGTCTATAGGTATGACGCTGATCGTATTTGCACAGGAGTAAATCATATCTACAACTACACTGTGTCAAGAGAGCTGCCACAGGGGAAAATGATCCCTGATGAAAAATATGAAGGAGAACAAAATCGGACACTGGATATAGAATTATTCAAAATTAGCTATATAGGATTATTTTAGATAAAATGTGAGAAGCTGTCAAACATCATACATGCTGTCAGACTTTTAAAGGACCTGACACTGAGGAAAAAGAGAAACTGTATCTCGGGAACGACACTTGGCAATTTCTGTTTATCCTTGTCCAGGCTCTATCCAGCCTGAATAGTTACCAGCAACGTAAGGGATGTCAGCACCACCTTTCCCTTGGTACGCAGGAATTGGACACAAGTGCCAGGACTGTCTCTTCCCAGTGCTCCCTGGCTGTGAACCCCAGCAAAGTGGATGAGGGGGTGTGGGAAGGAGAGGGGCCCAGAGAGGTGCTGAGCAACCTGAGCATCCACGCGGGTGGTGCACTGCACGTGCGTTTTACTTACATGCTGTGCTGCACTGGAGGCATTGTGCCTCTCCAAGGTATAATCCCTTCCAGAGTTCTCCTCAGAGCGGTACGGATCCACATCACCCTTTAATTAACACTGCGCCTAGGAGGTACAACTGAGTCTTTAGTATAGCCACAGGCTTTACATAAACCTTAACTTGCAAATTGCGGATAAAAGTACTTAATTCATGTATTAACTGCCTCTTTTTTTTTGTTTTGTTTTTAAAGAAAGACCTTGATTTACACATGGAAGAGAAAATAATTACATGTAACAGATGACACAGCTCTTAAAGAATATTCAATAATAATTAATCTCTAAGAAAAGAAAAAGAAAATTCAATTCATTTCAGAGCTGCAGTCAAAACCCCAACCTCTGAAAGGAAATTTTACTCTGTTCTGTTCTACTCAATTATATCCTATTCTATTATTTTCCAGATTTTACACTACACATATAATTTTAACATTGAAGCATCTTTCCAGAATACTACGTTCAACAATATGATTGCATTCCATCATCTGTTCCATCAACTATATTCCATGAAGTCAATCAGAGCTGTGACATCTCAGTGTCTTGCAGGACTGCCAGGCATCTTTCACAAGTCACTGGATATATTTTTTAACATAGACTTCATCAGAGTTTATTCTCATCATAGAGAAAGTGAATGTTAAGTGAATCTAATCCTGATGTGCATCTACCCCTCTCTCCACCATCTCTCCACATCTCCAGTGCATGTCAGAGCCCTGGGCTTCTGTGTTTTTCCTCCTATCTATCCATTTTTCTTAACTACTCTCTCAGTAGAGTATAGAGAAGCAGAATCAGGATGCTCACAAGACCTAATGCAAAAAAAGTAATCTAGCTTTAAAGAAGTTCCTTGGAGCAGGTGATGATTGCATTGGATAGTCAAACCAAGTTTTCCTTCCTATAACAGCCCACCCAGAAGGCCAGTCATGGTATCAGTCCAAACAGTCATCAGCATCCAGGAAAAACTTCCCTCTGCCTCTCAGGAGGCATCCTCTCTCTGGGTCTATCCGAATCAGCAGTCACACTCTTCCTGCAAAGACCTGTGATGCTCTAAATTACAGATTGTCCCACCCTACTGAAGGGGAGGCTCAAGGTGAACTTGTATCTAATAGGCCTGCAAGTTAATGCGTCATTGCCTGAGGGTAGCCCGTGGTGTTGAATTGGTCATTAATACCTTAGAAACCACAACCAGGCAAACAAGGAATAAATGAGCATAAGAAAAAAGAACAGAAAAATGAGCTATTGAAAGCAGGACTTTCTGAAGTTCATGGGCCACTGATCTGAGGTGTTTTCCATCTCCAGTCCCAAATGACTGGGTAAGATTGTTCATAACCATGAGAGTCACACATTCATTAAAAACTGGGTAGAAAAAATGAAATCAGATTATTTCGCTGATGCCCCTGGCTAGGGAGGCTCCATGTATTTGTGAGGGGAATGTTTTAATCTTCCATCCAAAAAAGAAATGATCTCTCATATCATCCCTGATAATTTAGGGTCTTCTCAGGTTTTTGAATTGTGCTTCTGTATATAGCTGAAAATTGTTTGATAAGCATCACTAAGTGGCCTGGCTCTAAACCAAGCCTGTCATCTAGTGGAGTGCTATGCTATTCCAACTTTAATCTAGATAACTGGCACACATAAAATAAGGAAACACAAATGTGACACAGCTGCATCTAGTCTGGCGGAGCTAAAATGCTTATCAGTGTTTTGAGCCTGTAATACAAGACTACTTACTGATGGGAGAATCCTATGTGCAAGAGAGTGACAATCAGATTGCTTTGATATAATTGGTTCTAAAAATGCTGGAGATTTACAATTTATGATGCCTTCAGTTTAAAGTAACATGGTTCTTGTTATGACTTCAGTGGACATTAAAAATGCTGCAGAACTATGTCCAAACTTCACAAGTTACTGCCCAACATGTGCAGCAAGCCAGGTAGAGAACAGGTTAATGATCACAGCCTAAAGCAAGGCCCCTGACATAACCTTAGAGTGATTTGCTGAGCAGTCCACGTGCCTTTTCTGAGTAATGTATCTGAATGTGCCAGGAAAACACAGTGTATGAATTAAATTTACTAAATGAGAGTTGGTGTAGTAAATTAAATAAATAGTGTGTGATCCAAGTGCTTTTGTCAATAGTGCATTGATTATAATGCCACATACTGTACTAAAAATCTAATAAATACAGAAAGTCAGCTGGATAACTAGAGCATAAGTTAAGTTCTGGCACTTGAGGCAGATATAAGCAACCTTATTTGTGCTCTAGGAGTAAAGAAAAAAAAATATACTTTCACTTACCATACATTTCAAAACAGGAAACAGGTGCTCAGAAAAGAAATAGAGATCTGCTCTGTTAATTTTGGACCTAGAGACAGTATGAGGGAAAATCAGTTCTGGTAGAGAAGAGACAGATGAAGAGAAATGTAAACCAGAAATTCTTTGCTTAACCAAGCTGTACTTTACACCTAAACCTGTTATTAGGTCCATACTATATACTTTGTTTCTCCAGGAGTATCTCTACAAAGGTGTAACATGCTGTTGTGATTAAAATGCTGCTCAAAAAAATCTGAAATAGCTGCCAGATTTAACAGCATGTCACTGGGGTGCTAAAAACCCATGGCTTTGGCACCTTGCTTTGCACCAAACTAAAGAATATTGTGCACAGATGAGTAAATACCTATCCACAGGCTTGCTCTCCTGGGACAGTAGTCATCCATGAAAAGCTGTTAGAGGCTTTCTGAGACTAATGGTCCCACATGGAGGCCATATAACCTCTACAGCTTACACCAGACTGCACAGAACTGCTCAGGCTGGATAGATCAGGTACCACCAGCAGATGAGAAAGAATTTTCTCTGCCTATGCAAATCAAAGCAGCATAATTTACTCAAAATACTAATAGCTGTCACAAAGCTGGGAGCCAGCAAAGACAAAACAAGGCAAAAATATTGAGTGGCTGCTGGCAATGACAGCAGATACCGGAGCTGGAGGTCATCTAACTGGCTTGTTTTTGAAAAAATTGTGACTTTACATAGCAATTCTCCCTGATTTCTCTTGGCTGTTAGGCACTGTCACCAGATATATTCAAAACTGCCATGTTTGGGTTTTTTTTATTGGGTATCCAAGATAGCCTTCATAAAAACTTTATGTTTTCAAACTGCATCAGGATTTTAGGGCTCAGTTGATAAGCATTTGTGACTAATCTGATTTAGGGGAGGATGACATGCAATTAGGCTGATGATCAGCTTGCAGTTTGTGACTGCTAAGTCCCTACAAAGATGGTATTCTCATTTTTATGACCTGATCACACCCCTCCCCAAAAAAATAGTCCAAGAAGCTTCAGGCCCAATTATTCACAAGAGTCTGATCCAGAAAAATAAACATTTGAGAAAGTGTGAAATTTTAAGCATTTGGGTAGTTCTACCAGCCTCAACCTACTCATGTTATGCTGGATCAGTCTCAGACTAGAGCAAGATATCTGTGAGAATGTAACTACCCAGTATTCTGCATATACCCCTCCAGTTGAGTTGTGCAATGATTTCTTTTGCACTGGAGTGTAGTGAGTTGAGCATCTGTTTGGAAGCTTGGATACTAGTGTAGAAGAGAGGTATTTTCCCTTAATTAGATATATGTAGTCAATAGATGTTGGATGTTTCTAAAGGTAAAGCATTATTCCTCTATAGTATGTATGTTTGCCCGGAAAAGATACATTCCCTCTCTCTGGAATGAGAGACAGGGCACAGAGTTTGGTGAATGCATCTCTTTGCACGCACTAAGACATCAATGTATTTTATGTTTAAACTAAGTACATGTTGTAAAACACAGAGCAAAAACTGATTACTTGCAAGGATGGGTAACAGTATGTGGCTAAAGTTTAGGCAAGCACATAATTGTGTAATGAAATCACTTAAATGCATTGGTAAATTCATTTTCCTTTCACCCTTGGAAAAACTGATCTGCACGGGAAGAACTGGAATTTTATGCTGAGGTTTTAACTTCTGTTCCCTCAGCCTTCTCACATACCCTCTCGCCCTTTCTGCTGGGCCTACAGCTTTTACATGTCTCTCCATGACTCTCTTCCTTTTGTCTGCCTTCTCAATGGCTCCAGAGTCCTAAAGAAATGTTCGGCTTTGAAGACTGGCCTAAAAAAATGGTAATTTTCCAGACAAAGGCCAGGTGTTACTTCCAATTCATTCAGTATGCATCCCTATTATCCCGCAGGTCAGCTCCTGCTGAGCGCGCTCCATGGGTGTTCTGACTGCGTCAGGCCTGTGAGATTTGCCCCGTGTGACTGAACTGCAAGATGGAACTTTCATATCTCTTATTTTAGCAGCAGTCAATTTTCTAAACTTTCTTAATAGCAAGCTGGAAGGTGATTTCTGTGTCACAGCCTCACAGCTTTCTCACGCCAGCCAGAGGAGGAGACGTAGTGTCCATCATCAGAAGATGGTGGGATGTGAGAGCTGTGGCCAGCAGGGACAGGGTGACCATCAGCCAGCTCCCACCGAGGCTGTGCCATTGCAGGGGACATGGATTTTGGCTCGTTTTGCCTTTCCCTGCTCTCCTTGGAGAGGCAATATCGTTCCCCTCACAAGCAGTTCAGTAGGAGGAGATGTGGGCCAGGCAGTGCAGAGCAGACTTCCCCAGCCACACCAGGGCTGCACAGGATCCTCTGGATCAGAGCTCAATGGAGCCTTGGCACTGCTCGCACAGGCCTTGGGTCACTCGCCAGGATTCCATAACTCCTTCTGCAGGCACCAGCATCTCTGCGGATATCTCTTCCTAGCAAGGTCAGCCATTTCAAGCAAACAAAGGGTTTGGATCATTGTTTACTCTCAGGACAGATTATTTTTTTCTCTATCTCCACAGCCAGGGTTAGATGAGAAGAAGAAACAACCCACCCTTTGTCAAGATACTGTGTCCAAATCAGACTAACACATTTGGTTTCTGCGAGAAAACAAAGTCAAGTTTCAGTTTCTAAATAAACCATTTATGGAGTCATCACTCTGGAATTTTGCCTTTCTTTCCTGTGTCTTCTTTCAGATGGAGAGAAGAATCATTTTAGATAAGTAATGCTATCTGCAGCTACTTATCTCCAGTTAAATCCAAATTTCTTTTAAAGAAATGCTAAATGCTGCTGAAATTCCCAAAAGTTAGAAAGTGAGATGTCATTCAAAACCTGCCTTTTGCATTCTCATTGCCTAATATTCAGCCATTCATGAGAATTGCCCCTACATTTTATTACAGGAAAACTTTCATCAGATTCAGTGATGACTAGATTAGGCTTAGGATATTTCACTGTATTTTCTTAGTCAAATAAAATGTCTTGTTACACAGTGGATTAAATTAAACCACCATGTCATTATGGGACCACTAGAATACTTGATTTTACTAGTTTTATATTTCCTAACCAAAATTTCTACAATAATTGTGTGTTAATAATTTCTTATTTTTGAGTGAGTTTATTCGTCATCTTCCTTATATGTTTTTATTATGTGCTTTTATTACACAGACACAGCAAGATGCATACCATACCATCTAAATATTGAGTACAAAAAGAAGGAAAAAGAGAAAAAAAGATATTTAAACAAGATTGAGACACCATAAATAATTGGCTCATTGCATTAGAAAGGAAAAAAAAGAAAAAAAAATTCTGCAAGGCACCCTAAACCAGCTGTGTTATGGGGAGGATCTGGGCAAGGTAACAAAGGTGGTGGAGAAGTATGAAGAGTGGCAAGGAGAGCTCTGTGCTTACACAGACTCTGTGAGAGGAACAGTGACTCTCAGCAATTAAACAGAAGCAAAGGGTTATGATTAAGCACGAACCCAAAAAAACCATGTTTGGAGTGGGAGGCAGATGACTTGAATGCATCTACTCACGGTTTTTGCTGAAGAGAGTGGGAGGAGATCATCAGCTAAGCCCAGATGGCAAACCACAGTTTCACCTCAATGTAATGAAAGACTCATTGGAATGTGGATCCTTAAGTGTGTCTTCAGATTTCATTACAGCCATGGAAGCTGGCAGGTGCCTCTGCAGGAAAGTGTTTAGCAGAAGAGAAATGGACTTAATCATGGGCTTGGATGCTCCTCTGTGTTTCTAGTTGATAGTGCTGAAAATGAAAGTGATGTGAGGCCTGTAGTTACAAGGTTTCTTAACATCTAAACATTATTTCACAACTTCTTTTTTCTCTGTCCAGGGTGAGTTTTTATAGTTTAGCCTTTAATCTTGTGAAGCAGAAATTTAACGTGTCAGTGTTGACAGACTGTTAACTATAGCAGCAAGGATGAAGCTTCTATAATATTAACCTTTCAAAAAATAAAACTGCAATAATGATGTTGTTTCCATTAGACCTTTCAGATCACTTACAAATTATCTGGAACTCCTACTGTTTATTTGTTTTTACTTTAGATTGTTGCCCCAAGCACTTAAATAATTGTAATAAAATAATAATAGAATTAAGATTAGATAAATTAAGTGGAAATGAAACTGAATACATTTTCCATGACAGCTGGCAAGTCCCATTCTGTGACTGCTCAGGAACAGAACTGGAATTTTTATGACAGTAGACAATAAGGCGATCGTGTTCAGGATGTAACCCAATGCTCAAGAGGAGCAGTGTGCAAGTGACACATCAACAAAAACAAACTTGTTTCATTTATGTACTATTAATTACCATAACTTACATAATCATGGACATCTGTTCTCCCTTTCTCATACATGTACCTATGCACAGATAATTACCACTATCTACTGGTCAGAAGAGCAAGTAGCATAATATAGAGATAAATAGATTACATTAATTTTATATGATTTTAAATAGATTTTTATATATATATCTATATATAAAGATAAGACCATCTCTATCTTATTTATTCCTGCATCAATTTGCAAGCAAATTTTAGTTCTTAAACTTCATATTGAAGCTGTAACAACTTGTTTCATGTAATAACTTGCATATTTGGAAGTTATTATAGAGAAAAAAAATTATATATACTTGGAAGAGTACTATAGAGAAAAAAAAGTGCAAATAATTTCTAACCAATCAAAAACTAAGTATCACATTATCAGTTTAGTATTTTTTTTGTCATGATTGTTCCAAAACACTGTTTCAAAAGATCAAAAGTTGTTTTTTTTTAACCAGACTGTAAAGGTTCATCAGCTTTAAAATAGTTGTTTCTTCCAAGAGAAATAGCCACTGTTTTATCACGTTATTCAGATAAAAGAGAAAAGCAACTGATGCACAAATGACAGTCCTTAGGAAACAGGCTTTTTTCCCACATTGAGTCTCAAGTACTTAACAGTGATATTTGTTCCATGAAATATTCTATGATTGTCCCTTTTCAATAACTGTACTTTTGGAACTTTACGAAAACAGCCAAGAAAGCTATTTTCCTTAAATGTCACGTCATAGAATCATAGAATGGTTTACATTGGGAGAGTCCTTAAAGTTCCAACCCCCTGCCATGGACAGGGACACTGTTTATTTTTGTGCCTAAAGTTTTACAGCCACATATCTTGTATATCCAAATTAAGGGCTAGTCAAGAGCACGGCTCTGTTCAAAGTGACATTTTATAACAAAGAAGTGGAAATACCCACATATATAAGGTTAATAAACGTACTTTATATTGATAATGTTGATATCTCAATAATAATATTGATATCTCAATACTGTGAGATTGGTAAAAGCAAAAATTTACTTTAAAATACATTTTTAAAAGCTATGAGACCTTTAAAGGATTCTGATATTTAATGGATTTTATTAACTTTTATAAATTTTTTAATTAATATGAAATTGTACGTATTAATATTTTAAATTTAGTCTTATCTAGTCAATAGTAAATTTCATCTTACCTAGTCAATTTACTTACATTTCTGTTAACTGCTCTTGGATGACAAGTCAAAAAATGGTTATGATATTTTTCTACAAGTGTCCTGGAAAACACATCCTGAATAACTGGAACTGGGGAGACCAAGATGGTGAGGAAAGCTTGCCTTTTTGAAAGTAAAAGAAACTGTTCGTGTACTGACAAATGCTTATTGGGAACAAGAGCAAGACCTTAAAATTCTTGCATCTGTTGACCATTTAGTCTTTTGTTCTGTGAACAACACCATGTAGCACTGTACATCACAAAAGAATAAAGAAATAAATTTGTACTGTGCAGCAGTATGAGAACTCACTGGACATTTCTTTCCTATTATCCAGTTGAGCAGAAGATTAGTCTGTGTGCTGAGTCCCGAGGATTTAGATAACTTCCACTGTTATTTTTCTTTGCAATATGTATCTGTTTTCAGTCTCTAGTGTAATAATTCAATAATGTATTCGTTTCAATCCTGTGAAACTATTTACATACCATGCATCTGTTATATTTCTTTGGAGAGAAGAAAACTCAAAGGACCACCAGTCAGAAAGTCAAGTCACCAGTCCATGGTCCCACCGGGCCTGTGGAATTAAGGGATGAAATCTCTGCTGTTGTGCAATGGTCCATGAGGAGGCTGATGACAACAGGGAAGGAGAGAAAGATGGGAAATAATTATTTACTCTATCACTTTTTGACTTCTGAGGAACTTCTCCACTGTTTTAGACCAGTAAATTTTTGCTCTGCTTTCACACCTTCACATCAAGAGTTTGATATACCCTGGAAACAGATGGAAGACAATATTTGAGGTGATCCTGTGGTTTCTAAAAGCTAAAGGGGATGAACTGAGATTGATATATAGATATAGCTATAGATATGGATAAGTCAAGCAAGGGAGGCCAAATTTGATTTGTACTAATCCATGTCCCCATGTTGGGGTCGGGGGAGCAGAGGGGTTTATTTTTATGTCTGAGTTGTCTTGCCCACTACTGCAAAAAAAAAAAAATCTGAAGTTAATTTACTGTGCCATGAAGCTTCCCTCCTCCTCCTAGCTGTAAGTGTGCTAAAATGAGGTCTGGTAGAACAAGGAAGAAGCTGTGACTGGATATGACTGGCCTCTTTGACCTGGTTAAAACTAATGTTCTGATATATCCTGTATGCTGCCCACTTTGCACCCATTAAAATCCAGACTGACTCCAGGGAAATCAATGTCATTTTAGGGTGACAGAAACAGATTTTCTTTTTTTTTTCCTAATAAAACTTGTGGCAAGTAACATTGGTACTAATGGTGTAATCTCATTCCTTTAAAAAAATGCCTCCTATGAACATTTTTTTCTGAATAAAAATGTTTTATCTTTTCCTTAAAAATTGCTGTATTTGAAAGAACATTTTTTTCCCCTAGCACCTGCTTAATCTTTTGTTCCACAGATAATTTCTCATTACCCAGGTGTCCTCTTATGGACCCACAGAAAGATTGGGCCTAGTTTAAGTGTGAAATAATCCTGTTGCTTCTATCTGAGAATGAATGAGCCCAGGATTAGATCAGATAAAACACACTTGAGATAAAGTGCACAAGGTGGATTATATGAGAAAAGAGGATTTAGTGAAGAACATATCCACAACTTTTTGTTAACATAGAGAATGGTAGCTTTTGTAAGCAACATTTATGGAAACTCAACTGGAGGTTTAAAAGCTATGTCTTTTGTTGTACATTTCTCTGCATATATTTGCTTTGTAGCTGGTAGCTTTAACTTTGGAAGCCATGCTGGGCCTTGACTCATGCTCATTTTGCTTAATGAAAAGCTAAGGATGTACTTTTACTCATAGATTCTTGTTTTGTTTTCTTTGAAGTTTATTAAGCTATCCAGTAAGATGGGAGGTTCATTAGGTTGTTATTATCACGGCCGCAAATTAAGCATCTGTTCCCTGGGGAGTTATAACCTTCAAGTGGGTGTCAGAGCCATACTTATTACAATATTTACTTAATTACCAAGTTAGTGCTCTTGTCATATAAAATACAAACATGGACTCTGCTGTCCACATTAGCCATATACTCTCCACCTGCTGCATTTTTAAGATACATTCATTTCATTTAAGTGCTCTTTTAAAACATGTACCAAATCTTTTGGTAAACAATATTGGAAAAGATAAACCAAGAATGGTGAAGCACAATCGTGAGTTTAAGGTATCATCAAGAATATTCAGAAATGCTAAGGTATCTGACATTACAATTGACTTTCATTTCACATCTTGAGACAAATATAGTTTCCAGTACCAACAGATGCATCAAAACATTGGCAAATCATCATTTGCCAAAGCACCTCAAAAGTCAGCATCTAGATGTGTTTTGTCAAGTAGCTGGTTGGACATTATTGGGTGTGAGAGCACCACTCTGTAATAAAATCAGGCTTTACAAGGCTGGAGCACATATCTTTTATGAAAACTCTGGGAAGTTCACCTAAGAGGCAACTTGGCACCACAAATATCTGAAAGTCATTCTTCATCATAATTTTGTGTCTTTTTTCCCCTCCTCATCAGTGCTTTAATTAACTAATGTTGTAAATTACAGAGTTACCAGATTTTCCCTGTCTAATTTTCTGACTATGTCAAGCCATATCAGCCTGAAAACATTATTCCCTCTTTTCAGACATGACTTTTGTGAACAGATATGACTCTTGGGAGCATGTCAACACCACAAAACAATGTCCTTGTTTGGAAAATTCATGTCCATTTTTACTTCAGAAATTGCATTTGGACTTTATAGGGTTTCTTTGTTTTTAATCTGACAAACTCATCGTCTTGCCATCTACCATATAACCAATACTAAAAGATCTGCATATTATTAATATCTAACACAAGTAACTGTCAGTCTATTAATATACTCTTTGACATGGTCCATTCTCAAAGTCCTTTCCTTTTTAAAGAAACCTTGTAATTATTTAACTGTGATGAATCTTTTTTTCTGGATATGTTTGTGTCTACACCAGCTATAGGAGGAATGTAGGCTTCTAAATCCAGGTCCCTTCAAATCATGGCATGGAAACAACTTTCATTGTTTCTGTAAATTCTAGTTAGTATAAGCCCACTCCTTAAATGAAGGTTTGTAAAATCCCCAATTTTAAAGAAATAATGGTTACATCCAAGACTCAAGTCTTTCCTGGTTCTTCCATAAGAAAGAAAGGCCACCTTAACTAAGAAGTCACCTACCAATGAACATGAATTCTGAAATAGAAAATATTCCTGGCTTGCTTTGAAATTTTCAGCAGACGTGTTAAACATTTCAGCTCAATAGAAAAGTGATTTTCCAGCCCAAGTACTTCAAGAAAACTCTCAATTGTTTTGTGGTAGTTCCATATAAACCATTTTCAAGTAAAATACTGAGACTTTGAGGTCCAGTATAAATGAAAGATTAAAAACTTGTAGTGTCTCTCTTTAGTAGAAAATATCATAGAAATAAATCTTTTCCTAGGAAACTCTGTATACTAAATACAAACTCAAATGCTAAAGTGTTTGCTGTGAATTTCAGTAAGTTTATACCAATTAGCAAAGAATTTTGAAAGCTTTTCCTAAAAAAATATAAAAAGCAATATCAATGCCTGAAAATATGATAATATATCAACATTTTGGTGGCCACTGAATCTCAAGTATTATAGGTGAGTGTAAAATTCAAGCTATCATCCAACAAAATGCCAGCCCAGCCTTCACATGGCTTAACTTTGCTCTTTTTTATTTAATTTGACTTTTTAAAAACTCCTAGCTCATACCCTTTGCAAAGATTGACTTAATTGGTTTTTCATTCAGTTCTGTTAAAAAAGATCACAAAATATTTTTAAAAAGTCTTGCAAAGCATTAAAAAATTTGTTAATAATTTGATTCTTTTTTGCAAGGATGAAATAATTTCAAAATTTAACTAAACTGATTAGTTTCCATCTTGTCATCTAACAATAATTAAAATGAGAAAACCCAACAACATCAGTTATAACTTCAACCATCAGGGACTCCTTTACAATTCTGCAGAGGGCAGACATGACTAAAGTTATTTATAGTTATATAAATGTCAACAGAATATGTCTCTTTGAAGTGCCTGTAGTTTCTCAAATGTACTCAAATACTTAAAAAATAGAACAACATTTTACATAATCCGTAATAATTATGGTAAAATAATAATGAGAATATTCTCTGGTGAATTTGATTCTACATTTTCTTAAAAACAGATTTGTGATTAAAAATAATCCTCTGTAGTTCTATCCACAGAACTGTTTAAGCTTTTTTATCACTGTTAATGAAAATATGGTTATACCTTCTATGAAAAGTATATTTCTCAATATGATGTGCTGTAAACAACATGTCTTTAGGCTATTTTTGACCTTTAACCAATGGGAAAGGTCTGTCTAGTTGATCTCATCTAACTACACAGCAGGTACAAGGAATTAAACCAATTTAGGTTGAGTCCTGGTACAATATCAAGTATCAGACAATGTTTTCCAAAAGGAAATACTTAACAAGTTTGTAATCCACTATTATATTTATCTAATGAAAGAGGTAAAAGGAAAAAAAAATCGAGCGTGTTCAACAGTATGGAATCCCAAGTAAAAATCTATGATATCATTGTTGTTTGTAAAAGTTGGCAAAGAAGGTTGTTACGAGCAAATTAAAAGTAAACAATCTCCTCTGTATCTACACTCTGTTAGATTTCTTGTAAGGTCATACAAAAAAAGCAAAACATTAAATATGTGGCTCCAACAGCTTTAAGGTATTTGCCAGACTTTCAAACTGAGCTGTGTTTTTCAGTGAGAGAGCACAGAACATAAGAGCTTAATAGTAAAGATTTTTTTTTAAAACAAAATGTTTTTTTTTTACACTGTTTAATTCCTTTACAGCACATACATTATCTAAGGGGAGATCATTGCTTTTGGTAACTATACAGGCCCCAAAGTTACAATTCTGGCTCTACTTTGCTGAAATGGAGCCTGACCTCTCTCCAAGGATTGTGAAACTTGGAATAAACACATTACTTTGTTAGCAAGCTGGAAAACCAACAAAATTATTCAGGAATATATGGTGTCATCATTTGAGGAACCTGTGTTCCAGAGGTTTTGTGAGAATAAGCCAGTTATTTGCCCTAAATCCTTGCAAAAACTACTCTGCTAGAAATTGTCAGAAACAAAGGGACAGTCCACAGGGGATGTGATCCAAAGGGACCATCAACTTCCAGTGAGCAAAGCTAGTCTACAGGCATATTCAACTGAAATTCTTTAGAAAGGTGCAAGACCAAATTCTTTAAAATGGGCAATTAAGGATGAAAATTTTCGGACACTTTAGATCCTCTTCCTGGTGTGATGTGGGACAACCATGACCCCATACATACCCAGGTCTAATCAAATGACCAAAAATGAAATAGAGCGTAAATTTTGCATATTTTTGAACAATTTTGCTCATCAAAAATAACTTCTGATTTTTTTCCCTGTTGCCTCTAACCATTTTCTTCTTTGGATGTTTTTCTTGGATAAGAATGGCCTTAGGCAGCCTAAACATTTGTTTGAAACTTTTTTTTTAAGGAGATACCTTATAGTGTCATTATTTATTGGTGTATATCCTTATAGAATATTTAAATGTTTAAAACTGGAAATGGAGCATAATGCAAGGCACTATAGAGCAGATGCTAAGCTTGAAGTGCTCTTAGGAATACATATACCACATTTTAATTTCAACTCCTATTATTATACTAACTAGTCACAAAATGGCTTCCTATTTATGCAATATGTTATCTCTAATGTCACTTAAATTGAATAGATGAGTGCCTTCTAATAATGTATGTTTACTTCATGAACTTGTGGGCAATTACATTGTAATTATGTCTTTTGTAGGTCCTTTTTTGCTGACACATAGTGCACCAGTGCATTTTAAGTGTAATTGCAGTTCTCCCTACCATTTAGGAAAGCTGAACATTGTTAAAGGTTTGTAAATTACCTACACTTAGACCATAGGCAAGTAGGCAAATTAAATGTCAGTGTCAGTAATACTACAATGTAAATTGGTGCCCAGCATAGTCCAAGGTAGGGGCATTTTTACAGAATAATGTTTACATAGCACCTCAAATACAACAGAAAACACTGATACTCCTAAACTTGTGAAAGTACATAATTTTTATACCTGAAAAAAGACATAGAGCATACAGTTTGCATAGCTATCAACTATCAAAAGAAGCAAATATGTATTTACACACTCATATTTTGTTCAACTGGGCTATACAGTCATCTTACAGAAGAGAAAGGTATGCCCAAATGCTAGTGTGTCAGAATGCCATTCTTCTTCCCTTCAGGAATAGTGTGTCACCAGAGAAGCCAGAAAATACATTCCAAGCAGCCTGTAAAGCTCTGGAGAGAAGGAGGGAGGAAGGGAAGAGGAGAGGGAGACTCTCCTTGCAGTGAAAACTGGATCTTTCCTGCTCCATTCTCACTAGACCTTGAACTCACCAGAAGGAAGCAACCAACCTCATTGACCATGCATGTTCCTCCTTTTTTCCTTAGGGTAAAGGTTATGCAGGAACATGGGGCAGTGTGTCCTCCTCACACTTTTAGCTTCTCAACAAATCCATGCAGTAGATCCCCAGGTGAACTCAAGTTTGGAACCCCATAGTTGATCGTGGTCCTTGCAGAAAGAGGAAACTTAAAAGCCAAGGAAAAAGAGGAATCCTTTATCCTTCTTATTCCTGATGAGCAGTGAGCTGAATCTCCCAGGTGACCTGAAGACCAGAGGTTGAAAAAAACCCATCTCTTGTCGGTGGCACGAGGTCTTGTGTCTTCTATAGCTGGGTCTCCAGGACTGTTTGAAAGGGGCTTAGAATTACAAAATCAGGTTAATACATTTTCAGTCTGATTCTTTAAACCTGTTGTCTATGTGCTGTATTACTATTCACGTCAACATCTGGATCACAAGGTTGCATTCACTTTCATTTTTTAACCACTTTGTGGGTAAAACATAAATTTCAAAGCAGAGAATATTTTTATTTGCCTGACTTTTTCAATGCTCCTGAGTCATAGTTACAAAAGTACAACTTTTTTTACTACAGACTTGATATATTGGTGTTTTTCTCAAGAAGCAAAACTTGGAGGGTTGATGTTGTTTTTACTATAGGAATTTAAACTATCATTTGCATGGACATGTCACTACAGAATTTTTTTTAAAGTAGATTTATGTCGCCCTATGGGGCTTAAGGGGATAGTGATTATTATACACTGAGAAATGTGCATTTAGCTTACAAAACCAATGTCCCACAGAGGTGACCACTCTAGAAAGACCAGCAACATCACTTAAGTAAATTAAATTTGAAGTACTGTCCTGTCACTTCATGCCTCTAGGCCAATCACTCACTGATGGAGACATCCTGGTTTTGGATTAAACCAGCTCAACCATGCAAACTGTAGCCACTGCATGGGAATGAGCATCTGGGATTGACAGATCACAGATCATGGCAATAGAGGCCACAAGTCCAATGACATAATTTTTATTTAGAGCAAAATCCTAGTGGCATTTTGGTAGAATTCAATCTTCAGTAAATATTTATCAGAATAAACCCAGGGGGATGAACGCTGATCTCATTTGCCTTCCTTGCAACTTGGAAGTAGCAATGGAATTATACTGGTGCAAATCAGAATAATTTCCTATGGCCAAATCAGAATAATTTAATTATTTAATTAATTATATTAATCAGAATAAAATAATTATGGCTGAATACAAAAATTGGTATGATAAAATGAAAACAATCACATTGCCAGGCCCAGCACACATAGGCATAGTCAGCTCTCAAATTTTGTCTATTCAGAGATTCCAGGGGTTTAGAACTCTTCTTTCTGTTGGTGTTTCTAACTAAAAGTGAGGAGTGCAAAATACACAATATGAAAGAAGTCCATTAAGTGGCTGGTGGTCATCTCTCCATGACTGGTGAGAAGGAGTGAGGCTTTCAGAACACTGGCACAGCATGGACACAGAGATGTTAATTTTACCAGGCTTTGCAAGGGACAGCATGGAAAAGGCATGACACCCAGTTGAGTGACTGTACGGCTCTTCTCTTCTTTTTGGTTTTCTAAATGCATGAAAATCAGCAGGACACTGCTTAAATTGAAGGCTCCTTACTATAGCCTTACTAGGAGCTTTTTTGTGACCAGCTCAGATGGTTCCATCTGCTCTAGCCCCGTCTCTAGTAACTTCTGTTTGATTGGGATCTACCAACTTGTGCTATAATTTAAACAAGTCAATTAGTAGTAGTTTGAAGTCTGACATTTTGCACAGGCACGATAGTAATCTCATGTTCACAAGCCTCCCTGTACTTCTACACCAGTTTTGTTTTTACCTTTTTACATTAAACACAAAAATATTTTCAGTAAACATCAGCGCTAAATGCTCTTCTATTTAAATGGACATAAATTATTCAACTACCACAATTATTGCAAAAATGTAACTTTTAATTTGGGGAGAAAAAACCCTTAATTGCTATATTCACTAACTATTCTTCCAGACTCACAATGGACTTAGAAGAGAACAGCAAAGAACTGAAGAATCTTGTTGCCAAACACAGTCCTTAAATTACCAGCTTGTCTATGGAGCTTTTTACTTTAATGCACTTAGGGGGAATAGCTCATCACTAATGATTTGGAAACACAGACCACATAAATCCTCAACTCAAAGTTGAGCAGTAACCCGAGTCTTAACACACAAGTTATGTCTCCTTCCTCTAACACATATACAGATTTAAAAAAAAAAAATATTAATAATACCAAAATACCATGTCAAGTGCGATGGTTTCCCTACAAGCTCTATCACCTGTTTATCTCTCACCCTCAGTACTAACACTAAATTGGGCCTCATGAATTATTCATGAGGGGCCCTTTAATGGGATCATTTTTCCTGGCTAGCACTGACACTAATGCTAAGAAAAATCTCTTGACATTAATCTTGGGTTGAAGAAAGCCCCAAATACCTAGTTTTCTTCTGAATGTTCCCTTTCCTCCTATTTAACGCATTGCAGAAACCAGTCGTTCTACATCTCTGTTATGCATGAATGTGGGCATGGGAGGGTAGAAGGGACGATACAAGGTCGGAGAGGGAATTCATAGCATTATGATTTTCACATTGAGAACTCTGGGGTCTGGTCCAGCTCACATTAAATTTAAATGAAAGTTTCCTTTTTTTTTTTTTTTTTTTTGGTAGATGCAAATTCTCTCTGAAGGAAATGGGAATATCTGTTGAAAAAGATAAGCAAACTATGAATCTCTAACTGCATTATTTATCTAAACTATCTAGAATTGATTAAAGACCTTTTTTCCACACTAGTTTATAGCTTTTCTGATGACGAAGTGATTTAGGGTGTTTTTCAGGGCTGATTACAAGAGTAATGGGCTCTGGCCTTGCAATTGCAAATATGACTGTTGTCAGAGCCATAAAAAGTCAAAAGTTTTGGCACATCCTAAAGACAGAGTTGTTTTTAGTTTATGCACTAAGAAGACTCTTGCAAAATATTATATAAATTACAATCCCTCCCCTGAAGAAAAATCTCTTTAAATGTCCTAGAGAACAGTGAATTGCAGTCTAAAATGTAGCTTGTTGGCAAGTGCTGTATAATAGGAATCCCTTCAGACACACACTTTGGTCATAGTGATAAAACTACTGACTTGCCTCATTTTTCTAAACCAAAATACTTAAAAAACAATATATTTAATTTTTTTTCAGTTGTAGCTTTCTGACATCTATAATGGTTTTGTGTCTAAATCTGACAACATTTGTAACAAACTGAAGTGACTGTTACTGCTGGAATGTCCTGGAGGCTTTTTCTGTCGGAGGAGATGACAGTAACTTTTCCCATGCAGATTAAGCTGGTGTTTACAGATTTGCCCTGGGTGTGCATTTTTATCCAGCTGTGATCAAGTAACACTGCCTGATGAGTGCCAGACAGATCTCCTGATACGAAGGGCTTACATGCCCATCACTTCTGCACAGAACATGGTTCTAATCTGGACACCACAGCAAAGTTCAGTTATTGTTTGATTTTTATTTTCCCTTCATTTGTACACTAAGGCAGAATACTCAAATGAGAATGCAAAAAGCTTCACCATTTGCAAATCTTCTTGCCATTTGACAGAAACTAGCATTATGTGGATTTAAATTTTTTTTTTCAGTCTTTCATTTCCCTACACTGAGTTCTAACAGGATTTAAAAACACTTAGAAGTGGAATGGGTGGTTTAACTATCAAGAGTTTAGGATTTCCTTAATTCTTTTTTCTTTTTTTTTCCTCAATGAATGTGTTTCTTTTGCATGTTGTAATAATCTGAAATATGGCAAAATATAGGCTAAATAAATTTTTTCTATCGATGAAAGTGTGAGGTCAAGAGGTTGTTTGCCTTTGTGGGACCCAAAGCTATACACACATTATAGTGTGGTACTTTGAAAGTAGCAGTGAACTACTACTGAAGAACTCCTACTGAAGCTGGAAGAAGTTCTGTTTCCTAATATCTGATTTTCTGTTTGGAACCTCTAATACATGAAAGAATAAGAGAAAAACCTATGCCATCCTTTGAATTTGAACTTAAAACATATTTCTAAACATTACCCATATTAACATTGCCTAAAGTACTAGCGAGTTATTTCACATCTGTTGTGTGGTTTGAAGCTGTTGCTAAAAATATGGCTATGCCAAAGTAACACCAGTGAAAGGAGTATTTAAACTTGTGGGGAAAATTCAGCTTTTTTATCAGAGTTTCACTGCTTTCTGAGACCAATTTATCCATAGTTATATTGGTGTATGTGAAAACAATATTTATCATTCCGTTTCCCTTTTACTTCAAAATGCCACACAATTTATAGATCTTTCCTGCTCTAATACTAATTCCAGTGCAAGAAGGTATTAAGATACTGATTCCTCACCCCATCCATAGCCAGTTCTGGATAAATATATTATGCTTACAAATTGCAAGGCAGCTTTTTCCAGAAGCCAGCATGAAGAAGTACACATTAAAAAATATTAAAAAAAAATTTAAAAATCAATGGTTTCTACCAAGAGCTGGTGTAGAATATCTTTGTATTTTCTATACAA
Source organism: Vireo altiloquus (assembly GCA_013396875.1). Lineage (NCBI taxonomy): Eukaryota > Metazoa > Chordata > Aves > Passeriformes > Vireonidae > Vireo > Vireo altiloquus. Next base: position 778,340 of record VZRF01007136.1, read on the forward strand.
CTTATGTTTGTGCTGAGGGTGTCAAAGGTGCCGCAAACACAGTTGAGAAAATGATTCCAGAATCTAGTGGGTAAAATCAGTACTACCTGAGGAGTGTAATTCTTTTCTGACTGTGAAGTGGTCAGGTACTGGTAAGCTCAGGAGAAGGTTGAGCTATAGAAAACCTTTCACCTCTGGGTTACAGGTTCAAATCTGGACAGGTCCTTGGTGATTGGAAGTCATTAGCGTGGGATATTTTTCTGGTGACTTACTTGGAACATATTGGTGGGCTGCTCCAGATTCGAGGGGCAGATGTCCACATCACAAAAGACACAACTTCAGTTTGGTCTCTTGGCAGCTTTACCAGAGAAACCAAGGAATAAATGGTCACAACCCTTCTCTGTCCCAGCCCTTACTTTGATTAAACAGGCAGGCTATTACAGAGGAACCTGTGCTTGGAAACTGCAAGAATAGAGAATATACAACAATTTTACTCATCACTGAGTTCATAAATTACGATATAAGCAGTTTGCCATGCCAGTTTCAAGTTGCTCTTTTGAAGGCACAGTTTGAAGCCAGACCATCTCAGGGGGGTGAGAAGAGTTGTGCAGCCTCCCAGATTACTTTCCCATACAGAGGGAAAGTTCTCACAGTACTTCTGTAAATGCAAGCAGCCAGCTCTGAAGGTCCCTAGCTAAGGATGAAGTCCATGGCTGTTCTCCCATCGCTAACACATCCCTGGGGTGCCTCATCTGCATCTGTGTAATGGGATGGGATAACAGGTACAGCTCCAGAAATCTCTTGGTTTCTCCATAACCTGCTGAACTTAGCCTACATTACACATGCAATCTGTGCAGACTGAATGCATTACACATGTTCATATACATATGTTCATATGTATATATGTGGTATCTCATTGGCTGACAATTATTTTGCTATTTTATAAAACTTGAAACTAAGTCCTTGTATTTTTAAAAGAGTTTATTAATTCTAATGTATCAGCCAACCATTAGCTCATGGAAAGCCTATCAATTTTTGATGCTCAGCTTTAACTTGCCAAGTTCTAATAATCATTAGACTTTAAGGAAGAGAAAATAATTGTAACCAGATTTTGAAAAACACTAAGTTGTTCTTTGACTACAGTTAAAGAATATGGAAAGCTGGAAGACTGCTTTCCTGGGGCTTGTTTTTCTGGGTGTATTGAAATTCAGTATCATGCAATGACGATTGTAATTTTTTTAATAGACAGGCTAGATTTTAAATTAGCTGTGGCTAGTTACATAAATACATTAAAAGCTGACTTTAAATCACATCAGTATCAAATTTTATTCCACCTGAGAGCAACAAATTCAAGAAAGTTGCTCAAGCAGCCTTAAATTTATAACACAACTTTTTTTTTCTACTGCAACATTACCAATTTGGATCCCAATTCACGTTAAAATATAGTTGAACATTTTTGAGCCACTTTCTCAGCTGATGTAATGCACAAAACTCAAATAATGGCAGATTTAGCTCTGAAAAATAGTTATATAGTTATATATTGCTATCTGATTTACACAAAATCCAGCTATTGGAGCTAATCAGATGTGCCATTCAGCTAAGGATCTGCTTCAGAATCTTTTTTTTTTTTTAAAAAAGTGTCTGGAGCACAACAGAAGATCCTATATTTAATTAATTTATTTCTTCATCCATTTCAATGAACATTGGATTTTATCCTTTTGTGCACAAAAATAAATCTCCACGGAGATTTTTATAGCACTTATTGATTTAGGCGGATTTGCTATACTATTTAATTTTGATTTGTGAGGGATAAGGTGTTTTTTAGCAGTCACCTGTCTGTTATTCTCTTAGCTAGGTGCCTGTATGAGCTTTGCACTTCTAAAAATCCCTTTCAGGAGACTTAATTTTCACCTGCACATGTACTAGTTGACAGCTCCCTGTCCTTCACTGTCCTGACAATAAACCAAGAATCCCTGCACTCATTTCATTATAAACATTTTGTAAGCATCCCATAAAGATTGCTTCTGACCACAACAGTCAGGCCTAGATATGAGCTGCATTTCCCTGCGATGAAAGACCAGTGTCCGATCAAATGAGCCATCCAGGCCCTAAAATGATTTTAAAGAAATAGTTTTAATCTCTTCATTGTCTGACTTCACGGCATGGTAGTGCTGCCCTTAAATAAAACTTATATAAAAATGGTTAGTACAGCTGGTCAGAAAATGTGCTTGAAGTTTAGAATCACATATCTTTGTTTATACAGATGACTATTTGGGATAGACTTCAATAGAATCTGACTTTACTAGCAAAGGAGAAGGCTTTGGCAGTAGCATAGGGTGATCAGCAACAGCAACTCATATTTTCCAACTGAGATCAATGTGGAGTTTAATCCATTAATGCAGACCTAAATATCACCAGACAGATATGAATAGATGACAGTGAAAATGTGAGGAAGAAAAGTCTGGAGTAGTCAGATTTAAGAGAGTTGTTTCATATTCCAATTCATTTTAGAACTCTACAGGAAAGCAGCCTGTTTCTAGATTTTCAATTAACATACCCTAGATATGAACTGAAAACACTTCTTTTCTGCTAACACAGATGCTTTTTTGTGCACCCATTTTGAGTCTGTGTTCATAGAATTGGATTTTTACAAAGTCCTTGGAAACATGTTAGCAATACATTTTTTTGAAATGTCAAGGAACGGATTTGTTTGGAATGGAAAGCTGCCGACAAACACGCCAAGGCACTCAGACGCCAATTTAGATACTTAGATACTCATAGCAGGCTGGGGAAAGGGGAGAGGAAAACCCCAAAACAACAAAAACACCACCCAGATTGAAAAAGCTCACAGCTCTCTGCTAATAAATTAAACTAAAAATAAAGATGATGGCTGTATCTGCAAGCAATTTGGGTGGTCAAAAAACAATGGTGCCCTCTGGTTTAAAAACAGTGTTTAGTGTTTTCACTGTTCTTACTTGTCACAATAAATTTGGATAGGGTTCCTATTTCCTGAATTGACTGAAGCTTTTCATTCTTTAAATTTCTAATGTGTTATGTCACATCTTATTGTATTTCATGGTGTCACTTTGCATTATTTTGCATCGTCTCTGAAGTTGATGAAACACAACACAACAGCACATGACAAAAAGAAATAAACTGTTGGCTACACAGACTAAGTGTTATAATTCAGTATCTGTCAGATACAGCAGTCATTACAAATAATATCAAAATTTCATTAGCTGGAACTCCTTAGTCAGTGAGAAACCTGTTCAATTTACTAGTTTATCATAAAGGAAGGATCCTTTCCTGGGAATCATAGAGTTGTTGGTATTTACTCAGTATCAGAGTGTGCTGTTGCTGCTTCTCAACCCCTCCATTGCTAATTTGTAATATTAGAATGAGATTTGAGACATACTAGGGAGAGAATTTCTCAGGATGAAATAAGAGTATCCATTTGAGGCAGCATTAATGGTGCACTATGACTGTTTTGATTTTATACCACAAATTCAGTACAGAACCTTGGGACTATCTCTATTCATTATGACTGTGTCATATCACTCACCAAAGAGAGAACTGAGGGCTCCCTCCTCCCCCAGTTTTTCTTGTTGATAGCAATGACATAAAACTGAGGACTTAACCTCACAATTTAATTGTGGCCTGGTTAAGATAAGAAAATAGGTATATTCTGAGAAATGAACCAGCTTGTTATAAAATATTAGAGTCTGTAGTCCTCACAAAAAAAGATTCCTATCAATATTGCAAGTATAACTCTTCTCTGAGAAGGAACTACATGAATATAAGAACTTATTAACAATAGTATTAAGTCATGTTAAAAATGGTTTGGTTGATGTACTTAGCTTTGAATTTGAAATGTACTTGAGGAACTTACAAAAATGTGTGCAAATACATTGAATGGGAACAAAAATACAAAAATTAGAGACTGTCTTTCAGTGAAGTTCTTACTTCTGAATGTCTTTTTTTGAGTGAATGGGACTCAAGGGCTTACTTTCCATACTACTATATTATTACATTAGATTTTTTGTTGCAATGCAGCGAATTTTTTGCAAAGAATCAGCAGCTTTATTTCTGCTTCATTCCATTGTTGTGGTCATTGCAAGACATGGGCTGTTGTTGCTGTTTGCTTCTCAGGAAAGAAGAGAATAGATAGCTAAAGATATCGTCTAATATTTGTGTTATATCGAAGAGGTTATGCTGTAAAATACATACCCACAAGTACAACCTAGAATGTCCCAGAAAATATAGTCAGCCAAGGAAAGGACTTTCCAGTAAGCAGCTGCCTGAAAAATAGGGCACAGGGCTGACCAGGAGTCATCAGGTTCAAGCATGTGCCAGGACGTGAATCACATCACGTAAGCCCAGCAAATAAATCTCTCTCACTCTGTGTTTACTCCCACACTTCTTTCCTCCATTTCTTGTCCAAATGTATTCATAGCCACTTTAAGTCCATTTGTTCTCATGTCAAAATTATTGTGTGAATTCAAGAGCTTTTGTTTCTCCCTGGTGTTTAGCTCATTTTATACTTAGAAATAGCAATTTTTACCCCTCCAACCTCTGTTTTTCTGGGCACAGCTTCTTTTCAGACAGGCCATCCTTTCCTCTGATCATCATAGTAGTCAGCATCCCTTCACAGCTGTTAAAAATACCCAGAACATTTGCACCTTAACCACAGGGATTTGGAATTTAAGGTGATGTCTAACAAGCACCTTGGTTGCTGGCATAAATACCCTCCTTACTTCATTAAAAATGTTTTACTCAATATACCTCCAGATTGTATTTTCCTTGTCTGTGGCCTAAGTGCACTGGTAGTTCATAGTAATTCTGTGATTGACTGTTACAACTAGGTGGTTTTTCTTTCTGTCACTTCCCACTGATGAGCCTACAGTTCATAGCTGGTTCTTTTCATTAGTCCTTAAGTGCATGACCTTGCAGCGCACGACCTTAAATTCCATCCCATTTCTACTACCCCAGTCTTCAAGGTCGTTTAATTCTTCCTGTATAATATTCCAATCCTCCTCTGTATTCATGACATCTCCCAGTTTTGTATCATCAGCAAATTAATTAGTACACTCCTACTTTTTTCTGCCTAGGCCATTAAGGAAAATATTAAATAAAATTAATCCCCAGACCAATCCTAAAGGAACTCTACTAGTAACTTTCCTCTAGGGAGAGAGAGAAATCCTTTCAACATAACTCACTCTCGTCTCTTGTTCAGTCACTTCTTTACTTATCTTACAGTCCTGATACTTGCTCTTATCTCTTTTCAATTTAACTAATAATTCCCCATGTAGTAATTCATCAAATGCTTTACTGAAGAGCGGAAAGGTTGAATCTATAGCATTGGCTGTATCTCAACAGTCATTAAAATAAAAGGTGAGATAACAAGTTTATCTGAATGACTTGTAAAAACAATAAATTCATGTTTTACTTAATGTCATTTTCCCAATTTGATCTTTTTTTCATTGTTATCAAAATCTTAATTTAGATTTTGGGTCACACCTAGATTACATTTAATTTCTAATCAGTCCTCAGTGCACAGCAATTTTCTTGGTTATTTTCTCCTCATGTGACTGAGAAAGCTTTTTCCATCTGTTTTATTTGGTTTACAAGGTCAAGATGCACCTTTTATTGCTACGCTGTTCTTACCCTGCCTCCATTTCTTGTCAGGCTTCTATTATTTCTCATACACTGTCTGAAGTTGTAATTTTTCCGCTAAAGCATATGGTTGGTCTCACGTGTTAGTCCTCTTGGTTTGAGATGCATTCCTCTTTTCTTATCCAGATTCCAGAAATTAATGTCCTAGGCCACTGCCATATCAAATATTGGGGGCCTGCTTTATCCTATTACTTGTCTGTGGTTCGGATTAGGATTTTGGCTGGAGCCATTACATTACTTTAAGCTGTAACAATTTCTAAGTTGAACACTGCACACCTGTATTCTGTGCATAAAGCAGAGCTATCTCTCTAAACGCTGTCAATCGATTGTCAAGTCCTTGCCAAGTGAAACACATCTACCTGGACAGGCAAAAGCTCAGAACAATCTCAGATGGCAGGAAGTATCTAGCAGGCACATCAGAGAAAAATGACTCCTCGTAAAGTCTTCCTGGTGGCATTTGATTTGACACAAACCCTGTAGAGCTCACTCAGTGAGCTGCACTGCAAAGATGCTTCCTTCAGCACATCCTGGAATGTTCCAGAATTGGGCATAGCTGCTTTATACAAGTATGAATAAGATCTAGGTGCCTTTGCTTGGGTGTAAAAGGCTGTGAACCATCTATAAGAGGTGCAAGCCAAATATTTCAGGGCAGTATGGGAGTGTGTTTGCACAGGGCTTGCCAACCAGAAATAGGAGTTATAGAATCAACTGCTAGTAGCTCTGGTCATTAAAATCCATGAAGATTTTGACCTTTGGAATTGTTTTTCTTGTGTTTCTGTTTCTCCACATAGTGGTATTGTCCCTAATCTCTTAACTAACTCATGTATGTCTGAATTCAGCCTGTGCACCTACCATTCTCCAGAATTTCCCTTACACTGCTGCTGTCCTGACTGGTTATGTAAAGTTTCTGTAACTGCTCAAAGGCTGTTCTCTTCCAGCAGTTTCTCTAACTCGGTGATGATTTCAGGCTGTTTCTGTAGTCAGAACTTTCAGCATAAGGAGCATTATGAATGTTCTATGATTCAGAATTAGTATAGCCAAATATGAGACAATGAATTTTTTTTTGAGGAACCTCCTGAAGGGTTCTTTTGTTTCTCTTAGCATATTCTGATTTTTAAAAAAAATTATTCTTGGCTTTCAATGATATACATGTTGAAGAAGATACCCTGCCTATTTACTCCACTTCTTATGCTATAGAGAAGCCAGTGCACTACAGGTAAATGGGAGTGATCTCATAATAAAAGTGCAGAATCAGTCATGCTGGTTAGACCAAATTTTTACATACTTGCTCCTTGGCTCCAGCATTGGTCATTGGCTAGAGAAAAGCAGAGACTGTGGCAGGCATAAAGCCTTTTTTCCTCCTGCATTCTGGAAATGCAGGTCTTACAAAGTTACTAAGATTAGTGTTGCCTCCAGGTCATCTAGTTTAAGAACCACTGATGGACAAAACTACATGACTTTGCCTTATTGGTTTTTTTCTGTCCATCTATTCTTTTAACCTCCATAGTTTTCTATAGAAATGAAGTCCACGACTGGCAGCATTTTCTCCATTTGAAACCTTAAAAGCTCATTTGCTGTGGGAGCCTTGCATCTCATACTGTGAGAAATAGTGAATGATGATTCCGTGTTCACATTCTGACATAATTCATGGTTTTTTCGTAGTTTTCTGTCATATCTCTCTTCTGACATGGCTTTTGCAAGATGAAGAGTCCTAATGTACTCAAACTTGTATGGAAGCAGTTACATTCTTCCCATCTCCCTCGTAATCCTTTCCCAGCTCTCCCATATCTTTTTAGAGATTCAAAGATCAATACCGAACGCAGTGTTCAGTTTTATGCAGGGTCATACCTATTTTTATTCTTTTTCTAATAATGCTTAAAAATCAGTTTTCAATTTTGGCCATTACTGATGTCTTCAAAGAATCATACACATTGCCATCAAATTATCTTACCTGAATATTTTGCAAGCCACTTTTACATAGGCCGGAGACTATTTTTCTCCATGGGTTAGAATATCTAAGTTTCCCAAACATAGACGTGTTATGTCACATCCAAGGACTTGCTGTGTGTGTGGCTTCTGCCATCATCATATGGATGTGGCCCTCATCAGATGGCTCTAGGTGTTTATTTTCTAGCAGCTGGAACACATGCTGAATGTCCTATACTATTTTGTTCTCCATTTGGCTAGAAAATAGTATTCTAAACCTTCACAGTCAGCTGTAGATCCATCAACCTTAAATAATTTTGTGTCATCTGTAAAGAGTGGCAGCTTCTGAATCATCCCTCTCCATCAATAAATGTTATTTAGGATTATAAGGAGTGCACAAATCCTCCCTGCTTTATGAGAAATCACTTGTTGTGAAAAAAGTTATTTTATTTCTACCTTTTGTCTCCTATTTTTATTTGGTTATTAATCCAAGCTGTTTTCTCTTATTTCTTAAAAACTTAGTTTTCAAGATCTTTTGGGTTAGGGATCCTTTATAAGGCCTTTAGAAAACCCAGATGTAGTATCTTGATCACACAATCTCATCTCACATTGTTCATTGAGTTCCTACAAAATTATATCTGTTCTCACAGAAACTGTATTCATACTTAACTAACTTACCTGGTATCAAAGTTAAAATTCAACAATTTCCCTGCTGAATTCTGTCTGGAGATGTATAATCTGATCCTTATAATTAGATCCTGTTTAGTTTCTCTTATTTTTGCAAAATCTCTCCCATTGACTCTTCAGTTCTTATATTCATGTCCTGTGAGAGTAAACCTGGAAGAGTCTCCTGATAGCCAAGTGCTGAAGGCTGCTTCTAAAGTTTAATTTTTCTTCCCTGCTGTGACCTGACATTACTTAAATGCTCCATTTACACTTTCAACATTGAGCTCCAGGAACTCCTTTCAGGACTTTCAGCAGACTTTCCTACACCCATTGTATTGATTCTGAAGATGAACAGATAATAAACCACATTTAATGCATCTACCCAAAGACACACTCAGGTCACAACCCATCAAACAGATCTTTCTTCTTTGCAAACCACTCCCAGCACACACATATTATTGGTACTAAATTTGTTTCAAGAAAAATGAAAACAAAACAGATCAGTGGATAACAAGGGAACATTTTTTTATGGATAGAGAAACCTACTCCATCTTAATATGAGACAGAAGTATGTACTAATTTTGAGTATGTCACCAACCTTATTGTCTTTGCTCTAACTCTGTAAAAGATCTTTTTTCTTACACGTGTAGCAATATAATTTTTATAGATATTCAGTGCTAGTGATCTACTGCCTGTATCACAAATTAAAAAAACCCCAAAAGACTGATGTATACATGTCTGCTCTTCAGAAGGATGCAAAATGCCTATTAATTATATATCAGCCATGCGTATGCAACCACAGACATACAGTTAAAAAGGAGTTTCATGACAGACATACCACTTACTGAACTGAATGGATATTTAAATCCCAGTTGTCTGAAGAAGGGGGAATTGAATGTCTAGTCTCTGTCTGTAATATCTTATTGAAATGAACAATACTGTGCACTTACAGAAGGAAAAAGAAAATTGCTTGGACAGGTAATACAAATTCCAGACATGTCAGTGATTGCTTTGCTTTGCCATTTCTGAAGTGTCAAGTTTTCAAATCAGTATTATTCACCTCTAATTAATATCAATACCCCAAACCCAAATCTTTCTGTAATTGCTTTTTCATGTCTATTTTCCATATGTTCTCACCCTAAGAGAGTATGTAGGCTTGAGAGGCCTAAACCATTTATAGTTCAGCAAAGACCTTAAGCTGTGCTTTTCAAGTTTTATTAACAACAAGTTCCACTTCCATACTGATTTTCCTGCTGTGCATACAAAAATGCCACGAGCATTTTTGGTGGATATTAACAAATGTCAACAGTACAAAACCAATCCTACATTTTGCGGATAATTAGACCATCTGAAATAATTTTGAAAAGGTGGTTTCATTTGTGATCTGTGAGTAATTCACTTTCATGGACACATATTCCTTCTTAGAACTGGCTAGGGTAATTTATACATTACAAGGCTTCTAGACATAGTTGGCCACTTACCCAGTGCTAATAAATTGAAAATGTGTGTGCATGATTTAACAGAAAAAGGAAGATGTGAATGTAATGCAGGTAATTGCTGAACTACAGTTGTACTTCTGACAGCCAAAGAATACATGGATAGAACTATCTGGAGAACACAAGTTACTTTGCATCATCTTTCAAAATGTTGATTCTTCTTCTAACTATTTGAAAACAATTATATGACTATTTTTGAGAAAATGGTTAGTGTGAAAACACTGATTTCCTGGCAAAGTGATTCTAGAAGTTAAAGTGTGAGTTTGGATGTGGAGAGGGATTGCAGGACCATGTCCTTCCTCCTTCAGTGTCCAAACTGAACATTAGAGGAACAGCAAGTTTCCTGTTTAAAAAAATAAAGAAAAATCCTGTGTTTCAAAGTGTTTATCTTTCAATAAAATACTGATTTACTTTAAAAATTATTTCTGCTATATCTCATTTCTGCCAGACTTTTCATGTCACCTGCCACTGGCTAAATTTGTCTATCCCTTCCAATGTCTGACTTTGCAAAACTAATTCCATATTCGGGTTCTGGTTACTGGGAATGGACCTCTGCAGATTCGCAAAGATCTTCAGTTTTGAAGAGCTTTCTACATCCAAGAATAAACCTTTTCTTTATCAAGGTCTTTTTCCTGCCCCTGCCAGCACCAGACATTTTGCAAGGTTTGTTACAAAGTCTATGGGGAATACAAAAAGCCTGAGAGCTCCTAAAAGAAGTAGAATTTTGTGCAGCAAAAAAGAAATGTGGTTGAAGAATACAGGAGTGCTGTGTGCCCTGGCATATTGGTGATGCAGCAAAGTTTCCTCTTTTTTTCATAAGCATTTTTTCCTTTGCTCTTAAAGCCCCTCTGTTTGGCTTTTTCGAGGGTTCATTTTGGTTGTTTGGTTTTGGGGTTCTTTTTAACTGATTGAGGCTGGATTTCTCCCATCCCAATGAGATTTTAAATATACATGTATGAAAAATAAAAACCTAGACTTAAAACTCGCAATCAGGGAAACAGAAAGAAATTGAGCTGTGAAGGGCAAATGTTAATTTGCCCGTTTAATTGTAAATTTGTCAATTTACAATTAATGTAGTAAAGTCTGTGGCAGTGAAATCCACTTGAAATGGTGTCACAACACAGAAATTAAGTTGTAATTACTGAAAGGCTCAGCAAATACAAGAATTGCTGTTCTTATTAAAACAAGCAATGTTAGCCACAGTAAAGAGAAATAGGCAAACTTAAAGAAAATAGACACAGTGTATAGACATTCTTATCTCTACAGGTTTTTTTAGATACTTCTTTTAATATGAGCCCAGTATTCAGTGTCTTCTCAAATTATGGACATCAGGAGAAACATCCATGAGGCTGGGTATGTTACAAAGGCAAGAAACAGGTGTAAAGAGACTTAGTAGATTATATATTCCTATTGAAAGGAAAATACTTATCAGAAGGAACATTTTTTATGGTTTTGTTTGCTGACTAAACCCACTCTCGCTAAGATTTTTAAAACTAAATTCTTTTTTTTAGTAGTTCATTTTCATTTTTGAGGCACTAGTATCTGAAACTATCTACAATTACTTGTAACTGAGCTGACAAAGTATTTCAAACGCAGCTCAGCCTCTCCTGCCTTCCTTCTTAATTCAGACGTTCTGGAAATGGTGTCACTCCTCCTATTATTTCTGTTCCACATCTCTGGTGGCTTCAGATCTTCCTGCCGCCCATCCAACATGGTCTTTTAATATCCCTCAACGACTCACACCAGCCACTGGCATCAGAACCAGCCCTCAGCAGCCCAGCACTACCTTGAAAAGTGAATGTCATTATTGCCATTGATCGCCAATGGAGCAGGGGATCTGTGTCAGCTGAAAAGGTGCTTAACTCTTCAGCATTGCCTCAGTTCACGGCGCTTCCTTTTCTGTCTCCTGATATTTTATTACAGCAGAATCATTTTAATTGGCACATGCTGGTGGAAACAAAACTGTATCTGTTGAGGGCCAGATTCTAGCACTCCTGCTCAGGTGGTACAAGTCCCTTGTTCTGGAGTGCGTCCATTGAAATCAAGAAATCTGCCCAATTGTTAGAGGTTCAGAGGAACACATTGTTCTGATAGGTATTCACTTTTATACCATAATATGCTTTAAAAATACACACTGTACAAACCATTAAAAAAACTCCTATTAAAGTAAGTTTTGCCACAATAGAGCAGGGAAGCAGCAGGAAGGGAACAAAGGGCTACCCAGCACGACACTTATGCTAGCAAACACCAATTCACACCTGTTAACTACTGTGAATAAAATCTTTGGAATCAGTTCCTCAAAAAAGTCAAAGAAAGAAAGAAAAACTGTTCACCATGAAAGAAAACGGGAACCTCAGGTGTGCTGCTGAAAGCTTACAGAGTCAGATCAGCGTTTATAATCAGTGACTTCTGAGACTACCTGAAGGAATGGAAGGAGAGGACTTGGCAGGTATACAAAGTATACACAAGCACAGAAGAATCCGTCCTCGTAATTTTGAAGTGAAATGGAGGATAACCCCACCAGGTCCCAGCAAAGACACAATGTTCTGAACTAAAAGTTCAGCCAGAGCTTTGGTCCTGGGAGATAATTATAAGGCTGCCTGACCTAACTGACCCAACTTAATGAAATGAGTATGTCTGAACAGAGGAGAAAAGAAAAATATGCAGTGAGCATCAAAATGGGGTTCCTGATCTGTCACTGCTATTCAGATTCTTACAAAAAGAGACGTGTCATTGTCAAAGGCTTTTCCATTAATAGATGTCAGCCTTGGTGGCTACACACAACCAAGCAGAGTACAGAAATTCTGATCTCATTTCTATCTCCACAAATACAGTGACAGTTGCCTGAAAACTGTTGCTAAAGACTGAAGTGATTGTATTCAGGACATCTACTTAAGATGGGCATTTAATCATTAGTATTACTTGTCAATCTAAAGTTCAGTTACACATCCTCACCTTTGTGAGAACTTGGGCGATATTGTGTCAACATGAACAAACAGGAAAAATCTGTCCTCCCATTATTAGTAATAATATGTCATTATATGGAATAGAATGCTCTTGCAGAGAAACCTAAGATTATTGAAGAACTTTTGAGCTTACATCTTATATATTTTAAATCAGCTTTACATCAGCCCTGCTTCCAAAGTAAGCTTAAACTAGAAAAATCCAGCTGTGGAAGTTTGGCTTGGTGAATTTTCTAGTGGCATGGCTGTCTTCCACTGCATACCACTGAGAAAGGATGATATGGCTTGTGTATGCACAACGCAGCAATTGGCTCACCATGCAACCCAAGCCTCTTCACAGATGATACAGCATAAATCCTGAGGTTGTATCCCATTTTCCTTTATTTACGCACACATGTAGTCTTAAGGGATGCTCCAGCAGGCAAGAGCAAGGTACAGTACTTAATGTGCAAATTCAGTTCAGCAGAACTCCAACTAAAGCACGTCAGCCTCAAGGGCTTTTCTCTCAGTGCTCCTAAGTTCTCCACAGAAGGAAACTTGCTGAACTACATTTTTCTGAACTTTAAAGAAAAAAGTCCTGATTCTAAACTGAATGAGGGAGTAAATGAATGAGCAACTTCACTGAAAGCAGGAGTGGCCCTGGTCTATTCTAGGAGAGCTATAGAGAATCCAGACAACGAAGTCATGACAAGAAAATGTTCCCACTTTTTTTAAACTCTTTTGTTGTAAGAACATTATCCATCTCAGTGGCTTTATTCTCAGCAGCAAACCTTAGACTGGTCTTTGAGGACTCTTAAATAACCTCCAGTATGGATGTAAAAAGGAAGCAAACCAGAACAATCAAACCTAAGGTTTACTTTTCACCATATTTCTAAGCTACCTTTTTGATTCTCTGGCTCCTGCCTTCAGCCCTTCCCAAGTCAGTTCCATTCCCATCTTTTTCTCCCTGATGATTCCCTCACAGCAGGCAGAGAGACACCACTTCCAGGTAACTCCTGCTGTGCATCAGGAGTTGATGCTATTGTTCCACTATAGTCTTTTTCTTGAGGATCCTGTACATGGATCAGTCTCCCCAGCTACTTTGGCCTCGATTTCCATGCTTCTGTGTCATTTAGTGGTTGGCTACAGTGAAGTTTCATTTGGTTGGAAGCTGACCTGCTGCCTATTCTGAATAATTTTAGATTTAGTCCTGGGATCTGACTGGGATTTTTGTTTTAAAAGGCTTTATTTTCTTTCCTGGGGATTAATGAACCTTTTCAAATCGCTTTATGTGGTACAACATCACAAGGTGCTTTCTTTTGCCAAAAAATATCCAAAATAATTAGTATTTAGCTCTAAAATGTCTCCTGTTTTCTTTGTTCTTTGAAAATACAACCATCTGGAAAATTATGATGTTCCCATTCTGGCATAGCAGACCCCTGATGGACAGACTCATGTAATCTTACAGACTTGGGTCCAGCCTTATGTTCAGATTGGAAACTCATGGCCCCAACAAATAAATAAAAATCGCTGCAAAAATCTCCTGGTCTTTTTAGAACTTCTCTGTCACTACACATATGTGTAGATAACTTGGAGAACTGCAGATGAATAAAGAAACGAAGTTCAGAGGAGACTTATGAGGCTCACAGCTGTTTTTTACTGGGTATTCTGGACTAGAAGCCTAGTCATGGATTGGTTAAAAGTCAGTTCCTTTAAGACTGCATAATTTTTTATCTCTGCCTCATCCAGCTCCTCATCCCCCCCTGGCTATATCCACATGCTTTTCTCTTGTTTAGACCTTTGCTGGAGGAGAAATAAAGTTACACTTGAAGGTTCTTGGAAAAAAATCTGGGAAAATGTGGGACAGTAGAAGAGTAGAAGTCTCAATCTGAATGGGGCCAGAAGAATTATTTGTCATTAATTTCTGACTTGACCATGCAGAAGGGTTTATCCAGTATTGGTGGTGGAAACTGGATGGAGTTTTCCCAGGTTCTACTTGGATGTAGTGCATGGATTTGTTTCCCTAAGACAAGGGTCCATCAACAGATCAACATATTCCTGGTGTTGCTGTGAGACAGAATTGCACTGTTGTGAGGCAATCAGGATTTTGTCTTTGAGGTAAGATCTCTCACCATCACCTTCCTTCATTTGCCAGGCCCCAATTCCTCCTAATACCCATGGAGAACATTTCTGTCCTACCAACTCCCTTTACATGACTCTGCTTAAACATATACAGGCAGAATCATACAATGTTTCTAGGCAAGCTGCTTTTTCTTTGGTCTTCCCAACGCTTCTTTTGCGGGTGTTAACTTTTTTTGTCAGGAAATATAAAAACAACCCCGAGCTACTAAACTGTTTAAAATAAATGAATTGGAACAGCTAAGATAAAGTGATGTAAGAAAGAATCTAAAAAGAAAGATCTTCAAGAACAATCTCAAAAATATTTCTTTTCTGACTAAATGTCTGAGAAAAATGCCAGTATTTCCTTTTTGTACTGGAAGATTCAAAAGGCAAATATAACCATAGTAAACTTTGATAGTATACACAGTAAAGCTGAATATTCTGCTTCATTGTCTCTATTAATGATATCTTGTGATATTAATTTAAGAAAGAAAGAAAATTAACATTTTATATTTATTAGCAGATTACTCAAATGATTTATGATTTCAGAGGTTCCTGTAAGTACTGCTGAAAATTTTTCCCTTCTTTTCACACAACAATATAAAATGACACAAAGTGCTTCTCTTTTTTACTTTTATTCTCACCAGGTTATGTAATCTCTTAATTCTGCCTCCAGATATAGCTTCTTTCTTTTTGTCTTTAGGATTCTTCTGCACAGTTTCAATATGCTTGTCTGAGGGAAAAAAAGGCAAAGAAATCTATGTTCAGGCCAAATTTTTAAAATATCCTATGCTTACAGCTCTTTCTTTTCACGTTAAAAATATTGGGTTTTGTAATTTTTTTTCAGTAAGATCTCAAAAAGAGGACCTTCGAGGCTCAAGAACTAAAGACAAGACACCCTCACAGTGCAAAGATTCAGCTGAAAATTCTAATCAGGACTGGAAGTGGAGTTGGCAGATTGATTTAAATTAGGCAGGCCTGGCTCTATATTGGGAAGTCTATGCTTGCATATCCATTTTTTTTTACGCCAGTGCTTCTTTTGGATTCTTAGATAAAAGAGAATAAAGTGGGCATTCTCCACTTGATGCAATTTCACTATACAGTGATTCCCATCAATGTATAATTAAAAGTGGATTTCCTTTTCCCTGAGATGGGGGAGGGTCTGCATAAACCTGGTTGATGTGAAGTGAACAAAGAGAACTTTCATGAGTTCTCCTGCAAACAGTCTATCAGTTACAATTCCTAGTGTTCACACTGCTGCACTGTTCAAAAGGAGCTCTAAAAAAAAAGTCAAGCAGGGGGTCCAAGAAAAATTCAACCCGCATGCCAACTAAGGGAAAGAAAGAGAAGGCAGGAAAAAAAAACCTAGCTTTTGTTGTAAAAAGAACTAATGAAGCTGCTCTTAGAATTGTCCACGGTGACACAACAAGCCTGTGCACCCACACACATTGTGAGAATGCCAGTCACCCACAGTAATGAGAAAAGGAAACACTGTGGGCAAAGGAAATATATGAATACATTGCTTTTATGGTTTAACTGTAGGAAATCACAGCGCTGGCCCACAATATCTTGTGCCAACTGCCGAAAGTGGTAAAGTAATACATAAGGTTGTCTACTTACATTTTTCTTACAGACAAGATGGACTGGTGGGGGGTAAAATCCCATTATCATTATAAATTGCTAATTAAATAATTATCAATTAGATGGGCAGACAGAACTCATTCCAATGAATTCCTTAGAGGGCTTTCAGTAAAGAAAAACAGTAATTTTGATTATTTTTTTTTATCCATACTTCCTGCCTAGGGGCTCTAAATAGAGATGATATATGGTGTGTCCCATGTTAGACTTTCACACAGTATATCTCGTGTTAGAGCTCAGGGACAAACACTGAACTTTGGTGCATATATAGATCTTTTTTCAGTTTTTCAGATAAATGGCCTTAATTTCATGATATTAATTAGATACCCAGGGTTATTTCCTAAGGAATAAGAAGAATACTTTCCTGACTTTTACATGGCTTTAAGAAATCACTTTTTCCCAAGTAACTGATAATATTTTTTAATATTTTCTTTCCCCTTTTTTGCATAATCCAGAATTTTCTTTGAAATAAAATATTAAAATATGTGATACAGATATGTATACAGATGATAGGCAGGATTGAACATAGTATAAGGAGTATTTTTGATGAACTTTGCTCTGTTCATTAACACCAAAACCAATGCAAAATTAAACCCTTTGCTTGCAGGTTTTAGCTGTCAAGCTTTCAGATCAGACCCTTGGGCAAAATCAAAGTTGTAGCAGTACTGAGCAACAGAAACGATCCTGTCCCATCCTGTACCCCTTACTCATGTAAGTAATTTTTCTGAGGAGAAGGGTCCCTCTGCCCCCCTTAAAAAACTTATTCAGCTATAATCAGTCATTACTCACATGTGCACAGAGTGGTTGCACCCACACTTTTCTTGTCCTAAGTCAGTTTTTCAAGACAATTATAAGCTATAATGATTTGCAAGTGCTGTTTAAGAAATTTTCAGTTGTCTGTGACAAGGAATATATCCTAAGAACAGAAGTTCTGCAGACTGAACTGAAGAGTCACATTAATGTTTGGGACAGAGTTTTCACTGCCAGCAAACTCTAACAAAAAGTGAAGAACGGAAATGGTAACATGAAAGATGGACTTTTAATTCCAAAGCCAGGAACATTTAAATATGAATGGGGCTTGCTGCCGTCCTCTATCTTTTGTCAGGAAATATGAAGCTCTGGAAGTCCTTTTGTTGCCTTCTTTGTTAACTGTATGAGGCTGAAAGGAGTTAGATGGCTTGTTTCATTTTCAAACCCCGTCACAATGAGGGTCTCAAAAATGAATGCTGATAAATACATGAAAATGCTGAAGGGTTCATAAAGAACAGAAAACTTTCTTTTTCATACTCATCCGTCACTGGATGACTTACCAGGGACAATCATAATGAAAAACAAACAGCAAGGAAAATATTTTAAGGTTTAGATAGGAGAACAGAGTTGTAGAATAAAATTAAAATGTCGTGATGGAAAGATAGATATTTGAGAAGATCAAGAGATATGTTTAGCAATATGCTATTTTGCTATTTTCCCTGTGAGTTTCTGGGAGGTCACGGAATCCCAAGGTAGGCTCCTCACAGTGATGTTCTCTAATGTGATTTACTTTGAAGAATACTTAATGGAGAAAGGTGCCTACTACATTTAGTTATTGAGTTTTTGTTCATGGTTCAGGATTGATCCACTTGAGTCTTTCAGCAGGGAGTAGTTTTCCAGTGTGGCACAGCATGACTCCAAATCAATAAGGTTAATAGATGTGGTGGCCACACAGTCAGAGGTGATGTGCCTGGCATTTTCCATGCCAATGAAGAAAATTTCTGATGACGAGATGTCATTTTTGTGCCGGCAGTAATGTCACCCTGATTACCTAGAGCACATAGCCAGTTAGTAAGTTAGCAAGACTGTAAATGGCCCATTAATCTGAATTATCTTTACAGGAACTGCTTCAAAAAATGTTGCTGGAACCCAAATTACAGGTGCCTCTGTGATTCTTGAAATGCCAACAGCATACTTGCTATATAAAAACAATATAGCTGTGTAAAAGTGACTAAATGGGAATTGCTAGCCTGGGACTTCACTCTATATTTTTAAACTCTCAACAGCACACTATAAAACATGCAATGCCAGCCTTAAAAAAAGTAAAAAGGTTGTATGTTGTTTTAAAAAAATAAACACATGAGGAAAGAGGAAAAAAATACAACGCAAGATACCACTGGAAAAAAGTAATAATGTGGATGACAAATCTACTGATGTAATGAGAATGTGATGTGTTGGTGTTCCTGCAGTTCTAATTTTCTCCGACTTTTTAAAATATGCAAACTCTTAACAGTGCCTCCCAGATCATTAATGGGTACACATTCCCAGATGGCCTGCATTGTGAACAAAGTGTTGGACCGGACTGGAAAGAGAAATCTGTTTAATATTCCAATATCTAAATGTCAGGAAGGTGTAATTCAGAGTGCCACAGAAAGATGAGCTGAACAGAATACAATTTATGGTGACTTTAGTTAACAAATGGCATTAAGGGAAGAATTTCCATAATTAAATCATTAACTAATATGAAATATTGATTTCCTCTCTGATGTTACTGTATTATCACTTGTCAGACTTGCAGATAAGCGAAGAGCACTCAGTGCAGTCCCTACCAGGAACAACAATAATTTGCATTATGATAACACTGTCGAGCACTATCAAGCACAGAAAACAGAGCAAGGTGCCATGTGTGCCAAGCCATCCTTGCCCTACAGAGCACACAGATAACGTTTTGATGCAAAATAATAGGATGATTGCAAGGGATGTCTGTGCAGACAGACTGAATAAAGTGATGATTTGTACTGGGAGTCTGCTCCCACAGTGGCTTCCTCACACTCTCTGCTGTGTGGCAACTGATTCAGAGCTTCTCCTGGCCATCTCTACAAGGCTTCTAGACAACTGCTTATCTGAAGAGATAAATTCTATTGCAGTTAATATAGAGAACTTCCATTTTCTAACCGCGAATTGTTGGGGTTTTTGGCTGCTCTTTATATATTCCTGTTGCCCAAGGGAAGTTGAGTACGTACCGTGGAAGCAATACAGCACATTAAATAACAATTTTACTTATATTCCAGTATGCTCATTAAACATGTTAAATAGTGGAACATATTAAGTTAACTTGAAAATGCAGAAGGACTAGAAGAGGCAAGATTAAAAAAAATTTACACTGAAAAGATCCTCCTTAATTGAGTTGTAATCAGTTAGTATTGATCATTAGTCCTTTTATCAGCATGATGAAGATAATGATGATAATGATGACGATGATGCAATGTGCAGCACTTGGATCATAAAGAGAGGATGGAAAATTGTTTAAATATTTGATGATAATTCTTTCTTGAAGGTGATACAGACAGCACAACCTTGTATATCACTCTCAAATTCGTGAGAAAGCTTGACAAGAAGTTGAATAAGCAATTTTTAAAAATATACTTTCCTTGACCTGCTTTTAAAGAAATGGTCCACTCTTTGCTGAAATGGAAAGAGGCTATATTTTTGAGAAATGCTTTCAAAAAATTGTTATTTTCTACCTCAGTCTTTCAGCAGGAAAGCAGTTCTTTTGCCAGTCAAACATTCAAAAATCATGTCTCATTTGAATAAATTAACATATTTTCTGGCAAAAATTAATTCCAAGGAAGGAACAATAAATACGAAAGCAATTTAAATTGTGTATTTTACAGGGGAGGGGGGAAAAAAAGAAAACCCAACATTGTCATGCGTATGACAGCTCAGCTAATTTGATGGGCTTTGATGTTAATTTAGGGTTTACTTTAATTTCAAAACATATTTTTTCACTTAATAAGGGAAACAAAAGAAACTTTCAACCAGTTTGTTATCTGGGAATGTTTTGGCTTCTCAAATGTGAGAACATGATTGTTTTTATTTCCAGGAGGAGATAATAACACTGAAGCAATAAAAAAGAGTCAAGGCAGCTTGCACAGCACAGGAAGTTCACAGCCAGAGACTTAATTTCCCACACAATGTACTGTGCAATGGGCCCATTAACATAGATGAATAGGCTCTTTAAAGGTTTTTTTTTTCCAGATATGCAGCTGCCGCTGAATGGTGCTATGTTAATAAGGTACTCACTTGCCTATTCTTCAGGTACTCTGGCATTCTCTACCTAGGTAATCTCCATATAGGAAAAGCTATTAGGGGTTCTATCTCCTACCACACCTTCAATTATTTTAACACCTGCACTGATAATCCAGGCAAGGTAAACTGGTGGGGGGCCAAGGGTCTAAGTCCATCCTCTTCCCCCAACAGAAGTCACATCTCAGGGGGAGGGGCTGAAGGAGAGGGGGGAAGGAAAAAAAGTAAAGTCACTTTTATTACACATCAGTGGGAACATTCTGAAAAAGCTTTCATGCCTAGGAAATTGTTATTTCTTCAAACAACTGACAGCCTGCAGAGGAAACTCTAATGGAAATCCAGCTCATGCATTGTTATGCATGGCCCTCATGTAGATACATGGGGGTGGATTAAGTTAGCTTCCAAAGGGTCTATTGTGTGCAGCATTAATTTGCAGTGCTCTTGATATTTGAGTTTGAAGGTTTTACAACCTTTGTGTTTATTTAGATGCACTATATCCTACGTTTGTTTATTTCCTTCCACAATCTCTTATTACCCAGTAAATGTTACATTTATCTTTATTAACTTTCAATATGTTGCTGTAAGTTACAGAGAAGGAAATAATTACAACCTCCTTCAGACGTATTACTTTTAGAGAAGAGTTTTGGCTTTATATTTTTTTCTCTCTGGTCAGTTCTGACTTTTCCATCTGTTAAAACAGTGGCCTTCTTTTTAAAGACAGTGGATTAATAGCATAAAAATTGTGTCTTTTGTTATTATTATATGAATATTAGCCTATAAAAAATAGGCTATATATGTCATATATGATAAATAAATAAATAAACAGGCAAACCAACCAATAGTCTTCTAAGAGAATCTGACACTGGTGCAATTGCCTCTTACTACACCAAGATATAAGAAGAAAAAATGCACGTACCACTCTCCATCATCACAACCTTTCCACTGTTTTCTCAGCATCCATTACAAATTTGTTGCCATAACCTACAGGCCTTCTTCTCCCAATATTAAGATGCAAAATACAAACAAGAATTTTCCCCTGCTACTTTAGCTTGTTTCCTTATTGTCCTGTAAAGATTCATATACACTGCAGACAGGCACTTCTGTAACTTCAACTTTTCTGTGAGGTTTATATTCAGAAGTTCCTAATGGACTTTTATTTGAACTTGTCAGGGATGTCTAGAAGTGTTAGTTTTTCAACACTGAACTAAGAACTCAAAGTAACTTTTACATTCAAAGGAATCTATGATCCTAATCTGACCTAAAGGGCTCAATTGAATAAAAATAGCTTATGCTCGAGTAACTCAAGTTATGTGTGGCTGCTTCCCCTCCCCCTTTATATGGAAGTCAGTCAGTTAGGCATTTTTGTATTTTAATAACACAAAAGGGTTCGTTGTGGAAAGAAAGAAATGCCTGGCTTACAGTAATTAGGGTCTGGGTAGTATCAGGTGCACAGTTTACTCAGAAGAACCCCTGACACTGAGGGAAGAGACCTCTTAGAACTGCAGAAAGTTTGGAATTCAGGTTTTAATGCTGCATAATGGATAAGAGAAAAGAAATTACCTTCTTTAGGGCTCAGTCATTCACTCATTAGGGCACAACAGCAAAAGCAGCTGCCTCTGGACCTGCCTGCTTGTTAGGATGATATTTGTAACCTGTCCCAGACCAACCAAGAACTGCAAAATGAACGACAGGAAGACTGTGAACACAGCTGTTGGAGAAGTGGAGATCTTAATCCAACTTTTTGGGCTCAGAATCTTTTCTAATGTCCTAGGAAAATATAACAGCAGGGATAGAAGGAACTGCATTTCACAGATCTGTTTAAAGCGCTGTGGTACCACTGGCATTGTACAAAACAATAGCACAGCTTCCTCTAGAATGTGATAAAAAGTATGTGAAACCATGGCTGGTCCAGAGAAGATAGACCCAGTGCTTCTGTTTTCCTTGTAACACAAGGACAAGAAGTGATAATAGACAGATGCAAATTCAAAACCAATAAAAAGGAAACCCTTTTTTCCTCACTTTGTATATTTAGGCTGTCAATATGCAATATCACATTATTTCACCAAAGTCAGGTTAAATCCAGCAGAATAAACAGAAATCCGATGCTTGCATGCTACAAGGATCTCCATCATTACAATAGTTAATTGGAATTACTAGAAAATAAGAGACCTGAGTCTAAAGCAGTGTAGTCCTCATTTGCGATCACAAAATTCTGTGTCTTCAACTGAGTATTTAGACCCTGGCTCCTGCCAGAGATATGGTGCTGCAATATATAGACTACTTCCTTGATACTATACAACAATTCTTACCTTGGGTTAGATTCAGAGATTTTTTTTTTAAAGAAACTACAAGAACTAGAAAGCAGAAAGTATTTGTGGTTTTCTTTTTTTTTTTTTTTCCTTTTCCTTTGGTTGCGTGTGGTGTGTTTTTGTGTTGATTTTTTTTTTTAATTTTAAGATAGATAACTCCAAAATTTTTCCAAACAGAGTGAAGAACTGAGTAAATATCATATAGCCTATTTTGCTCTTATAAAAGCCAGTAAAAACCTTGTGGTAAGGTATACTTCCTAGCAGAGCTGTTTATTTAATATATGAGTTATGAGCACACTTAACTTACGGCATGTTAATTTGTTGTTTTGTACATCCTCCTCCTATTCCATGAGAGGAGTCATATACAAAGAATGCATCACACTCCTTCATTTTTTGTCTGTGCCTGCTTTCAGCAGTCATTCCAAGAATCATGTGCCCTGAAATTTGGTAATGAATGCTCAGTGTATTAAAGAAGGGTCTGATTTGCCTTTGGTTTCAGAATGTGCACAATACTTTGACTCAGTCTCCACCAAGCCCTTGATAAGCCAGGGAAGGAAATCTGCTCCAGTGCTCACAGTAACTCAGATATTCATGGCCCTCAGTGCATCATGGAGAGGTGCAGGACAGACCAGAGCAATCCTCTCTCATTACTGAAACCTTCCAAGTAGGTATGGAGCTGTCTGTATCTCCACTTTCCCATCTCTTTGGAGCCAATCAGGAGTAAGCAAAAAGAAAAGCTTTTACTGTTTTCTGCACCTTTTAAACACAAGAAGCAGTCTATCTCATAATCTCCTTCTGATTCATACAACATTGAATATTGAATGAATACCTGGAGTCAGCTGTGGTAGCGAGGAGATGAAAGTCAACAGTTTTCTGTTCAGGAAATGAGCAGGTACCAGGAATTCCCAGGGCAGGTTACCATTCCAGGGTCTCTGAACATGATCAGTTGACCTGGGGAAACCAGGAGGAGTGGTTAAAGGAACTGTACTGTATGGTGGAAGAAGATGAAGATGAATTAAGCTACACAATTTGTACATCTGAGATAGTAAAAGACATCTTTTGAAGCTGAGGAGTGGTCAATAAGAAGTTTGTTACTAGCCCAGGAAAATTATAGATGCTCTCTAGAGAGTAAAAACAATTGGAAAGGAGTTAGTGAAGTGGAAGAAAAAGTTTAATGAGAAGCATCGTAAGGAAAAAGTAAACATAAAGAGAGGGAAACAGAGAAAATCAGATCTCAAAGTAGTGGAAACAATTGGAGAATAGTAAATACCTGTACAAAGTAAAGCAGTAATTGTGGGAACATAGTGCATAGGTGACAATGAAAAGCGAATGGAGGGCAATAAAAGGATGCCTACCTCATTTGGATAATGATATTACTCTGTCAAAAAAAAAAAAAGAAAAAAGGAAAACCTAATTTATTTAGACTTATATGAACTATAAAAACCATGTAATTTTCTCTCTGATTACTCCCTTCTGTGTTCATATACCCATTGCTCAGGGTCCTGAGCACCTTGTTAGCCAGAAGACATCACCACAGAAGGCTGTCAGACATGGACCCGCTGAACACAATCCTCTACTGGGTGCATAAGCTGCACTCACAACATCCTGCAGGCTGGGGCTCCTTGAGATTCCACACAAAAAACCGAAAGGAAAACGACAGCAATAACAGCCAAGCAAGGGGAATGCTGGAAAAGACTGTCTGCAAGGACACCAACCACGGCTGCCTCAGTTCTGCCTTGGGGTCTGCGTTGTACAACACGCCCACGGAAAGGACCAGACTCCTTCCCCCTTTCTTTTTCCTGTATGCCTGGCATGTACACCTCTAGGCTTAACTTCTGTCCTGCCTTCTCCAATCTTTAGAACAGCATGCTCTGAAGCACAGCTTGTTATTTGTCAGATGGGAAAGAGATAGGACCAGATTCCCTAATTATTTTTAATGGCCTTTCCTGGTACACCGCAGAGCCCTGCACCACCCCCCCACGAGGGGTGGGCTGTCATGAGGCTCATGTTGTACAGCATGGGACTGATAAACCCCTCCTATTTGAGATTATTTATTGTTTGTTTAATGGAAAGCTGTCAAGCTGTCCTTTTAGAAAATGTTGCAGCTAATTAACTATCAAACTACATGCATTTTTAAAAATTTTAAATAGAAAGTGTTTTCTGGTCTTTTACCAGGGCAAAAAAGTGCATCTCAGACTTGGAGCACTAGCAGTTTTTGGGATGTGTTCTGATAGGAAAATTTAATAAGTCACTGTTAATTTTTGCACCCCAAAAATTTGATGTCTGTAAGTGCAAAGTGGGCCTGTGTTTCTTTCCAGTCAGGACTGCCTCCACACACAGGCCGGGACCAGTAACCTTCAGAGGAAAGCTCATTTCCCTATCACTTTGCTTCATATAATGGAATATTGACCCCAATTAGCCTTGGTTTCTAATTGTACCTGACACAGCAAAGGCCCCTGGTGAGGGACAGTCCCAGCACCATGCACTTTAAAATGCATTATGGGCAAAAATCATACAAAATCCTTGCATTGGAAGAGAAAGCCTAGATAGCTCATTTTCTTCTCTTCCGAAGAGTACTTCAATAATTTCATTTCTTGGGGACTAATGAAAATCACAGGACCACGGGTAGGTTTTTTTACTTTATTCCTCTGTAAATACAGACTGAGTCATTAACAGGAGAAGGAACAGAGTGATCCCAACAGTCTGCCTCTTTAACACTGGAGTCTGTGTCTATCTCTCTGCTGCTCCTGGAGGCAGCTCTTAACAGCCACCTCCAGGATGATGTGGCTCAGAGACAACCAGCCTCGTTGCTGAGCACTGTGATTTTTTTTCAGCAACCAGGCAGCTTGTTTAAACCACCACAGAGCAGGGGCAGAGCCTGCAAGAAGCTGAGGTAATCATTTTTACATTAACTATCTGGCAAAGATGTGGGCTGCAGACAGGGAGAAGGGATACAGAGGGAGGGAGGAGCTGCAGAAAATGACAGTGAAAAATGAAGAAACAGTCTTTTAAAAGAAATCCAGTGTTCCTTGGTAAGGTATGACACTGCAGGGTGACTGAAGGCAGAGAAGGGAAGGCAGAAAGGCTGCACATCTGCATTCTTCACATTTAGTTCTAATGTACTCTTTTGCCTTTATCTTTCTTGTTGTTTTTCAGGCCAGCTGAAAAGTTTTGCAAAAGACTCCTGCTTCCAAAGCAAACCAAAAAGTCAGGGTACAGTGGTGGTGCGTCTTATCTATGGATATTTTTTTTCTATTTTGTTTTTCTGAGATCAGCTGCTGAGGAAATAAAACCCCATGCAATTTCTAGCAATGAAAAGTGAATCAGTTCTTTTGCTTAAAAAAAAACCCTACAAAACCTCATTTTCATATTTCCATATTTAATTTTTGCACTTGCATGTACATTTCTGTTATCTTCCAGCCACATGTTGCTATTTGTCTCTGTAGTGAAGGATTTTTTTCCTTTTTTTTTTTCCTTTTTTTTTTTGACTGTGGGCTATGTGAAGCCTGACTTGCATGTAAAAGATCCACAGGGAAGAAAATCCTCCAGTCCTCACTGAATTAAAGAGAGCTGGCATGCCACAGGTTTTGTGGGAGCACTCGACACTCAGCACCACCTTGGGTGGCACGTGTAGCAAGCAAGGAGCACCACACACCTACAGACCAGTATCCTGTGGCCAGTGCAAAGTCCCACAGCAGATCAACAGACGTGGGTAATGGGAGGCTGAAAAAAATTAGCAGCCACTCACTTTTCCAAAAATCAGCCAGCTTTGGCCAGCTAAACACTCTTTAACTCTCAGCTGGCACCTCTGCAGCTTCCACAGAGTACAACTACCTAAACTCAGGCAGAAGAGCTCTGATATTTATGAGACCATTCCAGGCAATTTCACTGCATTTAGGCTGTCGTTTTTGTTAGTCACCCCTCAGCTATCTGCCTTTCAATGAGATTCAGGCTTGCAAGATATTTGGGTGCTTTTGAAAAGGTTACATGCAGTCAAAAGCAGGCAGCCAAGACTCCTGCGCTCAGCCAGAGTTAGTGAGGCAGCTCAGCCTTTCGATATGCCTTAACCCAGCTGCAGCAGTGCTTGGACAGACATCATTTCTGTTGTGCTTGTTGGCAGACAAAATTTCAGACAGACTCTGGTTATGATTTAATTTTGGTCTACATGTTCAGCGCTCGGTCTAAACCCTTGTGCAGCCAAGACAGCGACTGCCTTTGATAGGAGAGAGAGTAAATGCAATGTTTTCAGTCTGAACAATATTTGAGTTGTTTTGTCAGTGGACCACAGCCACTCATGAGCTGCTCCAATCTGCTCCCAGACTGCAGACAGCTCTGGTTTGTCCACATAAAGTGTATGCAATGAACTAGCCCTGCAAGTTTGCAGAGGGGACAGACCTCCAGCTCCAGTGTGTCACTGTTGCTTCTGATACCGTCATGGGACTGCCAAACCCACCAGTGTTCCTGCTCTCTGCACCCGCACCAGGAAAACATGTTTGATAAGAGTTCTTCCAGCCCTGATGACAGAGTTTTAACTCAAGAAACACAACATTTCTTGTTGTGTATCACCTGGCATTGATCTCCCTCCCTTCTCATTCTTAGCTTCCTGTATCTCCACATTTACAAGTCTTCCCTCCATGGCATCCAGGTGCCAGCCAAGCCATGCAACTGCAGTTCCCAAGGTTTGGGAAGTGACTATTAATAATGTTTGAAGACTATGATCCTTAGTATGGGAATTGACAGGTTTTGAACTTAAAGAGGCTACAAGTAAATCAGTGTAGAAGTGAGACTTCGGAAAATTAAGGACAAAGTAATGGGCTTTCATGTAGTCTCTTCAACTTCCAAATTGGAACTAATGGAATTAATTGTATCTGGAACTAATGTTGAATTATCACTATAAATATTAAACATCATAAAGACACTAGAGTACTATTTCTAATGTAAGGGGGGAAAAAAAGCATGGGTTTCTTTTTTCTCCTGAGGCGGGAGTGTTTGTGTGTCATTTGGCAGTTTAAAGGTTTAACTTGCCTATTCCTACGAAAATTTTGATATTCAGCCAAAGACATCCTGGTATTACACACTTTTCTCCCAAATCTCTATTCATGTAGCATTTCCCTTCTGGAGCAGTTAACATAAAAGGTCTTGGTTAAGAGAAGCTTTCCTCTTGGAAAAGATAATCTGCCTTCAAAGTTATAAGTTAAACAACTGAGTGGTCTAATTGATTGAACATTTACAAATTATAATTGAATTTGTGCCAAACTATGTGAAAAAGATTTATGTTCCGCTTCCCATTCTGTTTATCCCTCATTTTTTTTGTGTGTGTGTGCATGTGTGAACTGAATCTTTGGGAACTCCTTTCACTTGATGCATCATTGAGGTGGTTAAACACATTGCATTATGGCAGTCTGTCACATCAGTGTTTCAAACTGAAATACTGGACTTGACACATCCCTGGAAAAGGAAGTCAGACCATCCAAAATCCAGAGTTATGTTGCTTTTGAAACTTGAGATTCTGAAGACAGAATTTTCACTTACTTAACTCCAACTGCAGGGGAAAAAAAAAGAAAGAAAGAAAAAGAGTTTAAGTAATTATAATTCTGCTTTTTAAGCATTGAAAAGATTTTTATGAAACTAATAGTGTCTTGTTTGTCCTGCTTGTGAGTGGAGACAGCCAAGTCTCTGTAAACACCCATATTTATTTCGGTGAACCTCTGTGAAGTAATTATGGAAGGACAATAAGGGGGACAGAATCTGGGTCTCCAGCAACCAAAATGCAATGGATTGCCTTATTTCTATGCAACAATTTCTTGAATATGAGGAGTCCAAAAGCACATTAAATCTTACCTGAACCCTTTATGATTATGAAAATTTAGCCAATGAGCAACAGTCTTGAGAGAATGTTGCTTTCAACAGGATGTGGTCTAGTACTCAGATGAAGACCTGTAGTAGTTTCAGGGCTCTATCTTGTATTTCCAAATGAAGAATTCCAAGTCCATTGAATGCAAAGATTTGCTTCTAGAGTTGTACATAATATGCTCCAAAGCATCAACAACAAAGGTAGGATTTTTTTTTAATCTTGTTTTCCTATGGATGAACCCCAAAATAATGAAAAAATCTTTTACCACATTCTTCAGCTTAACCCATTCTCACACTATAACACTGCCCAGACAAGTTCACTGATCATACACAAGACTGAATGTGATCACCTTCTACTCTAACCAGTGACTATCAAAATTTCTTTTTTGTGATTCATCACCAAAAAAAAAAAAAAAAAAAAAAAAAAAAATCCTCAAGATTATGAGCAGCCATATTTCAATATTGTAATGCAAATAGGTAGAAATACCCTGGGAAATTCTGATTTTCTAACTTTAATCAGGATACAATAGTGTGAATGAGTAATTAGTATGGAAACAAGAGTGAAGATGAATTGCCAGATTTTAAGGAAAAATATCACCTTCTGGAAAATAGCGCCAGGTTAAGATTATATGCAAGTCTCAGTTATTTACTCTTTTTCTGTTACAATGGAGGATATACAACATATTATGTCTTAGAATAAAAAGACAAGATATATAACTCTTAATGATATAAGAGACTGCTTTAAAATGTGCCACATTATCACAAACATGTATTGCATGTATTGTTTCTATTATTTTAAATTTCTTTAAAATATAAAAAGCTTTAAAAGCTTTTTTTGAAATTGAATTCATGATTTTTAAGCGCTTTGGGGTTAACAAAAACATTTGTTGAAATTTCCAAAATATTCTACTGTTCGGAAAGCTTAACAAAGCTCTGGAGCAAGGAATGAGAAGTATTAAAATAATCTTATATCTTCAGTGGATTCTAAAGAATATCTGTTACTTGAATACCTCATGGCATCTAAGATCCAAATTGCATGACAGTTTATGCTCTCCTTCCTTCCATCTCAGAATCATCTGTAAATGACTCTCCATCAACAGTTTTCTTGTGATGAAGTCCTGCCTCTTGCAATGCCCATCTCAGAGCTCCTGAGTTTATAATATGTGTTCAAGGCCTCACAGGATTCTCTAACATTTACACAGCTGTGGCAAACACTTCAAAATTAACCACCTGACCTTCCCCAAAAAGTCTCAAAGAGCTCAAATTCCTTATTGCACACAAAAGAATCAAACACATTTGGAAGCCCTAGGGCCACGATGTTTTTTTAGCCATCAGGCATAAAAAACCCTCCATCCACTTTTTCAGGGGACTCTGTTTCACCAGTGCCTTTTTAATCTGCTCTCCACATTCTACCCTATCTTCTGTCTCCACAAAGAAGCCATCCCTACCACAGGGGCAATAACTTACCATTGAAGAAAGAATGGTCATTTTTATCCATAAGCAAAAGAGGTGCTAAATCAATACCAAATTCACAGCTGAGATTTAGTCTTCGACTTTGCAGAGTACAGACTACAGTCTTTACTGAGCACCCGTGAAGGGACTCGTACCTCTTGTGTCCTAGCTTCAGTCTGATTTCAAATCCACTGCAGGACAAGGCCTAAACCTTTAAAATAATTTTTTTTTTTCTATTTTGATTTATAATTAATTATTACAGTGAATAGCTTCCCTTGCTTTCTATCTCATCTCAGGGTTCATTTTGCATGAACGAAACTCCTGAGGAAAAAAAAAAGCAGTTTTTTACCACAGCAATTTACCTCCGAGAAGGTTGTAGAACTGAAGAGCAGAAGGACAAACACTCTTGGCGCTCACCAAGGAGCAGCTCTGGGCCTGTTCTGGGTACACTCCTCTCCCAAGAAGAGGAGAGGCTGGTGAGCACTCAGGTCAGATCCTCGTCACCTTGGACATGTTCCGTCTAGGTTAAAATACTGCAAACTGAGAGAGTGGGGCTTTGTCCCTTAGCAGGGTTGCAGTCATTGTCCAGCTCACATCGTCTCAGTAAAATAGCACTGGTACACTTGCCAAATTGCCCAGTAAGGCCACAGCAGGCTCTGGGTTTACCCATTACCACAGGGTTTAATGACCTCAAGCACAACAGCGAATTACACCTCCAAGTGCTATTTCCATCTGATTAACACTGAAAAATGCAGAAGGCTGGGTATATATATACAGCACTGGTAAATAGACTAACACATTGAGCCATAA
Organism: Vireo altiloquus; assembly: GCA_013396875.1. Classification (NCBI taxonomy): domain Eukaryota; kingdom Metazoa; phylum Chordata; class Aves; order Passeriformes; family Vireonidae; genus Vireo; species Vireo altiloquus. The sequence goes on from VZRF01007136.1 coordinate 809,261, forward strand.
CATGCAGCATTTGATCCTCCTTCAACACTTAAATCACAATTACTTATCGAGCCTTTAAGAAAGGGATGTGATACTGCAAAATACAGAACAGAAAGAGTTGTTGTTCTTTAAAAAAATGAATAAATATTTGAAGCACTTGGCAATGAACTTTTAGGAAATCTGTCACTGAAAGGATCTCATGTAGCCACTGCTCCCATTACCCATACCAAAGGTTCACCAAAGTCATGATTTTGCAAATAACTACTCAGGAACAGGAGAAAATCTATTCAAAGCTTTGTGCTTGGCCATAATCTAAAGCAAAATAAATGTAAAATTCACACAGATAATTTTGAAAAAGAATTGCAATTTTATCATTGTGGCATGACTGCCCGCAGTTCATCCAAATACTCATCAGCCAGTCTAGAAGTTTATCTAAATTGGGCATCACACTCGTTAAGAAACTCGGTGAAAGGTAGGTTGTGGATGTAGACCAATACTATCATTTTTATTACTAAAATAGAGCTTTGAGTTATAATAAGAACCAGAGCTAAAAGTTGAATGCCAGCTTTTTTTTTTTTGTTTTGTTTTAGGCTTTCATGTTGACCTCTGCTCTACACAAACTTAAATCTGTTTTACATCAGAAGCTGCAGGGACGGAAGAGTACATGGGAAAAGAACATGTCTGGGAGTTTAGAGAGGACCAGCTACATTTTTTGAGCTCCAGTGGGATTGGTGACATAACCAAAAAGCAACAAACAGCAGGTGAGAGGGAGGATTTAAATATAAATAAGGACACTTTGAACCCATAAGTTTTTATTGATCACATTCACATTTACAAATCAAAGTCGCTGCTCTTAGAAAAATATTTAACTAAGAAAGAATCCAAAAGTCATAAAATATCAAGCAGGGAAAGAAAAAGTATTAGAAAAAAGAAAAGCCGTGGAATCATGTTGATAAATATTCCCCAGACCAAGAAAATCAACTAAATACCCTATTTTCTTTAATTAAAAAACACTGAATTATTTAAGGATATCTGCTTGGATTAATTATTGAAGACACATCAAGATCTGCCTAGTAGTGTGATTAGTGGTTTATATGGTTATTAAGATCTGCCCATTTGGACCTGAATTCACCCTCCAATTAAAAAAGTTATTAGAAATTCAATCTTACAAACAACTTAGCACATCCACACTCCATGTTTAAAATGGTTAAATATTTTAATTCACATAATTCATCCATTAGTAAAGAACTACAGCTTATTTTCTTTTTTTGGTGGTCAGTGTATACAAAGGAACAATGCCTGTTTCATGGCCATGGTTCAGCAGTACAGCATTTGCCATCCTACTGCTCACACTCTATCCATGGGACCAGAGTTCAAACAGCAGCACATTTAATCTGGAAAAAAGTGGTGGTTGCATAGTGGCAGCATAGTAATAACAGTTGCAGATAGCAATCTGAAAAGCTGAGACCACTGAAACACAATGGTTTGAAGTTACAAAATATTTGTGTGTTTTACCAGAATGTAGCCCAATACGCTGCCGACTGCGAGAAATAAAAATCTGGTGGGAAGACAAAAAATTAGATCAGAGCTCCCTCAAATGAAAAGAAATCCAGTCTTGCTGAACTGAAATGTGATCATCTGGATAGCATTTCTGTCAGCTCATTCATTTCAAATTTAATTTAATGCTGTATTAGAAACTTTAACAAATGCTAATGCATAGGTGCAACTTGGCTGCCAGAACAGGACTATGAGTAAGTCTGAACAGCCCTTCCTCCACAGGGACCCCATAACCACACTTTGTGAACAGACACATATTCCCTCCACCAAGCAAAGGCAGACAGCTGAGGTACTGAATATCATAAAATAGCTCTTACAAGGTCTTGGGCAAGAGGTGCATTCAGCCCTGTTGGCCTGAACAGCAACCAAGGGGATGTCTGAGAGTTAGTACAAGCAAGGAACAAACATTTAGTGATATTTAGCCAGAAAACTTTGCTTAGAGACTTCCCACTAGCAGACCTTGCTGGATTTCTCTTCCACAAACTTCTCCAGTTGTCTACTGACCTGGCCCATAAAGGATCAATACGCACAGTATGCAGGCCTGCACTGTGCAGAACGATCATGGTCCCCTCTGAGACTGTGCATGTTGCCTTCCTTTAATTCCCACACTTCTGGTATCAGGTAAAAAAGCAGGCACTTGTTCATCTCCATGGCAGCCATGATCTTCAGTCCCTTTTTCTTATTTTCTCTGCATTACCTTTTTGGCAGGCTGAAGAATATGGCTTATGTGGATGTTCCTTCTGTGAAGGATGTGAAGTCAGGGCTCCAGGGGTCTGTGGCTGCTCCTCTGCTCCATGGAGAGTGTTCACATACCTTCACCTTGTATTTAATGATTTGCCTCATATGGGCTGAATTATTTTCCAAATATTTCTGTTTTTCCCTGGAGGAAAGACTGTTGATGACAGTTCTAATCTAAGACCTAATTTAGATACCAGGATGGTGTTTTGAAGGAGATGGAGTTAGATCAAATTGCACTGAATTTATCAGGTGAAGATCTCAGTGTTTAGTGAGACACAGAAATTTGTGGTTGCTATTTGACAGTGGTTTCTTTTCATTCCATGAAATGAGAAAACAGAGCCAGTTCATTATGAAGATAGTGAAAGTTTTAATAAGGCCAATGCAGGCTGAATCCTACAAGTACATGTGGGAAAAGTAATGTATAAAAATGCAACATCAAAGAAAGATGAGCAGGGGATGGAGAGCAGAGAAACATGTAATGAGCCGAGTCAGACTGAAGTCTAAGATAATTGCTTAAAGATTACAACACTTGGGAAATGCTATCCTACAGCCGGAGTAGAAAATGGATTGAAATGAGTGGGACTCAGTCAATCTGTAACCACATTGTAAGGGCCGAGATAATGTCCCCCATTTCTCAGGTGTAGAAGCTGAGGCTCTGAGTAGAGCTGGCAGTGAGGGTCTCACCTGGAACAGATTGGCTCAATCTGGGATCAGACCTGACCCAACTTGTTCTTTGCCCAAAAATCTCTTCTAAATATTTTTCGTATTAACTCTGGGGCTAGAGACAACTTAATAACCTGTCAGTGTGAAATAACTAACTTTCCCAATGGCAAAGAGTGGGGCTTGTGGCCCAGTTTAAGTTCTTGTTGTTAAATAAGATAAATAAGCCAGGTGATCAATGGGGCTCTGATGATTTATTAACATCACACTGCCAATGAGGACTCATGCTGAAAATTAGGATGGCTCAAACCTAATTGTAAAATACTGAAGGGAATCTCAAATCTTTCAAGGATTTATAGAACTGGTTGTATATTTGTCATATATTAACACAGAAAATAAAATACATCGGAATAATAAGGAATGCATCTTTCACCAGTTCAAACAGTAATAGCAAATTGTGTTTTATCATGCTTTCTTGCAATTCCACAAAAATGGACTGATAGCCCAGTGTATTAATTCCTATGTTGTGTACTAAGTGCCTCTGCTTTTTTCAAAAAGAGGGAAAAAAATCTACCTAAATCTATTTTCCTTTGGATAGGAGTACTTAATTTTTTATTTCAATGGAAACAATCCAGCTGACCTGAAGTCCTCACTGAAAAAAAATTGAGCATTATTAAACCAGCTGAAACAAAGACTACAAATTGTGATTTTGTTTTTTCACGAAACATTCACAGCACCAAATTGCCCTAGCTAAGATCATTATTTATAAAATTTGATTCATTATTTATGCCTCATTTAGGGTGACGGTGCACCTACCTAGTAGAGGTTTATTTAGCAACTCTCTGCTACACCAAGAGAGGCTGCTGTTCTCCTTCACCTTTCTAAATACACAAATAAGCAGCATTTCATTGGAAACTGATCCATAAACCATTATCAGGCACTAAAAATCATTTGGCAAAGCAAGCAGAGCTTATATTAAGAGGATTTGATTATGTGCACTGCCATCAACTTTGGTGTATTTTTAAAGTTCATATTAGCAACTTTAAAATATATGTATATATTAAAGAGAATTGTATGAAGATCCTGGAGATGTAGTAACAGTTTAAATGTTACTACACTTTGGACTTGCTTGGGCTTTCATCTGTGTACTGTTTGATAAAGATGGTTAAGTATTATCTTCCCCATTTCTCACTTTAAGAACATGAACCACAGATAGACTGAACAATTTCTGATGCCATCAGAAAGATTTTTTTACACTGGAAAAAAAGGCTCAGCTGAACCTTAAGGCTACATCCACATTGGTAAACAATACAGACCAGAGGAAGTAGATTTTCAGAGCAAAACTGTTGACAGTGAGAACCAGAAATCTTACAAGAAATTTTAATTAATTAATTTTTTTTTACTTTGGACTATCCATTTTCCAACCCAACAGACCAAGTACCTATTTCTCTGTGGAGCATATCAGATCTAATTGGTTTACTTTTATTCAAAATTAATTCCAGTTCACTTGAGACAGTTCCTCAACATGAGCAAAAGCATAAATGATGGAGAGAATCACAAGACCTGCTTTAGAACTTCCCATCTCATCCAAGCTAAAATTCAAAGGCAGACTCAGCCTTTGCCATGTCAGCGGGACAAAGCCTGTTTTAAAGCAGTGTGGAGCCAGCAGTGAGGTGAGGATAAGGGGCATTTGCAGAAGCTCCAGTGGAACCAGGTTCATGCCAACAATTTTCACTGACTGTGTGTGGTGCTCTGCTGAGCCCAGCCACTCAACACAGTCTGCTGAGCAACAAGAAAAAGTCTCCAGCTTTGCTATGCTCCGTCAGTTTTCCTTACTGCTTCCAGAAATTAGTTCTGGGGACTTTGCTGATACATTTACATGAGAAGACAATGTAGTCTTCAGCTCCTGATACACGTATTAGATTATATTTACATATCATGTTCCATGAGAGTCCATGCATGTCTCAGGCATCAGGGAGCTTTCCATGCTTCCAGAATACAGAATTCTATGAAGGCAGCAATGTGTAGACTTCCCCAGGTCAGCTTCAGTGGATTTTCATATCTGTGTAATGAAAATGAACGCTGAGATATTGCTTGTCATCAGAGACCTGCTGTATCAGTGAGGCAAATAATAATGATAATTGTTGGATAATTGTTCCTTTGTTAGTTTTGCTTTGAATAGATAGAGAAGGGGAAAAGAAATTTAAAGGCAGAGGAAGAGAGGTCAAAACATACCAAAAAAATTCTAGAAAAATTTCTGGAAGAATATAGCTTTTATATGAAAGATTTGAGGGAGCAGATTAATTTGTTTACACTCATTTATATACTTGAGGCGTTGTCCATCATGTGAACACAGCCTGCCCCTGTTGAGGATTTGGGACCCAGCTAATTTTTGATTGTAATGTAGACCATGAGAACTCTGGCCCTGAGCACTGTTCCAATATCCTAGAACTCCCGAGGTCTGGAAAATGCTGAGTGGTCTGCAGAGATTTGCATGTGGACACAAGGCTTTTTATATGGAGATCCATTCCAAAGGAGGTTAAGGTCCACTCTTGCTGTGTAGACATAGCTGTAGTCAGAGAATATAGAAGTATCATTTAAAAGTTGAAGAGGATTTAGTACTAAATCTTTGGTCCCTTATGCAACCAATTGCTACCTTGTACTTCATAAAATATAGTAGAGCAGTTGAACTGCAGGCACTATAACTTGTACTTTGAATCTACCTAAATGTACAAAGCAATAAATTATGGTGAGTGATCCTGACCTTTTTAACTTGCATTCCAAGTCCATTTGCCTTTCTAATGCATTTTGAAAAAGATAAATGCCGAACACTTAAGCTGCACATAAGCTTCTTGCTCCTTTATATTATTTCCTATAAATAAAAATATAAAGGCTTGTGGTCATGCAATTTGATCTTTGAGCACATGGTACTATAAATCTAGTCATGATACATTTCCCCTGAAAATAAATATGATTTTTTCTTTTAAGATGCAGGACAAAAAGTTTCTTTCTTAAGAATATAAACACTTAATAATCCAAATAGCCACTTAGACCAGAAAGTAAGACATTGCTCCTGGGCATGGGTACTCACCGCATACACAGTCTCCGTGCCAAGAAAAAAACCAAGCTCTTTTTCAGAATTTTTTTGGGACAGAACTGTGCTATTGTCATCCCTTTTCTCATATGAGAAAGATTTTTTATGAACAGGATTAAATAGATATTATATAAAGGAATGTCTGTATTCTGTGTCAGGTACTTGCTCTACTTTGAACTTGTGTTCTCTGCTTCACAATTGAAACTATTCTTTCCCTTTAACTGAAGTTGCCAAAATATAGTCTTCATCAACATTGATTCAACACATCATCATCTAAAACAAGGTGATAAAGCTGGTATTTATATCTGTCAGGGGACTGATTACAGATGATGGCAATGACCATCTCAAAAGGTATAATTCTCTGCCACAGTGTATATCAGTATTTTTCTTAATTATTTCTGACATTTTACCTATTACTCCAAGGACTTTCTCAGAGGGCGGAAATAAAGGGGAAAAATGGGTTTTGTGCCACAGATGAAGAAATACATCTTCAGTAAGTAATTCCCAGAAGAAATCTTGGAAATCTTATGGGGTCAGGAAAGAGGCAAGAAAGTAGCATTTGTCACCCTTGCTGAATTGGTCATCTAAACTTACAGCAGCACTAAAGCCGAGTGACTTATCTGCCACCCCTTAGGGAGGAAGAAAATTGAGGATAAAGAAGTATAGGGGAGGAAAAAAGCACACTGGGAAAGTATAATCTAAAAAACTGCCTAAAGATTTTGGTCTTTCAGCCACTTAGATCCTATTTCCCTATAGCAGATGTGCACATCACTTCTGTTATTAGAAATCACACATAGAAAAAATGAAGAACCATAGAGCTGAGGTTATGGCAAGAATAAAAGTTCACCAAATTTAGGACAAGAAAATAATGTCTGAGAGTGGCTCGGAGAAAAACATCCAGCTAAAGAGCTGTACAGATGCAAGAGAAATGGACAATGATCACCATCTACAGGGAATTTTAAGGTAGCATGAGTGACAGGCCAAGCATAAAACCAAAGGAAACCTTGAAAAAAGCACATGAGAAATCTTCTTACAAGTCACTGCTTTTGACATGAGTTTGATGCAGGATGGACAACAGTGCTACAAAAAGAAACTTGTCACATATCTCTAGAAAAATTTCAAGCATAGTTGGCTGCTCAGTTTAATGGCACCATTATTAAACTCAAGATCAGTATAACAGGCTATAATAGACATGAGCTTTCTGTTTTTATCTTAAAAACCTATGAACAGTGCAGCCATCCCAGATTAATACACAAGTCATCATTTGATTTCCAGCCTTGGAGCTAGCTTCCATTCAAAGAATCTTCTCTCATCCTCTGAATCTTCTAACATCCCACATTGATGACCCACCAGCGTGACCATGGTTAGCAAAACATGAGTTTTACGTAGCTATTGGGCCTATTTTATCTTGCATTACACAAATACAGATAAATCTAACAGCACTCCATGGAAGCTGCTAAGTGTGTAAATGAATTATTGGGTTATTACTGAGTTTCTGAGTTATTACTGAGCCACTTAAGCCATAGAAAGACCATGTTGATTATTCCCTATTTAACAGAATGAAACATCTTTCTTTCAGTTATGTTAAGGTGGTTTGTCCTTAATTTGTGCTCCATCAGAAATGAAAATGCCTTTTTTCCACTACATCTAGTCTTGGCTGCATGGTGGCCTGCCTTTAAGAAGGCATTTACTGCCTACCTCTAAGAGATAGTAGAGGAAGGGTGAGTGATTTTCATGCTCTGGCACTCATTGTAGGCTGTTTAATTTGTCAGGACTACTAGGCCATGGTTTTGTGCTTTGACAGGTTTTTGTTATTCCTGCTAATCCCATTTCTGTTGTGTAATGTGCGTGGCAGCATCTGGTGACAACAGAATAGAACACCTAATTGTGAATGAATACAGAGAGCCCTGTTCTGCCACATTGCCTGTTGCACTATTTTTGCATTTTTATGGCTGAGGGTGGGCTTCCAGGAGCTGCAAAGCAGACAGCCCATCGTTGTAATCAAATTTGCCATTTGCATGTGTGTGTTCTCAGCAGCCTTCCTGTTTCTACAGCCCTCAGGATTCCCTGAGTTTGGCTTTCTGGCTCCCTCTTCTGAATGGAGAGCATGATCTTAAGAATTTATTAAACAACTTCTCTTTGCTTTAAGTAACAATGTGAAACCATTTGGTTTTGAGTGCACTTGGATGTCACTAAAAGGAGCAGTGTTTGAGGAGAGCCAGTGCAATACCTGCACAGCTGTCACTGCCTTCACCCCTTGCTTAATTCACTCACTGGACGCAAGGACCCAGCCTGTCCTGGTGCTTGGGATTATTATTTTCCAGGTGCAGGACCCTGCATTTGCCTTTGCTTTGTTTCAGATGCTTCATCTCTGCCCATCTCTCCAGCCTCTCAAGCTCCCTCTGAAGGAGCTACACAGCCCCCTGTGGTATTGGCCTCTCTTCCCAGGTTTGTGTCACCAGCAGACTTGCCACCTCAGCCACCTCTCCTGATTGCCATGACCTTGCAAAGATGATTGTGAGCAGCCTTGCTAGCCATGGATACAGCCCATCAGGGCCCATGGGCTTTTGGATCTCAAGTCTGCCTAGATGTTCTCTAACCCAATCCTCCTAGACCAAAGAACATCACATATTTTCAGCTTAGATTCTTCTCAGCCACAAGCATTAGTATTGCAAAACAAGACTGACAAAATTCACTACCCACATCAATCTTGCAAGAACTTTCAAAAGATTAATTAAAACAAAGCTCTAAAACCCAAGAGATCTGAAGTATATGAATCACAACATCAAAAAGAAAAATTTTAAGGAGAGTGTTCAGAATTTCAAATTAAAGTGCAAGCTTCAATTTTCTCCTAGTACCACTTGGTACAATTTTCCTCCCAGTAAACAACACAGCCCTTCTGTATTTACCACAACAATATGGCATGAAAACACAAAATCTGTTGGATGCAGAAACCAAGAAAAGAGCTAAAGCTGGTATAAAATGTAATGCATTACTCATACATTTTTCTAACTCCTCTGTATTATAGGATGTTGAATTTACTAAGTTTTAAAAAGGTGGTCAAGCAATACAGTAAATATGAAAGCAGTTTCAGGACTGAAGCATGAGGCAGCCTACAATTCACACATGAAAATAAGATCTTGTCTTATGCTTCCTCTTATCAGCTACAGTTCAATTCTAAACTGAGTTCTAAGAAACACAAGATAGTGTGAAAGCAAAAATATTTATGTATGCTATGCATACAAAATAGACAACCAAGGGAGAAATGTTCCTTCTTATCAAAGACTTGTATTAGATGTATCCTTCTTCTAAGCATCTGTGGACAAGTTCCCCAGAAAAGATGCCTTTCATCAACTATAGGAGCTGTTATTCGTTATCATCATCTGTTTATAATCAATGAGAACAGTTGGATGCTCAGCAGTCTTGAAAATTGAACCAATTATTTAGGTCAGTAGTTTTTAACCTTCTTCTATTTGTGGACTCTTAAGCATTTTCCAGTGGATGTGAGGCACTGTTAGAAATTTTGCTCATGTAGATAGCTGTCACTTTCTTTGGCATTTACAGAAAACTGTCTAGAATTTATCCCTTCCTTTTCATCTCCTTATGAATATATCCTGAGACTCTGAGGTGAAAAAACCCCAAACCACATTAGTTAAGTAATTGGCTAATTAAAAAAAAAAAAAAAGAAGGCGACCTGAATCCATGTGTTTTTAAGCACCTTGACAAACTATGCAAACAAAACTTTCTCAGTTTGAATCTGTTATTTTGATTACAGCCCAGGAAAAGTGCAGTTCTGCAGACATTATTCTCCACTGGCATAAGCAATTGCTGCTTGGCCTCAGCCCTACCAAATGCTCCCTTTCCCTGGCTGCCAGGCACTGGCCTCCATCATGTGCCAGCACATCTTTTCTGATAAGGAGCTGTGCTGTGAGACTAAGAGTGATCAGGCAGGGACAAGCATCTTTAACTTGGAACTGCTCACAAAAGTACTTCAGTGACACTGTACCCCAACAGCTTTTTTTGTGCTATAATCCTCAAGAAAATTGTGAACATCGTTTTGCACAGAGAGCGAGGGAGAAGAGCAGACACAAGCAAGAGATGGCATGAGCACCCTAATTCCACCATAGCAGCACAAAATTTGACTCTACATTCCTAAGCATGCATTATAGCCAGGCAGAAAGGCCTGGGGCTGCCTTGGGAAGGAGCTCTGTATGAGATCTAACCACAGGTAGCTTCTAGAGTCCCACCTGAAGGTACTGCACCATGTCTGGTGCCCAGTCCCTGCAGAAACTGCTTCTGGCTCTCACACCACTTGTGAATATTGTTCTGCCCAATCACTGTGTCAAAGGAGAGTCGCTACAGCAAATCCAACCAAATCTTACAATCACACACTGAGCAGAGATTTCTTTGTAAAATATTTCTAATGCCATTTTGCTATTTATTGTAAGTATTATACTCACTGGGATACACGGCAATTACATATATTTGATCTGATCTCCATTAGATTACTCTTCTGCAGATAAATGTGTACAGCCAGTGAGGAGAACATAGAAAGATCCACATTAAACAGAACACGCTCTTAAGGTTCCAAAGCAACTCAACTTCTACCCTCAGCTTAGGCACAGCCCTGTGGAGACTTTGGTAATGCCTAATGCAAATGCTCTGGGAAATGCTCTGAACCAACAACTGACAAAATACTTTAAAAAAGTAACTTCTGAAAATTTGCCTAAAATAGAGAAGGTTTGGGAGGAGATGTGACCCTTCCTGGTTTTAATGAAAAAAACCTTTAGTCCTGACTACTGTATTTAAATTAAATCAATTTGCTTTTTGCACAGTTCGAATAGATGCTTTTTAATTATTGCTAATTGTTTAAGATATTGTTGTATCCCCCTGAAGATTTAAACTGAATAAATTTAATTCCTTTAAAATATCCTTCAGCTACAGGCAATAAAGTAAGAAGCCCCATAGGTATGGCAGTAAAAATAACCATAAAGGCATAAGCATTTAAATGAGGAGAGCATAGAATACTTCCCACTAGACCAAAAAAAAAAAAAAAAAAAAAAA